>OZ035875.1:22555465-23155465 GCA_964034865.1 Eristalis intricaria | reverse complement strand
AAATAGAATTTTTCAAATCGGGCTCGTAAAAAGCTAAGGTAATGGCAACGTATAGAAATCGGGGTTGTTGCATTTACTGAAGTTGTTGCACCTACCAAGGAAAAATTATACAGGTAGCAATATGATACATAGATTTGGAAGACTTGAAACAGAAAGCAAATATTTTCTTTATTTTAATAATAATTAATAATAATAATTTCATTAAATAATCTTATAATAATGAAACACTACAAATGATTTTACTTTAGTACATACGCATGCATTGCAAATGTCTGTTACAAAAATCGAGCAGTTGCCACAAGGAACGTTGTGTCCATTTTAGTGAAAATAAACATGGCAGGTGTTGGCCAGCGAACCGTCGTCTTGTTATCAGCGTACTGAAGATAGGTCGGTTACAAGAGTTAGGCAGGATACAGCAAGTATAACTGTAAAAAATCGGAGGATAACCGACTGGGATCTCTTTGAATCGATGCTAGGAAGCTATCTAGAGTAGATTAATATCAGAAGAGCTTCAGCCCACTTTCTAGAGCTAGTACATGTTGCAGAGAGCACAACAAAAGCTATCATAGCAGCGTTCTAGGTAAGCCGCCCGATAGGAAGAGAGGAATAGATTACCATGCTATAGTAACAATAAATTATCCAGTTAAAGTTCTGAAAAATTCAACGTCTTTTAGTGGTTGGACTATATTTTGTCAAATACGTATTGGTTCGTTTACAATTGTTTTTAAATAATTCCTAATAATTCAGGCTACTTGCGTTGCGTGAAGAAAATTTACTGTGGGATCTTAAAGCACGGACGAAATGAATCTATGGGATGAGGCCTTGTCAGTGATGAGGAAAGCGTAAAATTGAGGAAAGCACCTTGTGTAGGTTGATAGCATGAAAAGTCAGACCGCGCCAATAGTCAAGCACATCCTTATAAATTTCAGAAAAACAGTAATTTGCTTTAGTTTATTTTCCATGAGGATTTTTTCTAAAAGCATAACTGTTCTTTGTCTGGGTCCAAAATTCTGAATGAAAGTTTGGTTGCAGTTTTCGTAAGGGTCGATTGTAACTAAGGGGGGATGTATCTTGGAAAAAGTGCTATAATGACAAAAACATTGAGCATAAGGGAATTGTACGATTATTTACAGTTTATTTGTTCACTTTAAAAAAAAATTATAAAATATTGGTAATTAATTTTTTTTACAATTTTTTTATTTTCGTACAGCGCTCGTCGCTTGCAAGCTTTTGGTGGATGTAAACGTGCAGCAAAATAAGTATATAATAAAAAACAACATTTCCAGACATATTTTGTACTCGGGAGTTTTGAGGTAACCATATAAAATCGTCGTCGTCAAAAAGGCGAAGGATGACGTTAGTGTACAAAAAATAAGGATGACGATCCAGGGTTAAAAAGGAAAAAATTTACGTTGTAACTCAGTTTTTAAATTTAGTAAACTGGTCACATCCAGCAGCACATAAAAACACGTATGTCATGGACAAAAACTGCACGAGATGTTAACTTCCCGTACTAATATACATCAAACACTTATGTCGACTTACTTTGGTTGATTAGTTTAACTTAAAACAATTTCATATCTGGGTATAAAAACTTTCAGCACATTGTAAACAGATTTCGATAATCCGTAGTACAAACACACAGATTTAATCGAAACTGAAACGTTCTCAGGAGTTTTTGATATATGTATAAATATCAACTGTATTTACATTATGGAAATAAGAACAAATTCTAAAACATTAGCATTATCTCCATTCAAATTCTCAGCTTGGAGATAACTCCATTCAAATTCTCAGCTTGGATTTTCAGATTTATAAAACCATTTCACTTATTATCATAAAAGATTTTTTTTTAATTTAATTTGGGAAATAATCAAATAGCCACACGGTTTAACTTACTCTTAAAATGTAGGGATTCATCTACAAATTACGTGAAATCAGATTGCCTATTACAATTTTCTACACTCATTGATAAGTTACTTTTTAGTATGGAAGAGTAAAAACATTTTGTTTACCTTTTCGGGAAGAATATGTTGTATGAGATGCCTGGTTATATGCAGAACGTCTTCCGCGTCCTCTGGTGGGCTTACTTTTGAGGCAACGGTTAAAACTTCTTCTACTACCTTCACTCTCAGGTGGTGAAGAAGCTCTTGACGCGGATGGGGTACTAAATTGAGATTCCGGTCCTTTTGACAAGTACTTTGGTTTCTTCAAAAGTTGATAACTAAATTTTCCTCCGCGGTCATTTGGTGTTTTTGGAGGTCTTCCTCTCTTACGAGTTCCCCTTCCAGTCATAATTAACAATCTATCTATTAATGTCCCCGTTAAATAAATATTTTCAGACAAGTATTGACATTAGCGGCAAATTGTTGAATCCTTAAAAATGGCAAAAGAGAACGATATACATATCAAACAATTTTGAATACATGTTACAACATACATACATAGAATTCATATTTTAGTTTATTTAACTGGTTTCCTTATGCACCTTGTCTATACGTTCGCATATGGATAAATTGCAAATATATTTCACTCAACTGCACTGTTTTTATGTTAAGTTCAAATTATTTTTATACTTTTATCAACGTTAGTTCCTCCCTCAAACTTAAACACGACACTAGATATGTACATATATCCCGCTGAACTGTTCACAAGTCAAAATAGAAGCTACATTTTAATTGGTCAATCTTTATTCCACCATTTTTTCATGTTATCGTTATTGCATTAACTTATTTTTGTAGGGTCCTTTTAATAGGAAATTTTTTCACAATTATTATTTAATTTGAATTTAGATTATTTTGACGAAGTTTAAAAATATATATCCTTCCACACTTCACACAATAAAATGAGTATTGAAAAACTGAACAGCCAATCACAAATCGCGTTCTATTCGTTCGCCTTTTGATGCGACACCTATATGTCAAAAAAACAAACTACATCGCATGAAAATCCATGCTATGCATTGACAAGTATTTAGTTTGTTTACAAATTGTATTAGAGCGGATGATGAGTAAAATGAGCCCCTTGTCAATTTTACATTAACATTTTGTAAATTCACACCACACATCACCGAAGCGCAATATGTTAAAGTAACTTTTCACAAAGCAGAGATCGCTGTGGCTACGCTTGTTTATTGTAAGACTATGTTTGAAGTTGTCAAGCGCAAGAACAATATACTCTACTACCCAATTCTGCAACCATACGCTTTCTAAGTGGCTGCACAATGTTTCACGACGGTCGCATTCAGTCATGTGCTGAAAGTGTATTCAAGGATTTAATGACGCATATTTATTGTTGGTAATACTATTAATATTATTATTCGCATTAAAACCATTAACTGTACTTAAGACAATTTCTAGTTTCACATTCTGTCTATTCTTTTTCAGTAAAGTCTAAATGCACATAGTGTACAATTTGAAGAGAGTTTAGAGAACATACACAAAAACTAAGGGCTCATTCTGGCACAACTCTGTGATGTATCACAAGTCACCACTGCCTCACAAGAGGGTTGTGAGTAACAAATTGTGAGGTTTTCGTATTCTGAGCAAAACGTCACAACTTGTGTGCATCACAAGAACTGTCGAATTTGTGATGAGTGACTGCACGCGTGGGTCGCCGTGGCGTAGTGGGTAAGTGCGTCGACTCCTACGCACAGGGTGCCAGGTTCGATACCCGAATTTGACACCTTTAATAATTCACTACTCCACCTCTTTCGATTCACTGACAAAGCTCAAAGAGTCTGTCTAGAAGAAGCTTCTCAAATTCGTCGTTCGGAGTCGGCATTAAACTGTAGGTCCCTTCCACGGGTGAAAGAACAATAGCACGCACAACACAAGTGGTTGCTGAGAAGCTAGGCCCAGGTCCACCTCGGACTGTCGCGCCACCCATATTATTATTAATATTATTATGATTGTGCGCGTACGATGAAAATATGAGGAAATAGAGACAAATATAATATTTTCAGGGTAGTTAATATTTTTTAGACCGCATAGCAGAAATATTCTATAGAATTTACGAAAAACGAATTCTCTCGCATTGAAGAAAACATTCTTCATCAAATTCTTCTGAACTTCGATTACTGTTTACATTGAGAGGAGTAAAAAAACAAATTTTTGACACGAAAACAAATTCACCACACCATTATGTGTGTTTTCTTGTGAGCTTTTTTCACAAGCAAGGCACCGCAATTTCGAATCACAGATATTTGTGAGTTGTGACCACCTCACAACCAGAACGGGGACATAAAATTGTGGTAGACGAAATGTCAGAAAAGTTTAAATATACTGCAATTTAGCGAAGAATAAATAACTAACTGACTCAAAGCTAGGTTAACTAAGGTTTTGAAGTGTGCGTACTACCTCAACAAATCACAGTATGACAATGTTCACAAATAGAACCAAGAAGAAATAAAATATTACGGAGACGCACGACTTCTACCTCCCGCACACCTTAAGGCCCAAACCGATACAATCCGTCGCTTGCCTTGCATCCTGTCAACTCATAAGGCCTCATAAGAGGGAGAGAGACAGCAAAACAGCCCGCAAGTGAAACTCACCACGACGTATGGTATTGGGCAACTTTTAACTTTCTGTGTGTTTGACAGATGTTTCCATGGGAACTCATTCAAGCGCTTCTTATGTTATTGTTTTACGACATTTTACAAATGACAAAATACTTTTGGGTTTATTTAAAATTGTTATTGAATAATTCCTTATGACACAGATTTCGAATTTCTTAGATTTATGCAAGAGTGGATTGCACACGCAACGTACGTCATTGGGCACCTCTTCGCAATCCGGCAACTACGATTCTTGTGGATCCCGTAAATAACCGAATTTACCACATTTAACGTTTTCTCAAACCAAACTGACCAATCAGAGGACCTCATTTACGTTATTACGTGAAAAACCGTCAAAAATTCATGAGTATCTGTCAAAAAAGTAGTTAAATTCGTCGATGGACCAGGGGAAATACTTCATTTCTGACTTACAATACTCATATGTCAAATATCACATTCATTCCGTTTTGTTCTTTCATCCGAATAGTAACCTTCCTTTAATAATCTCTTCACTTATTAGTTAATTATTTAATGAATGAATTTAAACGTTGGAATCATATTTAATTTATCATCATCATTATTAGGTTCATTATCATCATCATCATTAAGTTTTTTAAGTAAAATTTCTTAAAGTTGAAATTAACAAATTTTAAAATGCCTTTTTTGTATTTAGACATACAAATATTCATACTTCTAGAGTTTTGTGATCAATTTAATATTAACTCCTTCATATGAAACTGAAGTTATATTCAGAAAATGTAAGCAAATAACGAAATAATGCATTTTAATTTGTTGGTAACTTGTTTATTGCACTCTGTATTTGCGCCTAGAAGTATGCCACATTTTTATACATGCAACATAGCTAGTATAATAGCTGGTGTACATTACCCTTGTATATGAAACTAATAATACTATCATTGTATATGAAACTAGAAGTACTATCAGGAACTACTACGTCAGTGAGTACAAGAAAATATTACGCTCTTTGCTCTCAATTATACGCGGAAACACTCAGAGTGAAAATACATTTTCACTCTACCTTAACCAATCTCATACCAATATCCTAAGTTTCTGTTCCCTCCCCCACATGTTGTTGAAAATTAACACAAAGCGAGTAATTTCGTATCTTACTACTCAGTGGTTTGGTTGGATAGCAGTGATGGGACTTCTTCCTCTTAAGTGGTATTTCTACCACTTTTTCAATGTTGAAAAACCTACCAACCTCAACTCTAAATCTACCACATTTTGCCCATTGCTCATCATATCCCTAGCATTGTTCTGATTATGTATTACGATTCTGTTAGATGCTAAAGTTACAATTTTAAAATACCGAGATCCAAAAGGTTATAGAGTGAACAATGCCACCAGTTGTGGGACTTATCAGATTTGTTTCCACAAAACACAGTGAATATTGAAGATATTAATGTAGAGTGGATGAAATTTATGGGCGAATGAAAAACAATAGAAACGACTGATGATGACAATGTGCCTTAATGGAATCTAATTATGAAAGATGGTATGGAAAACCATCCCTAAGATCCTTGCAATGTGTTGCATCAAACATGTTGCAAATTTGTTGTTTTGGGTACCTTGTTCTCACCACAAAAGATACCATGCAAGCGTGAATGGATAGAGAAAATTGTTCAGTAAACGAGATCGACCTACAAAATGGTGCCGACAAAATATCACCGGGGTACGTGTTTTTAATTTTTGGTTTGTGGCTAGTTGTTTTTTATTTTATTTTTGAAGTAATTTTGAATGAAATCACAGCCATCTAAATATCAAATGCCATAAGGTCCATCACGAATAACATTGCTAAATAATGATAACCAAGTCAAAGGTCTGTCCATGAAAAGCCTTTTTAAATCAGCTACAGAGATTATGGTTCAATTAAACTTACTAGTCTAATCCCCAATAATACAAAAAAAAGGACTTGAGGAACAAAATTTCTTCGGAAGATGTACTAGAGTAGGACCGGTGCTTTACCAAAAGCACAGGATAGTAATAATATAATAATAATAATAAAAAGCAAACAAATTAGAAATATTTATTAGTCCGGTGAGATAAAAGTGAATTTGGATTGATCTGATGGTAGGTTGATCAAAGGTAGATACTGCATAAAAAAAATGCAGCATACAGACTTTAGCGTTTTGGAATGGAATATACTAAAGATATTCGCTGGTCCTATTGTTTTGTCTCTAACTGTACATATTCATTTACATTCATATATCATTATCAAGTAAATAAGTGAATTAACATGGAAATCTTTTTTGGCTTTGCTACCACTTTTCTACCACCTTTTTTTCTGCTTATCTACCACCATTATTCATTTCCCAAGTCCCATCACTAGTGGATGGAGATTTGCTGCCGTTGTTGTTGTGTTTATTGGCGCAGGCAAAATGATTTCACTCATATTCAAACAATTCCTTTGTACTTTTTACTATCCTCTTAAGAACAAAACAAAATAAAAAATTGGATTTGAGTCCAATTACTCTTCACTCCGCACAATGCTTTACACATTATTGGTATAAAAAGAATATATGCAAAATCATCGACCAGACCATGCACCTGATATCTATACATCGCACTAGTAGTTGAAAATTTCTTGTGTGCTGTGTTGGAAATCTGGACTTGAAATGTGATTACTTTTGTAACCAGATTATTATTATGATTGATTTTAATCTGACTAAAGATTACAAATTGTTATCAATCTGACTACAGAATGTAATCTGTAATCTGCAATGATAGACCTTGGATGTATATACGTGTGTCCCATGCGTGAGCTACATTGGGTGGTGTGAGGAAGATATATTTTAACGCTAACAATATCAAAAATGCTTACAAATCACTAGACACAAACGAAAACAAGCAGTATTTTAATATTGTGAGCAAATGCGGTTTATGTAGGTTCTGTGCCTGAATCTTTGGTACACGAAGCAGAAACAGATTATGATGATCTGAAATGTGACGATAGCGAAGAATTCCACAAAATTAATTTTGCTTATTGGTTGCGAAGCAACACAAATGTGCCGTCAGCAAGATTGTTGACTTGCAATTGTGGAGCTCGTGCGACTGATCTACCGGAGCCGTACCTCCAGATGTTTCCGCGACTTCATAGAATTCGGGTGTTTGTGGATCAATTCCATCCTTCTGGAGAGCTTCACGCAGCTGATATTGCAATTCGGCTGTGCCAGCTCTTTCTTGAGCTGTTCCACTTTTAAACTCACAAATTTCACCATTGCGCCACAATCCCACTTCTAACACCAAATATTACGTTTTACAAATTGTCCAAAACATGGTCCGATCACTGGATGTGATCAGAGATGGCAGAAATGTCACTTTTTTAATAACTACATTTCTTATGTCTGCTCCTCATTGTGGCAGTTAATCAATTTCAATTTGTGCTTGCATGTGAAAAATGTGAAAACAATCTAAAAATACTGCAAAATCCTCACGCAACAAATATGGATAATAAATGAAACATGAAATTTACTCTGTCATCTCTGATTGTGACGAATGAAACAGAACATGTCACTATTCTAAAATGTACTCGATTTTATTTACAAACTCCTTAAAGAATACTTCCTTTACACAAACATTATTGTTATTCTTTGCTGCCTCTCAGGCTGAACTGATTTACAATCAATAATTCCCAAAATGAACTGTAATAATTCACCAACTGTACTGAACTGTTTCTCCAACTGATCTGTACTGCTTCAGCCGGCGTCCTGTTATTTATATCTTCCAAAGTTCTTCTGGATGAGATTTCTCCGCTCTCGATTATATAACTTATTCTTAGTATTCCATCTGCCTATAGGTGGCGGGGTATACAAAGCCGTGTACAACAATCATACTGTTCGGAGCTATGATCAGTTCATCTATTTGTGTATAGATGGCGGTATATGATTGTGATGTGGACTAAAAGGTGGTGGAATGATTTCTGGGCCGAGGTAGTTTGTGTTGGTGTCCACACTTCATGCTATTCAGGACACAATATTACAATAAAGCAGTTGATTGGTAATTCTACTTCTTCTGCAGAGATAATAATCGACGCAACAGCCGCAACGGTTATGGCCTGACTTGGCTCCGATTTAGAGACAGTCTCAGCACCATATAACCACTCTGCGCACAGCGAGGTGGGTGGGTATGCGACGAGGTGCCAGTTCAGTGCAGTGCAGGGCAAGGTGGCACCACTAATATGTGCAACTATTCCCCGATTGGAGCTGTATGCAGCGCAGCTATTAGCAGTTTTATTGCACTGTGCACGTACTGCTCGCTCAAGATGGTTTCATATCTGCGCAGAATCCGGCTGATGTAGCGAGTCGTGGAGTGATAGCTTATGAGTTGATACCCGATCAACTATGGCGGAGGGGCCCAGCTGATGTCTGGTTCATTCCATTCATTTTCTTGAACTTGATGAGATGACGAAGATGCAGACCGAGAAACGATTGGTGCTGATGACATCGCAACAAGAGTACATCCGAAATCCATGACGGTAAAATCATCCCATTGACTGAACGCTTTAGCTCGTTACAGCATTTGCTAAGGACTGTAGCTTACATACTGCGCTGGCGTAACCAAAAAGGAACACCCCTATTTGCCAATTGTGAGAGCGATTGAGCTGAACTCTGCCTTGCTGAAGCTCATTCAATTAAAGCAGGACAGTGCCTTTGTGAATTATCTTCGTGCGCTCCAACGAGGATCTCCATTAAGCAGTCTACTGGCATTAAGCCCATTTGTGAATAAAGACGGCATTCTTCGATTTGGAGGTCGTATTGGCAAGGCGACATCCCTCTCTCTCTCTCTCTCTCTCTCTCTCTGCGATGAGCGATTTCCTGCTGTCTTATCCAAGACCGGTGCTTTGGTTTGGTTTCTTATTGATGAAGCACACCGCAGAGCCCTACATGGTGCCACCCAGTTGCTGCTCCAGACACTTTGGCAGTGCTATTGGATCCTGCATGGACGACAGGCTGTGTGAAGCTACATCCATCGTTGTGTCATCTGTAGAAAACATAGAAAGCAGATAGTGGTGCCCTTCATGTTCTCTGTCGTGGATAAATGTGGTCCGTTTCTTATACTCACAGAAAACTGTTAAGACCTATCTGATTGTTTTCATCTGCATGAGAACGAAGGCGGTGCACATCGAAGTGCTCGATGACCTATCAGCACAAGCATTTTTGGATGCCTTCATCCATTTCATCAGCAGTCCAGGACTCGAACTCGAACAGAGACGACCCAACGTAGCTTTAGAAGACGACGTAGTTGAACGACACACGAATCCATCTCCAACACACTGGAGGTTGGGACGAGTTGTTGAATCTCACCAGGGTAGTGATTGGTTGGTCCGGAAGATTACTCTACCAACAACGGACTTTCTATGGGTGCGGTGCAGAAACTATGCGTGTTACTGGAGGCTGAGGGCTTCGAACCTGGTGGTGGTTGGACCGGGCAGGATGTATATGATTGTTGTAATCCAATAGCGACATCCATGGAGCGGAGCATGCGAACATCGCCCAAAATATCCCTGCATTAAACAAGCGCTTAGCCACATAGATGATCACCGCAGGGTCTGTACGAACAGCCGCAGGATAACGTTATCATGCTCAACAGATACTGTCTGCTGCTAATTACCAGTTCCTTTGTTCCTTTGATATCTGATAACGAACTAGACGGAATATTTTTTCTGATGACGAATTATTGGTAGTGCTCTTTGGTTATCTGTTGAGTTTAATTCGGTGTTTCACACCATCACATTTTTAGCTATATTATTTGTCCTTTCTTTGATTATTGAATTCTGTTAAAGTATATTCTTTGTGGAGCGTCACTCTTGATTTATGTTAATAATAATGTTGTTAATGTGGTTACTTTTCAATCAACGTTTTTATTTAATTTGAACATCCCCGTACACATCTACCTGAATACCGGCTTCTAGATTATCAGGCACGTACTTGGTAAATAGTGTTAAATTAGGAGTTGTGGACCTGCCGCTTACAAAACCATGTTGACATGGGGAAATGTATTCCTTCATATGAAAGTAAAATTTCTGCTTTACAATAAGCTCCAAAGCTTAGGTATCTGATATACCTATAATATATAATGTATATATATATAAGTCTAGAAATTGCACGATAGTTTTCAATTTGGTGATTTTGTAATGCTTTAAAATTTAAAAGTTATAAATGAGAATTCCCAGTCATCTAAAAAATTTCTTGTCGAAGGTGATCAATTGAAAATTATTTGAAGTGGCTCAACTAATGACATACATTTTTTTATTAGAAAAGATGGAATTCCATTTGGACCTGCAGTTAAACTTGAAATGAGATTTAAAATCCCTTCATCCAATCATCACATCATCAACCGTTAAATAAAGATATCCCAATATGACATTAGGTACATATAAATGACAATTATCATTGTCTGGAATAACGACAGAATGATTCACGTAAAGACTCTCAAAAATGACGCAATTAAATCATGTAGAGGTTTAATCCGAAGATGCTTGATTATTGTATTCCATACTTTTGCAAACCCCCTAGTTTTGTTTTTTCGAAATAATAAAAGCTCAAGCTTTCGGATCTCTTGAAATTTGTGATTGAATATTTATTGTCCATTTAAAAATTTATTTAAAAAATCATATGCACGGCGTAACTGGCAATATCGACTTTTGTTGATTTCTGATTTGGTTTTTAACCTTTTTGAAGGATAAGATTACTTAACCTTCGATTGCCCCAAGGCAATTTTGAAACATACCCTTTTGTGGTTTTTGGTATAAATCTACCTTCAATTTGTTTCAAAATCAAAATTTGTTCCAGAAAGAAGTACTGGCCAGTTTAAAGACGATAAAGAATTATTGACTTTTTCGGAGTCTGCTTTTAAGAAGTTGAAATCATTAGTTTCATATTGCTTAAATATTCTGGATACAGTTTTTATTAAAGGCCGTATATATAAGCAAATCGCTTTATGATAAGATGTGTTTCTAAAAAATTGAAAAATTACTTCCATAATATCATAATCAATAGGTTAATAGGCGGGATCGTTACTGGAACGCTTAGGACTTCAATTAGGAGCAGAGAGGGCTCTGTACTGGTTCATGTCTCATTTTCTACTTTATTTAAATTTATTGAATCCGAGTCATATACTTAGATTGAGGTGGCTAACTGCCGCGCATACGGACAGCAGACACACTTAGGCGAAGCATAGGTCCATTGTGTTAAAAAAGGTATTATTTATATCATTAAGTCAACCCAAAAATGTACTTAAGACGGCTCGCTACTGGTTGTTTAGGTCCAATGTCTTAAAATTTTTTGTATGTCACTTGTTAGATTCAAAACCATTTCATTGTAACGTTTAGCGAAGGGTTCGCAAGAATAAATGGATTCTTCTTAGAAAAAAATGTCTTCGTTGATTTTTTATTGAAGGAAAATCTTAGTTTTAGAGAAAACAAAATGATCGCTCACAATCTCCTTTTCTTCTCTGCTCCTTTTTCAAGCTTCTAGAACTATTGTCCTTTATTCGGTTATGTCTGGTGGCTTCTGCACAGTGTTCCATAATTTTAGCTACCAGCCGTTACATTATTTATATCGTTTATCTTTGATACCAGAGCAAGAGTAGAATTGCTAGCGCGTACATTGTAATTCCAGTAACAGTTGAGAATTGACAAAGAATATTTTTTGGCAATAATGTACAATTGTCACGAAATTTCAGGGCACACATTTCACAACAATTTACGAAGTTTTCGGAAATTTGAAATGAAAAAATTTAATTATTAAAGACGAATTAAAACACTATCATCCCCCGAACTTGTTATTGGTCAGACCAAATCTGCTCTGAGATAAGTTTGAACATACACACAAGACAAAATAGATAATAGCTAATTTGCATGTTATGACTATTATGCCATATAGAAGACAGATGTAGTATCTCAGTATCTATCTCCACCGCTGAAGATCTGATCATACACCAAGCTACTAAAACACATTAAGGAAATTAAGCAATTACCCTAATATATATATATACACTTTAACAGTGCTAAAAGCTGTACACAAATCGACAATAATAAAGAAGATTCCCGAAGCACTTAATAAAAACAAGAATTATCTCAAAATAATATGGGTACCTAGCCACCTCGGTATCAAAGGAAACAAATCCGTCTACCAGAAAGCAAAACTTGCCAGCAGATCAGCCACCTTCCTTTTTTTTGTCTACTCCAAATTAGACCTTCGTAGGCTAACTGTCTTATAATATAAAACGTGTGGATGACTGGCAGAATTCTTCAACACCTTACTAACTACGTTCGATCACGTCAACATCACAAAAATTCAGTGGTTCCTTAACAATACTAATCTAATCATATAAGCTCAACTTAATTTGTGCTGGAAGTACCGTCTAAAGGAAATACCATTCTAAAATGCAGCCGATTTTTTCATCATTTCCCCGTTTAAATTTAATTCAACAATGGAACAAAACGACATTATACTAGTAATACTTGATTGGAAATAATTTTTTAAAAGTACAGTGTTTGGTGTGTGTTTACGGGTTTATGTGTTATTTATAATATTAAAAAAAAAAATATAAATAAAAATAAGTGAAGCATTTTATTTTCAAGTTTGTAGTACTTTTGCCATTGCTGATGTGATGTGGCTCTATTATACAACTGTTTACAAATTTAATGGCAGTTTGAGGTTAGAATGAGCGGTTTGTCTATTGAGGCTTATTGTCGTATAAGAAAATGCCACAGTGAGACATTTGAATTTCAAAAGTATAAAGGTTTTATTAGATTCCATGTTCAATGGCAACTTGAGTACAATGTCGCTGCAATACAAGATGAAGCAAGTGAAATTCTATTTTGCTATAATTTTTTTCTGCTATAGTTGCTATATTTTTGTTCCTTATTTAAAAGGCAAACGTTTGGACAAAGGTATTGGATCTGGCGTCCCAGCTCCTGATTAAATTTGTAGTACATTAGGGGATATTGCAATCGACCGCTACAATTGAGAGGTAGTAAAGGAGTTTGTCTACCTCGGTGCAAACGTAACTCCACAAACGACATCACTGTGGAGATCCGACGTTGAACAGCCTTTCGCAACCGGTGTTACTGCGGTTTGTCAAAACAATTGGCGTCAAAACTCCTGGCTCGAAGGACCACAATCATGCTCTTCAAAACAAATTTTGCCAGTCCTGCTACATGAGCCGAAAGCTGGACGATAAGCGAAACTGCGGAGCTGATTCTTGGTGCCTTCGAAAGAAAAATTCTTCGTCGGATATATGATCTGCGAGGAAGGCGAATGGAGGAGAAGACACAACCGCGAGCTCTACGAGCTGTATAAGGATGTGGATGTAGTCCGGAAGGCAAAAATGTGTCGACTGCACTGACTCGGCCACATCGAGCGCATGGACAACATTACTCCAGCTAAGATGGTCTTCGAATCAGAGACTAGTTCGAGAAGAAGAGGAAAACCGAATCGCTGATGCAAGACAGCTCTTGATGACAGGTCTTGATGACTGGAAGCAGCGTGCCCAGGCCTGTCAACAATGGAAATCAGCTATCGCTCAAGCTCGGCCCCTGCATGTGTCGCCAGTAATTGTATCACGTCATGGGTATTCTTCCCATAGAAACTAAAGTAATTCAAACATTTTGTTACATATATACTTATACATACCGACAGCAAACTGGTGCAAAAGTCTTTGGCATCAGAACATGCGCAGTCACTGAGTTCTTGGGCAGCTTGATTTCGATATCGATCGTTGATCGTCGATGAATTCTAAATCGGATTGGAATAACTTAAAAATACTCTCAAAAAAACCCAAACATAATTGATGTCTTTCTACAGTTTTGTTACAGCAAGGCGAAATACGCTCTCTCTAAATCTATCTTGAACGATTCTAAATAGCGATGTAACGATTTGTTCGAAGAGATGTAACGAAAGTTCGATTCGTTTTTTTTAAAGTTAGCGTTAATATTATCAAAGAAAATAATCAGTTATGGTATTCATAGAAAGTCATTTATTATCCTCTCCGTTCAGCCTATAAACTCTATTCAAGGAATGTAATTTTTTTGTACTACATTTTCACATGATATCAACTCTTATGCAATACTCTCCGTCATTCTAGCGAAATCCACAAAAATGTGTGTGTGTCATTTGTTCGTTTGTTTCAAAAGTGGCTCAACGTGCCCGGAAATACATACAATGTCGAAATTATTTACATCTAAAAAAATACAGGCGGTAGAGAGAGACATACGCTTTTTATACATAATACAACAATTTTAATGATTTGAAAGATAAAATAAAACAATAGATTCTACTCATGGCTGTAGGGTATAATAATATGACAATTTAAATTATTTGAAACATAAAATTAAGGAAGTTATAATGAAGTGAAGGTGAATAACTGAGATTAATAAAAGCAAAGATTGCAGTAGTTATACACTTGAAATATTGCCACACATGCGGGTATTAACAGTCATATTGAAGACTCGATATTTAGAGGCCAGATCAATATTTCGATTCACGAAAATCTTAGGCCACATCATGTTCAGAGCGAGTTTAGTATCATTGCTTTTATTAATGGAATGCTTGACAAAGTTAAGGTTGTGTGTCAATAGGACACCTAGTTACATAAACTCCTGAACAACCTCTATGCGAGCGTCATTAAGAAACCAATTTTCCTCAAGTAGTCTTCTACTTTTACGCGCTTCAAAAATAAATATCTTCGTCTGAAGAGTTACGAGAGTGATATTCTCCACAGGACGCCTGGAATGGAAAAGCTCGTTTCAGCCGTTCAAATCTTCAGGGGTTGAAAGGTGTGTGAAATATCTGAGTTAACAATTTCCACGAATTGCAGTTTGTCCGAATGAAAAGTAATAGATAATTGATAAGTTTTACTTCAAGCTTCGGACGGGGCGGTCGACTTCTCCTAAGAGAAATTAGTGTGTTAAGTGTTTCTTAAGTATGTATATACTTGTGTTATTCATTAGTTCTGTTTTTGGTTTCTAAAGAACACCAAAATACGATCAACAGAGATTGCGCTATACCAACTACCAACTGATGAAACTATCGAAAGCGCCTTGAAGCGAAAGAAATAGTTATATGTACTTGATGTCCTCAATGAGGATTTTTATCTTCACTAATGTGGAGTCTAGTTGTAAACTGGTAACTTCTGGAGATACCAACAAACCATGGGATCAGATGTCAGGCATATGCGGATGACATAGTCATCATAGCCAGGGGCAAAATGGAGGAGACCCTATGCGACATCATCAAATGGGCACTAACACTTACTAATGGTGCTTGTCGGCTGAGTTGAACCTAAATCCGACAAAAACCACCATAGTACCTTTCACTAGGAAACGAAAACTAGATCGACTATAACCATTAAGACTGTCGGGTACAACACTGGTTCCAGTAAACGAAGTTAACTATTTAAGAGTAATCTTGGATAGCAAACTCATCTGAAAAAAGCACACAGAAAAGGTAACCAGGAAAGCGCCACATACATTGCTATTGTACAATTGCATACGGTGCAATAGCATGGTCCAAAAGAACCAACCTGATCAGTGCAAGGCAGGTACTGAACAATGTTCAATGGTTGGCATGCCTTTGTATTACAAAGACTATGAGTACCTGCCCAACTGCTGCCATGGAGGTGCTACTGGAGCTGACTCCTTTGCATCTAGTGGTTGCAGAATGTGCGAACAAAACAATCATGAGGATGACAAAAGAAGGGATACGAAAAGACAGGAGCATTACATCGAGACAATTCGATACACAGGAACTATACCAATTGTAACATAGCAATAATGTCAGACAGTCGTGCCGCTATCCTGCCACTAGACTCCTATATCATCAAACCAAAGCTTGTGCGGGAATGTCTACAGAAGCTTAGGAAATTGAGCAGGGGTAACAGATTAACACTCTGCTGCATACCTGGCCATATAGGGTAGAAATGGCCGACTCCCTCACTAGGAAAGAAGCATCGGATCATTTTATAGGCCTCGAACCATTCTGCCATGTACGATAGTTCAGCAGGCCAAGAAACTCTTGGCTCGATATAAACGGAACTAAATCTATAATAAATGCAGCAACGCCACCAGATGCATATTTATTGTTACAGCAAAATAATGGTTCTCATAACCTTCAATGTCAAAAAGCGACTTTTCTACATCATATATTTACAAACGAATTTAAATGGGTAAGAAATTTTACGCATGCTTCTTATGTTTTGGCGAATAATTAGAAAATTTGGCAAGTATGTTTGTTCAAAAAAGAAATCGAGTGAGATAATGTCCGTACAATTGACAGAGAGGACATATTGAAAATTACCTAGTGGATCTTGCATGTTAGTTTATCACTGACAGATCTTCTATTGATTTTAAAACAATTATGTCGTCCTTATACCATTTACGCATGAGTACTTTCCCGTTCTTGACCCAAACATAATTATACATCTTTTCTTTTTTTATTTTTTGTGAAGCGTTCAAGAGATATTTCGTTTTACCATTTAACGATTCAAATATATAAATTTTACTATTCTTTTCACAGCCAAAAATCTTCGTCAATCAATTTTTATGGATAATTTTGTTTTTAATTATATCTTTTTTAATCTTAAGACAAATTTAGCAACTAAAACAGACATTTTCATACTAACATTAACATTATTAGATAATTTAACATATTAACATAAAACTTATCAATTTCCATTTCAGACACATTTGTAGCGACACCCTTTGAAAAAATGGGTAATGCGCACAGGCATTATTTTTGTTAATATTGGGAACACCAACAATTTCTACACAATTGTCTCTTTCCTTTTCTTGTAAGAGATCAACTTCTTCTGGAGATTCCTCACAGTCTGCATGACAATATTCTTTTCTTCCTTTCCTCTACATATTTTCAGCACGGAGAGCAACGATCTCATTGTAGACCGGTTCCAACGTTATTGTCAGTTGATTTTGAGAGACATTTTGGTGATGATATCGTGGCTTCATCAAAATCGATGCTGGAACTCCTTGATGTTGTTGCATTTGCATTTTCTGGTATTGTTGTTGTTTTTTTACTTCGCTCACCAATTGGCACTGTAGCGAGTGGCGAAACTGACAGCGGAGAATAGTTAACTTGTTGTTGTAATGATGTCTGTTCACTTTGCTCTCTCAGAAGAGGGGGAGAGTGAAGGAAACTCCTTCGTGCAGCGGAGCAACTCTTACCCCAAGAGCTATTATTTGATGTGTTAAAAAATCAATGTCGGCCGGTTGAATATTGAGACACTTCCAGTGAAAGTAATTCTTGCAGCCAGAACATAATACTTTTGGCTGATTGCGTTCAACTTTATTTTTACATTCACAAGGCATTTCGCAATATTTAATGTGATTTTATGGAAATAAAAAATAAATCTCAATGAGAAATGAAAAGTACCACGAGACACACACAAGACTGTCTTCTTCTGCTAGTCTGGATTCCTTCGCCGCGTTAAAGAGAGATAGGGATCTCTTCCTCAGAGCAAGGAGGTCTTTACTCCACCATGGGGACATTTTTTTATTTTTTGAGATCCTTCTCAAAGAATTTCTGGAAGGAATACAGTTCGTTGGCGGGTCTTTCTAAGTCACTTACATTCGTTATAATCCTAAAAGCGAGGTGCCTCGTGTGCCTTTTGACCTCGTTAATGAATTTGTTCCAGTTAATGTTCTCTGAACTTAGATGTCGACTTATTTTGTTCCTCTCGCTAGTAACCATGAAGATAATTAGTCTGTGGTCTAAGAAGGACGAAATGTCTGATACTTTCCACTGGCTGATTGACGTAGTATTGTGACTACTGCTAATGGTTAATGTAAGTGACCTAGAAAGAAAGACTTCCTGTCTATTACTGATAACGAAGGTGGGTGCGGTACGAATATTCTCAATAAGTAGATTGTTCATTATTATAAAATCTAGATAATTACCTCTTTCATTTGAATCCGAGCTATCCCAGACTGTGTGATGAGAGTTGCTATCACATATAAGGTCTCACTTTCTTTTCTTGGCTTCTGCCACAGGGGAAGCTCTGTGTGGCTTTTCTCCACTCAGGGTATGTAAGGGGTGGTCCAACCATAATGCGCGATGTAAATTGTGAGTCACATTTTAACGTCAAGTTTGCTTGCCCAACTTCATTTGACATTTCTCAGTGTTTGACAAATTCAACCATGGAAAGGTAAACAATTGAGCAGCGCGTTAAGATTGTTGAAGCCTTTTACGAAAATGGGCGCTCAAATCAAAACGCATTTCGTTCACTTCTTGATTTTTTTTTGGTTAGCATATATCCTTTTATCATAATAAAAAATATTAAGATCTGTCTCTCTGTACATAAACTCATGACATCCTTATTTTTAAAGCCCAATTTTTGCCCACAATTCCAATATAGATTAATTTCTCAGCTTCTTAATATGTATATACGCAGTCAAGTAGAGCTCTATATTTATTGTTGCTAGCTTCAATGTTTTTGTGATCGTTAGGAAAAAAACTTTGAAACAAATTGAATCCAATACTGCGCTTTGTGAGAAATTTTGAAGTGCATTCAAGAAAACGTCATCGAAATCGAATCTTTTCCAATTATCTTGCGGAAGTTTTATATAAAACGTTTGTTTTATGTAAAAGTATGTTCGCATCGCACATACATTTTTATGGCAAAGATAGAACTATCAGTGACGCGCGCTTTTGCCAACAAGCTCAACGGCGCGCCGACTCAACACTCAACAATGGAAATTTGTTACTGTGCACAGCAACACACAAGCATAGATAAGGAATAATAGATATATCCACATTCGGCAATTTTTTTCCCTAGTCCACACCGGAGAAAAATACAAGAGTAGTGGTATTCCCTTGTATTTGATAAATACTTTTACACAAACCATGAATCCACCACGCAATGGCGGCAGATCCGTGGATTTTAGAGGAAAGGGCGGCAGATTACTGAATTTGTCCAGGATACATGTACGTAATTTCCCATTTATACTTCCGCTTTTTATGCTAATGCTCATAAATGAACGTAGTATATTTACAATTTCCTAGACGATATTACAAATTAAAGATAATCCACAAATTGCATATCATACACTTATCAGGCAATGCTGTACAAATGAACTTGCCATCTTGTGGCGGGTAGAGTAGTCATAGGGAGTCAGCTATCGGTATCTTGAAAAATAGTCCTAAGCGAGTGCAGAATTATTATTTTAATGTTGTAATACATGTTATCCAGGACCCAATCCGAGGTTATGGGCATAATAAAAAACACCTATTGTTGTAATGCATGTTATCCAGGATCTAATCCGGGATTATAGGCATAATAAGAAACACCAATATTTTCATCAAATTAAATAATAATACATTATTTTGTTTGCGTTTATTGCTTCAATTAATTATAAGAAATTGGTTATAACATTAATTATTTATAACATTGTTTATAAATTAACTTATTGCTTTAAACGGAACCAATTTCTATGAACTCTTCACGTGCACTACGCGAAGTAGTACGTAATATGTTATATATGCAATGTGCGAATTTTAGCTGTATTTTACTATTTCAATACTGAGTACTTCCCAAACTAAACGAACAAGCCTATTCGCCTGTGCCAACATGGAACCTAGCGCAGCTTCTGGCAATTTTTGTTATTAGACAAATCCTTAAAATTTTGGCAACTCACCCTAGTGGCATTTTTTTTTACCTAATAGATCAATCCAAATTCTGACCGCGCCAAGGATTTTATATGGGAATTTGAATTCTGTGCAGAAATATATTTGTTTACTGAATAATATTAAGTGTTGTTCTATTGCACATTTATTTTATTATAATGCAATAATAAATGACAGCACATTGAGGCATATTGCGTCCTACTTATATAGCAACATTTAAAGACGACTTCCTCGCATGGAGCAAGTGAAGAATTCATAGAGATTGCTTTCCGTTTATATCAAGAAGTTTATTATATGTTTAAGACAATTGCTTCTAACAAATTGAGGAAATAAACGCAAATAACATAATTTATTTTTCCTTCATTTTGCACACAGCAAATGTTAATAAAAGCAAATGCATTTTCTGCTGAATTTCACTGCATTGAATTAGTTTAAATTAATTAGTTTGTAAAACTCCTTAATATTGTTCAATTCGGCGTATATTGTGTTCAGGAATAAGACAACAAAAATGTCATATGAAACTGGCGCTTTGTTTACACTTAGCAGTATTTCATAAAAGCTGTCCCACACAGACACTTGACAATAGCTAAAATCAAAACTTCCGCTCTTTAACTCGATATTTAAACATTGTTTGGAATAAAAAATAATTATTTTCTATTTTTTAAACATTTTTCAATTCACTACTACATTTCACAATTTCTATGTGAATCCTATCACAAATCGAGCTATGAGAAAGAGATTCGCGTAGTTCCAAAAATATCCGACAGAGATTTGCTGGCAAATGCCAACTAAAAATTATTTTGACATGTTGGAATGTGCATCTGTATACAATATATCAGTTGATGGTATGCTTCATCAATAATAATTTAGTTTTCCCTTGAATTGAAGAGAATATTTCATGAATTATATATACAGTGGAGTGTAAACATTGAATACTAATATGGGATTTCATGAAAAAAGCCACAATAATAGCGACACAAATAATGATCCGGAGGAACTTTGTGAGACATTTTATATAAACAACAAAAAGAACTCGGTTTTCCAAGTTTCGCTTTCTGATAAGGGGTTTAGTTTAAAGAAAACAACAAATGGTATTGTCAAAGAACAAATTATTAACATAGCTGATATAATTGGCTGCAGATATATGAGAAGTAAAAAGAAAAATAAAACAAATATACGTTCATGTGCGTGCTCTTCTCCCAACATAAATAATGGTAACAATCTATCAGATGAAAATCCCGATTCAGAAAACTGTGATCCCAGTGCCTATTTATACATATACTCCTATATTTTGAAAAAGAGCTTAAGAAGTCATATGCGTAGAGAAAGGACTGTTCTTACATTAAGATTTCGTTCATTTGATACATATGATGATAATATTCGGGAAGCAGAAAGGTGGCAATCACTTATTAAAAGACTAAAAAATGTAAAGAGATTATGCACAGGAGCATATGACCAGGATAAAGTGTTGGTAATCCTTAATCCGAAATCCGGAGCGGGTAAAGCTAGACAGTTATTTCATGAAGAAGTTGTTCCGGTATTTGTGGAAGCAGAGATGCCCTATGACTTGTGCGTAACTAAATATGCAAACTATGCTCGAGAATTAATGCGAACTAAAGATCTACATAACTGGCGATCAGTCCTAGTTGTTGGTGGGGATGGAATTTTCTGGGAGGTCATAAATGGAATAATGCAACGTCAGGATTGGAGTCATGTTTTGCAACAAATTTCAATAGGAATTGTTCCTTGTGGCTCTGGGAATGGATTAGCTAAATCCATATCATTTATGTTCAAGTAAGTAACGTTTGTTCAAATAATGTAGTCATATATTCCCACAGACATAACCGATGGAGTTAATTGGGGCCTGTTCTCGTTTTTAAGGTAGGACAGTGCATCTTTTATTGCAATGGTTTCTGCCTAGAAGACGCTATATTGATCAGGGAGATAGCAACATTAAGGTCTTCGGAATATACACCTGCACCTACTCCCTCGTACATCTTCGATCCGTCTGTGAAAATGCTGCCAGCGTCTGGTTATCAGTTATCCAATCTGATCTATTCATTGGGGATCATTGGGGACGAGTTATATTCGTTTAAAATGGAGTGTTTTGAGTCTCAGGGCAGTGCTGGCTGCTACCTGTTTGCTGAAAATTTCCAGTGGTGGAAGGTGGAGGAGTATGTTATGTGCATCCGACGGTGCTCCTCAGTGCATATGTAGGCCAGTCTCTGCACACGATTCATTATCTTGCAATTGAATGCTTTGTTAGGTGCTGTTCACCAAATTGAGACCTCGTACAAAAGTGTCGGTCTGACAATCGAGGTAAAAATCCAATAAACGATGCGCGGTTGTTGTCCCCATTTGCATTCTATGCCTTTTTTACATCTAGAAGGGAAGAAGAAGCCTTGACCTTTTCCAGATGTTGAGTTTCCAGCTTACCTGGTTTACAATAATGAGACCTAGAAATTTCGTACAGGCGGTTAGTTTTAGAGTGGTGCTGCACAATTTGGGGCGAGAGAACATCTCCCTATGGGGTTCTTCTATTAAATCCTCTGCAGATCGAAGCATATACCAGATAAGAGTGTAGGTAAACACTGGTGAGTACCTGTGTGTGAGTGAGTACTGGTCGTTAAGGTTAAATATGAATTAAATTCTAAAATCTTTCATTAACAACTGCGAAACATGCAAGAGTCAAAATAACCAGTTATTCCAAATAAAATTTCATCATAAAACACACGCATAGTACCTTATTTGAAATAATTTCATTAGGCACAGGGCCTTCACTTTGAAGCCTTCAAAAGTATTTATATTCATATTAACAATAAAATGTGAGTTGACAAAATGTGTGGCAGCATTCTCAATAGAAACTTAAGACGCCGTTAGTATTGCCTAAACAATAGTACATACATGCAATACACAAAGGAACTTAATTTAGAAATTAGATTCTTAAAAACACTTATATCTATCTAGTATCGACACCGTATCATGACACTCCTGGATCTTTAAAAATAGGGTTCTGAATAATTATCTGATAACAATAGGAGATAAAGATAGTTGTGATTATTATTACACACGCTGTATAAATTCTATGCTACATAGTAGCACTCAAATTAAAAAATGTTGGTTAATAATGGTCAATTAAAAAATAAATTAAGGTATTCGCATAAGCAAGCTAAAAATAATTTGTTAAGAGATTAATACACACAATAATGTACATAAATAAAATTTCAAAGTAGATGACAATGTAAAAACAATGTGCCCGCTGCGCGTTGCGACGTATTTTTGATTGTAACTCATCAACCATGGGTCCGATCAATATAATTGTGACAATTTATAAAGTTTTGCATGAAAAAAAAATAAATAAATGAATTGGTACCAAAACCTTTTTCAATTCTGAACAAAGTTGTCAAAAATCTATCTCTTACCATTTAAGAGTTTATAAAGGACACACAAACATTGATTTTTACAGATATATAATTTTTTAAATTACATATTCTATGATATGTCCCTGATGTAGAACTTAGTTTGGCTTTAAAGCATCAAAAACGAAAGAATGATAAATTGATCCCAACTGTTTGTGATATTAGCTTACAATCGTTTTTAATGTTAAAGTACCAGTTTTGGAAACCTTTTGAAAGTTGTGGAGTTCTGGTTGCCAGGTTCAAACGCTCCAACTCAGCTCCAATTTAAAAATTTCCGGACAAATGAAAGATCTGAACACAGTGTTTAAACATTGACGGCGATTTTATTTATTAAATCCAGTTACAGTTTCAATTGTGTTCCTTGAAGCAGAATGGAAACATTGCTTAAGAAATCCGTTCCTCTAACAAATACTAAAAACAAAATGCAATTTTTATTTCATGTTTATAACTATGATCCTTTATATTTTTAGAAAATCATTCTTTTATTTTTTTTACACCTTTAAAAACTGAATTAAGTTAATGTGTATTTAAAATGTTTAGTTTTGTGGAATTGTAGTTATTTCATTGTTAATTTGGCTTTTATTTTTTACTAACAGACCCGGCCAAGCGTTGCTGTGGCTCTGTGGATATACTACGATTAATCAACTTTGTGTGTTATTCGCAACATTCTTGAGTTCTTTCGTTCGTAACATTCTCAATCTATTTGTATGTAATCAATTCGCTAGCAATCTGAATATTTATATTGTTAGCTTCAATGTTTTTACATTCTCCCAACCAAAAACACGATTTATACTTAAGTTGTGAACTTTGCTAATGCTTATATTATTGTAACCTACACAAATTTGCTTAGAGCAGCTTCTTTTCTTGCATATATGCAAAATTTGCCATTTATCTATCGATATCTTTGCCCCTGCAGGTGTCTATATTCGTAAGGATTTGGGAAAAGGTTGTAGAGATCGTAATAATAATAAGGTCATCTGCGTAAAGGGTGTAGATAACACTTTTATATTTCGGGAAGTTTTTGCTGATATCATTGAAGGCTATTATGAAGAGTACGACAGCGAGGGGCAACCTTGGGGTGTGCTGTTACAGAGGGGTGGATGGACGAAATTGATCAATTAAGAACCACTCGAAATTTTCTGTTGCCGAGGAAAGTCTTCATGAAGCTGAACATTTTAGGACCAATATTTCATTCTGAGAGTATTTTTAAAATTATATGCGCTCCAATTCTATCAAAAGCTTTCTGTAAGAAATCGAATAAGATTGAAACCTGGTTTTTGGTGGAGAGAGCCGTTGATATGAAGTTGTCGATGTTTGGTAGCATATCTAATGTGCAGCGTCCGCGTAAAAGGCTACTTGATTGATATCTAAGAGCTTCTTTTTCTCTAAGAACCATATAAACCTCTTGGAAATAATTGTCTACAGTACTTTACTGACACATGGAAGAAGAAATACAGGGCGATACCAGCTGGTGCTAAAGGGACACTTGTATAACTTGTGTATTGGGAGCATCGTAGAAGTTTTCCAGGATTAGGGGATACTTCCCAGGGCGAAGGATTGATTGTATAAAGACAATAGTTTAGGGCTGTTTTTTAATATGTTAACAATCATTCATCGTTGGTGCGGTGAACGATCAAGTAGTCAGTCATAACTCCCCATGTGCTAATCAAAAATGCATCGGTTGTATTTTTACGATTTACGCAATCGCTCGCTCACCGCCACCAAAATGCTGAATACCTTGCTATTGGTTTCGCCAAGTGAATGTTGCGGTAATTAGTCCGTTCAAAAAAAATTTTAGGCGTAAACAAATAAAATGTAATAATTTTCTTTAATAATTTAATACTGACTAACTAATATCATTTAATACTAATATATGTAATTTAATACTAACTTGCGACAACGATGGTTTTCAGAACTCCACTCAATATAAAGGCTCGAAGTAGTTACTCAATTCTGAATAGGATACATATAATGTATACATGGTTAAGATAAGAGACTGAATTTTGTGGTGATTTGTGTTTGTGTACTACATAAATAAAATTAATTTTAAATTAAAGTGTTAATTTCCTTTTATTTTATTTAATGGTGGGGCTTTCTTTATCCTCAAACATTTTCTTGGCCTTATATGAGCCTTGTAATATTTTATCCTGGTCTTTCTGTCCTTAGCGTGTTCATCATCTGTTTTTTTCAGTTTCGATATTTCTATACTTGGCGTGGTTCTTTCCACCCCTTATTTCCTTTATAAAATTTGAACCTGGTTCGATCTGTACTTCGATTCTTTCTAGATTTAGTTTATTTACAATTTTTTCTTTGTTTTTCAGAAACTTCTCATGTATTCTTGGGTATCCTTCGTTTGTTATCTTCCCGTTTATGAAATCGATTTGTTTTTTTTATTGATTGTGCTGTGGATGGTGTGGTTATAGAGTCTATTATTCGAAGTATTTTTTCCTCGACTGTTTCTGAGTGATTTTCATGTTGATTACGTCATCTGCATTTGATGAATGATTACTATTTGAGGTGCAGTGGATATCAATATTTTTCTTTCTTAAGAATGTCGTATAGGCATAGCTTTGATTCCTAATTCATTTTCGACTACCTTTTTCATGTTGCCATGAGTACTAGTATATTGTAAGAGTTTAGTTTTGAATTCCGTCCAACTTCGGGCATTCATTTTATATGCATGAGCATATTTTGTGAACTTGCCAATCATTGTCATGAATAGCGTCTTTTTCTAAACTATAAAATACGTCTATATGTATTATTTCCTTTGGTCTCGTGGGTGTTTCTGTTATTGTATGTGGTATTTTGGGTGGTTTTCATCATATTTTTCAATTGTGGTGCTAGTCTTTAAGTTAGAATGATATATTTTGTCTTGTAGCTTTTACATACTCATCAATACCCCTATGGTTATTTCTCATATTACAATAAGATCGGTTAGATTTTCTTCGTTATCTACATCTTGTAATATTCGTGAATACCTTAATATTGTAAAATTTGTGTGTTGTTTGAGAAAACTTCGGTATACTTTTGTTAGTTCAGGGTAAAATTCTTCGTGTATCAGCAATGCATTCAGTTGTTTTGGGAAAAAATTAGTTTTTAAAAGGGTTATTGCAAATTCTCTATGCTTTATTTTTGTACATATTATTTCCCTATTATTCTTAAAGATTTTTATAATTCGTATTTTTAATGAACCTGATATTGTTTTTTATATAACTATATGGTTTCTAAAAATGTTTATTGGCGATTCTGTACTTCTTATGAGGTTAAATTGTAGCTGTGTGTTCGGGAGTGCTTCTAATGCATGCATGTCTGTTTGGATGATCTCACACTACTATTATTTGTTCCGTTCTTAAACTTTATAGTCAAACTCCGAAAGATTGAGTCTCCAGCGAACGAATTTAGAGTTTGGTTCCATAATAGAAAAAAGCCATGTCAGTAGTTTGTGGTCAGTTTCAATTTTAAATTTGCGTCCGAACATATATGGTCTGAATTATTTTATGAACCACACTATATCTAGGAGTTGTTTCTCTACATTGCTATAGTTGATTTCGTGTTCATTAAGTGTACGACTGCGTAGCAGATTGGGTGGATAACTTGCAAAAGCAATGCAATAGGTATATATTATTGATAAAGTCTTCGAGCACATCTTTCATAAGCCTTAGAAATGTGACTGGGCCGTTTTCAGATCGAATGGCATACGCAAACATTTAAAGTGCCCATTTTCTGCGCTAAATGCCGTTTTATGGATGTCCTCTTCTGATTTTTCTATCTGAAGAAAACCTTTTGCTAAATCTAAACTTATGAAGTATTAGCACTTCCCTAACTTGTCTAGAATTTCGTCCATGTTTGGAGTTGGGTATTTGTCATCTACGGTTACGTTGTTAAGTTTGAAGTAATCGATGACCAGTCTCCATTTCTGCTTACCGCTGGCATCGATCTTCTTAGGTACGATCCATATTGGGGCGGAATAAGTATAGTTACATGGGCGGATTATCTTGCTATCTAACATTTCCTAGATTTGTGTGTTTACTTCATTTTTATGTATTTACGAGCATCTATAGGATTTTGTGTAAATGGGGATTTAGTTTGTAGTACGATTTCTGTGTTTAGTAGCATTTGTAAATGATAGATCTAAACCTTCAGTGTAAAATATATCAGAATATTTTCTTATAACTTTGAGGAGTGCATCTTTCTCTTTCTTCACGGATATGGTCTGGATTTTCCATAGGGTTCCATTTAGAATACGTGTAACAATTGTAAACGCTTGATTTCCTTGATTTACTTAATGGTTGGATAGTTACTAAATTGTAATTATCCTTATGAATCTTTAGGCTTTTATTATTATCTGAAGACTTCTGCTCTTCATGATAATTATGTCTCCTTTACTTCTACAGGTTTGGTAATTTTCCTATCTGTGCTATTCTGAAAAATAAGTGGAATAGATTTTCCATTTACATCTAATTGATAATTCATATAATTAATTTTAGCATTAAGTCGTTTAAGGATGTCATTACCAATAAGTCTATCGTAAAATTCGTGAAACCTAGTGACAATAAACTCCATTAGCTCATGTGGATTTCCTAACTTGCTAAATAGTGGTATTCTGACTTTTTCTTCTATTCATACCTTTCTTCATACGATTCTTCTTCCTTCAGACCTTTGATTGTCTTAAAGAACATTGGTACGGAAGCAATCCTCCATTTTGCGTTACAGATTTTAGGGTTTATAATGGACTGTGTTGCTCCAGTATTATATCGATTAACATTTTGAGGAAGTTTGGATTTGATTTTACGATTATATGATGAGTTTTATAACCGTACGAACGTTTGAATTGGATGGTGTATTCCAATTGTCGTTAAAATAGGGGTTATGTTGATCAACGTAACTTCGACTGCTCCTTTGTTGGTGATTATTATTGAATTGTAGCTGTCCTTGATAATTGTTGAACCTGTAATTTTGGGGTTGGCATTGTTGTGAGTATTGTCGTTGATTATGTCTTTGGTTTAAATGTATGTTTGAATTTTGGCTTTGGAAAAGATTCCTTATCTGTTGTGGTTGGTTTCGTGCAGTGTTATTATTATAAATTTGAGTGAGAACGTCGAACTCTTTTTCTAGTGTGTTTGTTGTTTAAGTGTGACCTTCATTAGTGTCGAAATTGTCAAATTCTGCTCGAAAAAGAATACATTTTGTGGATTCTAACTTGAAAACTGGAATCCTACAAGTTAGAATTGTCCTCATGGGTTCTGGTATCTTGGTCTTAAAGATATTTAAGGCTGTATGCATGTTGTTGTGGGCGTATTTATTGACTTCGTCTCCAAGATGGCGAGGGTTTTATTGTTAAAAATCCTAAGTTTCCTATTTATTTCACCTTTAAAAACTGAATTAAGATAATGTGTATTTAAAATGTTTAGTTTTGATGAATTGTAGTTATTTCATTGTTAATTTGGCTTTTATTTTTTACTAACTGACCCGGCCAAGCGTTGCTGTGGCTCATTCGTTATACAAATCTAAGGAACTTGTTTTATAAGTGTTACCGTGTAACTTGTCAAAGACGCCTGTCGCCGAAATTGTTTTTTTTAATATGACTTTTATTTCTGACCAGTACGTTGCTTAACGGGCAAAGGCACGGCTACCTTTCAGATGGTTTTATTTAGGTCGGAGAATAATTGTTGCGATAAGGCATAAGGCATACCTATCTATTAAACGCCATTAAGGTATTTGATATAAATAACGAGTAATATTTGATAATATGAAATTGAATATTGACAATGGGTGCTTGAAAAAGGCTGGTTTTTGTTACTTGTTCTCTTGATCATGGCGGGGATGTCTAAATCTCTCCTTTTCGTTTTTATGTTTATATATACAAATTTGTGTATTTATATATTCTCATAAAAAATTCTCATGGAAAATAAAAAAATGTTCTAACCGATAATATGGGTCGTTATTTCTTTATTGAATCTATCCTAAGACTAAAAATCTACATTTAATTTTTTGTACACCAAACCTCGCACTGGAGACGTTTCGAAACGCGATATGGCAATGACCGACGGCGACGTAAAACAACCGACATCAAAATTGGTTCTTATGATGTGACGAGCACTGGGGGAAACCACCGATGCGACAATATACTATTGTCGGTGCGGGGTTAGTGTGTACTATAACTCTGTAGCGCCACCCATATTACTATTATTATACATAGTAATAACAGTACGAAAGCCAAATTTTTCATGTTTTCAAATTTTTGATATTTTGTTCCGGGTTTCACTCGGCGAAATATGGTCATCGTTAGTACGGTTATCATAAGGAATTAGAACTACTTAATAATAATTTGATCAAATCTAGACATAACTAAGAATAAATGTAAGAAAACAGTATGGCACTTGTTGGTGCACAAGTTAACATCGATGATACAGAATGAATTTATGTATATAATTCAGACTAATAGGGTAAAAGACTACCACACACTTCACATCAAAAACCAAGACAGAAGATACTAAGAAACCCAAAGCATTCTTCATACTCAGAAAAGCAAATTTTGTTATCAGACTCAAGTCAAAAAACATTCCGTGAGCCAATTCCAGAAATTGATCGTTGGTATTTCTACGAAATGCCTACGTTATTATGATGAAATTTCAGAAAATTATTCAAAGTGCAAATAGGTAGTATGTTTTCTTTTGCTTTTTTTTAATGTAATGTTTTGGTTGATTGGATCTGCCGGTTAATTGGCTCTCCACTGTAGTTATATCCGCAAGGTTTCACTTCTTTTTTGATTACACTACAAATTTTGTTTAATAATGATGAAATGAAATATGTTCATCCAAGTCTTTAGAAATTTGAATTTCTTATTGTGATGACGTTTAAACAACACTATTTGAAATATAAAGCTGCACATTTTAACCTTCGCAGATTTGATCACGTCTCGGAACAACGTCGCATCCTCCTAGGATGCGAACTGGACGCATTCTTATGCTACCGGTCGTGCTTATTACTCTTCAAAATTATTCACAAGAAACAGCCAAAATATTTATATGAAAAGATCACCTTCTGTCGATCAAGTCGTAATATTACCTTGAAACCCTCCAATCATACCTGTTTAATGTCACGTAGGCACTTTTTCATTCATGCTGTTAATTTATGGAATCACCTACCTTGACAGGTACGGTCTAAGACCAAGTACAGACAATTTTGTAACGCTTGCTTCTCATATTTCTGCCGCTCGAACTGAAATAATTCCTAGTAACTTCAGTCTTAACTCTTTCTCTACACATATGTATTCTAATAACATTAAATTTTAAAATCAGAAATCTACACTCTTAAATTATAATTGAAGTAACTTGAAATCACTAATCTCAATCATGTCACACAAAATAATATTTTATGTTATAATGTTCCTGTACTAGTAAAAGAACATATGATTCTTGAAGTACAGCGATAGATATTAAAAATAAATAAATGAAATGAAAATGAAAAATGAAATGAAATGAAAATAAAGCTGAATAAATCAAAGGCAAGTGACGGATCGGATTCAGAAAAATCAGAATCCCAAAATTCGAAACTCCGATAAGATTTTAAAAGATGTTTTCTTGACATACTGCTGTCTAATTGAAATGATATTAACATATGGTCGGTAATATTAAGATCATTTATTTTTGTATTTAATTTACTATTGAATTTCTCCTTAGCCTTATGAGCTAGATCCTGTGCAAGAGCAAAAGCGAGTAGGGTGAAAATGAACTGATTTAAAACTAAACGATGACAAGGCAGATACAAATTAATCAATCACATAAGAATCACACAGAAGATCAATATTACCATCACCCACTAATATTGAATTTTTTGATTTACATATGTTATTCCCGAAACTTTACACATTTAAGACGAATGATATCTGCACACACCAAATTAAATTTACTTTTTGTGCAATTTGAAATGCTATTTCCATAAAAAAACGCGACACCACCCGCTGCGTATCAGTTTAATATTCGGATTCCAGATTTGTGAGAGAAATATTATGTCCGGTAAATGATCCGAAGGTGTAAAATGGAGTATAAAAGTATTAAAATTAGTTATTAGACTTCGAATATTCTGATCAGAATTTTTGTACTTGATGAAAGATATTCGAGCTATTTATATTTGAAATTAATGAGTTTTTTGAACATTGTTAAGATCCTCAAATGATCTTCCTTTCTAAGAAGTATTTTTGAATCTCTTACTTAAAAGAGACCTTGAAAAATGAGGCAGTCATTAATATACAGTGGACTCCCCCTAAGTCGAATTGTCACGGGATACCAAAATTTGTTCGAGTTAGAGAGAGTTTGACTTAGAGAGATGTTTTTGTATGGAAAGTTGAGGGAAATGTATGTAAAATATGGCGAAAAAGTTCGAGTAAGGAAGAGTTTCGACTTAAGGAGAGTTCGACTTAGGGAGAGTTCACTGTATATGGTGATTTTGGTGATTTTACCGAAGGTCTACCTGCAACACTCGAAAATATCCTTAAATGTAAGCTACTAGATAAAAAAAAACTTAGTTGTAGTAAAGAAAAACCAAAAGGGAAGGGGGTTTTTAGTTAGTAAAAAATCTGACACTACTATGTGGACACGGGTCACATAGTGTCTTGTTGAAGATTTTCACCAACCCAAGTTGTTGTTGCTTGAGTCATCGCCGTTGCTATTGTTACATCATCATCATCTTCTGACCCGCATGATCGGTCGCGAGCGTAAACCAATTTGCAACTCGATCCTCCGCCATCGACTCCAACTCTTCAGAGGGTATGCCCAAGCGTAATCAGGCGAGCTTATGAACTTGGTCCAACCATCTCATCCTGGTCTGCTAAATGGTCGCATTCAAGGCCCGCCTTAGAAGTCGTGATGGTGGGGACATACGTGCTACGTGACCAAACCAATGAAGCATAGCTCTTTCCGTTCGGAGAAGCAGCTGCTCAACGTTGAGTTCCTCGCGCACTTTCGTGTTTCTCACCCTATCCCGGCGAGTAATTCCCACAACAGCGCGAAGAAATTTCATCTGAGCAGCTGGTATTCGCAATCTTATTATTTCGGTCATCACTAAAAAAAAAAACATTAAATATTCTTGAAGAGATTCTAGTTTTGTTTTCTCTCATCTTCATATCCGTTAACTCCTACACAGAGGGTGCCAGGTAGATTCCCAAATTTACTAACTTTCATTATTCACGGCTCCACTTCTTTCGAGTCACTGACAGTGCTCAGAGAAATAACTGTCTAGAAAAGCTTCTCAAACTTGGCCGTTAAAAGTGAGAGAATGAGAGAGCAGGCATATGGTATTTTGCTATTTATTAACTAAAACAAAGTAAGGCCAGTTCGGTAATTTAGCAGCGCGGTTAGTGAGCATCCAATGATTTGCTTCACATAGGGAGATGTGTGATCATGGCGTCATAGATGACACACGTAACGTACGCAGTTACTGTAGAAGCTAGACCGTGGCCCTTTACGGGTTTGAGCGCCACCCATATTATTATTATTGTATATAGTAATAACAGTATGAAAGCCACATTTTTTCTTCGTGTTTTAAAATGTTTGATATTTTTTGGCCAGGTTTTGCTCGGCGAAATATGGTCACCGTAATTAGTATAGATAATAAGGAATATGAAATACGAAATAATAATTTGATCAAATCTAGACAGAACTAAAAAAATAGTATCTGCACATCTGAGATTCCTACATTTTATCATTATATAGATAAGCATTGATCCCAATTCACCATATACTAATGGAAATGAACTAATGCAAGCACACAATAGGAAAAATTATTACGTAACATTGTATCGTCCCGTCCGAATATGTCAAGTGGCATTCGATTGGTATCGACTGTGATACGTGCTACGTAGAAGGCAGTTGAGTTTATGTGTTTGTTATTGTTTACACTTACATCCGTTGCGGTCACCATACATTAAGTGGACCATAGGGATCATATTTCATTTCTATGCATGAGTAAATAGTATAGTTCAGTGGTAAGGTTTCTGTATAAATGTAACCATATTTGACTCGAACTAATTGCAGCAGTTTTTGCCTTTCTTGAAGACAGCTGCGCTTTATACAGCTAAGAAGAGCGGGCCGCACTTTGTATATGGTCCGAAGGAAGAGATAGCAATAAGCAGTACAACCGCCACGTAGGTATTTCAATTAAAGAGGGTTCCCGCGATTTTTGACAGCCAGGCAGTTTTCTCAACAAATTTTATTAGTGGGTTGACCGGTATTTTACTTTTATTATTAGTAGTACTTTAGGTCGTTGAGACTGACGTAGAAGTAGGAGCCTGTAGTGGGTTTCCTAGCTGAGGCAAGAGCAGGATAGTTGCAGAGGAGGTGTTGGATGATCTCTCTCTTCGTTTAGGCATCTTCTAAAGAAGTCGTAGAATATGCCTAGTCTTATTGCATGAAAACTTAGTAGGTAGTGTCCATTTATTATTCGCACTGTCGTGCTACTTGATCCTTTGGGTGGAGATGTGGCCAGATTTGCATTTAAATCCTATAAAAATTAAAATTCTTAGTTCTTTCCTTTAATCCACTTGTCTTAATCCGCATTCTGAAATCATGTAGAATGAGAGAGGGCAAGGAAAGGGGTTTCTTTAATTTAAAACAGAGTATTTTAATTCATGATAATAAAAAAAGGCTATTGAAAAATTAATAAATTTATCGATAACAATAAAGTAATAGAACACAGCGTGGTCCGGAACTTCTCGACCATAACCCGTAACCGCCTTGATGATCTCCCGCTCAAACCCCCTCCCTCCTAGTTTCTCCTGGATTTGGAAACCTATTTTAGACAGGGTAAACCTACATACATACATACATATTCATAACGGCTTTTTCTTGCTACATCTACAATATTATCAGATGTACCTATCCACTAAAACACAAAATTACTGTGACTGTTTCTTCTAGGAACTTGTATATTGCTGTATAAAGGCATTAGCAGAGTTTCACCTTAATATGGCATACATTAAATTGTTTTGCACGGATGGGTTAATATTATTTAATAAAAATTATTTAAATAAGCGTTATTGTAATAAAAACTATTATCTTATTCTAATTTATTTAGTGAGCCGTATGAACCGAAACCTATTTTAAGTGCTGCATTGGCTGCTGTTCGTGGGCGAACATCATATATGGACTTGGTTCGTGTTGAAACTCGTACGCAGGTAATTTATTTTGAAAATTTTAGAAGGTCGATGACATCGATTTGTCCTTTTCTGACGTGTCTCAGTGCAATTTTACTATCGAGCTATACATCTTTCCCTATTCCACTCGGATTTTCTTCAAACGTTAAACATACTGACAAGAGGGGCAGATCCCCATCTCAAGAAGACAATTTGTTTTCTAGAAGTTTCAAAATGAATGCTTTATGCAGAAATGATTTCATTCCACTAAAATCCGAGAAATGTCTCGGATTGAATGTCTCCCGATATGCAAAGTGCGAAGTTGTTTAAACTTGTGCTATTCGCCTTTTTGTCGGTTTTGTTGCAATAACTGGCTTTTGTTATCATCAAACGGACCATACAAATTTGTCTTTTTATTTTGTTTGTTTTGATTTAAAAGGAAAAAATTGATTATGTGATCAACATATTATTCATATGCTTGGCATAAGAACAGTTTAATAATACATAAATAACAAAAATATTAAAGTACAGAAAATAAGAATATTTATTTTGAATTTCATTTCATTTATTTCACTTTCTTTTATTTTTTAAATATTTGCGATGTACAATAAGATTAATATCATTTTTAGTACTTAGATACAAATTGAGTAGCAAATATAGCTGATTTAACATTTAAGACTTAAAACAATGATACAAAAATTGATTGCTTAAAGATTGAAATTTGATTGCTTAATAACTTGAGAGGTAGATATTGAAAGGAGCAAAGGAGGGATTAAGGATGGTTTGTTAAAGAAGAGAAATGCGAAAGAACTGCACTTTTAAAAATATCACGGTTAGGAATAAGTTTGATTCGCGGTGGTAGTGAATTGCATAGTTTTACAGCAGGAATGAACAATAAACGACTTCAGTTCAAATATTGGTGACGAAAAGGAACGAAACTTACAGAACGATTGAAGACGAGTTTATTAAACAAGTATGACGGACATTTATTGTAAATTATTTTACGTAGGAATAAACAATTCCTTGTATTGATGTATTGCTGCAGTGTGCAGTTTAATAGCATAGCATTTGAGTGAACAGAAATATGGCCATATTTTCGAAGGCCGTATACTTAGCGCACCGAATTGTTGAATGCTACTTGCAGCTTATGCTGGGAAACTGAGTCAAGGGCGCTGTAGACAACACCAGTGTACATTTTTTTTGCGAGGGTAGGTGAAAATCTTCAAAGGACACTATGGAGACCGTTGGGGACCTTTGCATCTTAATTGGAGCTCCTCACGTTTCTTTTTGACGTGCTCCTTCCATTTAAGCTTTACATCGAGAGTCATTCCGAGGTATTTCGCTTCATTGTCGAAGGGTATTTGAACATTATTTATAAAAACGGGCAAGTTATTCACGTTCTTATATGTACAATTTTTATGAACGAATTTTGCTTCGTTAAGCTAAATTCGCTGAGTGTTCGTCCCATTCGCGTATCCGGTCGAGAGCACATTGCAATTTTCTAGTTGATTCTTCGACCGTTTTGGCAGTTACCAAAATGGCCGTGTCGTTATCAAATGCCTACGTCCTGCGTCTAGTTTCCACCGGAGTAAAATAAGCTGATAGCCATAATTTCCGTAAACATCCAATGTCTATTTTAGTATGACTGTAGCCTGATAGAGCACAATCAATAAGAATACCAATCAACAGCAGTAATTTTATTATTGCTTAAACATATATCTGGTAGGATATTCAAGTTAAACTTTCTTTTAGATATAGGTATTACTTGCGATTTTAGTGGGTTTGGCAACAGTCCATTAGCGACGGACCACGCATATATTCGGGAATGATCTTCATTAACAAGCAGACCCAGCTCAGAGAGCTTGTTAAATGGCTTCCCTAAATGAAGTTGAACGTCTTCCGCATAAAGATGCGCAGATGTTTGCGTGCAGACTGGTGGGAAATCATTGATGAATATGCAGAATAATAATGGCCCATGAATTGACCCTTGAGAAACTCCTTGAACTAAGGCTCTTAGAGAAGAGGATTTGCCGCCAGAGGTAACTCTCTGAAATCTTCCAGATAAATAGCGGCCAAAAAGTTTTGTTTAAGTTTGACAGCCGTATCACTGAAACCCAACAAGTTTCTTAGCCTCCATTTTAGGATGTTGCCAAATGCCCTATGAGGCTGTGTTCCATATTTTTTCAAAAACACTAGCTTGCTGGCGCTTAAGTTTCAAACCATCCATAGTTATTGGGGAGAGTCCACGCATTGTTAGTGGGTGTATCTATAAGCATTACTATTGATGAGTGCCATTTTTTGTCTCTGATACTTATTCGGTAATTTAAAATATTGTTGTGCATTTGGACCTCCTACTATATAACCATTATAGACCCCTATTGCGAGCGTCAAAAAATTAACGATAACCGATACTTATCAATTAATTTGACTCGTTGGTATTGGATTGACAACGATTGATAGTTATCAATTTTTCGATTGTGAATAGAGCCAAAGTGGTATTGTGAGAGTCAATTCAGATCAATTTTTTGAGGACGACAAAGGCAGAAGCTTCGAAAAAAATGGTCATTACCATACAAATATACACCTATATATTTAATATATGCAGACTAGTCATTTATTGATATATTATACTGTCTAATAAATATACTTTTGCCTGTAGTTCGTACATAGTTAAACTTCATACATTTCGGGCAAATATGGTCTTATGTATGTAGTCCTTTTTGGTGGCTTCAAATTTTCTTCAAGTTCTTGCAATATATAGAAAAACACTGCCTTTGTTAAATAAGAAGGATTAACAGCATTCGTCTTCTTAAAATCTCATCCATAAAAATCTTCATCATCGTCTATCATAGCTAGTTCAACTGAACTCATGATTATTTAAACAATTTTCTACACAACAGAAAGGAAAACAAATGAAATTGTCTGCTGTTTTTAACTGTCAAATAAATGTGTCAGTCGCACTAGTCAATTTATTCACAATAGTCAACAATTTTGTCAACCGAGTTACACAATACGGAAATCGTTTTTGATTGACAAATTTATCAATCGTCAATTGATTAATATTTGACACTCGCAATAGGGGTGATAGCACCCTAAACTTTTTATGTTCACTGACGACGTATCTATTTGCAATACCAACTGGGTCACTTCCATAAGCATTGGATATCATTGTGACCACCTTGTTGTCTTTCCATCTGGTCAATATGAGCTTGTTAGTTTTGTGCACATAAGCTTCAAATTCGCCCTCGGGGCTTTTTGTTAAACTGTTTCTTGTCTATCATACCGTAAATATTTTTAAGCCGATTTTCTTTCAGTGTTCCTGTCCCAGCATAGCATAGCCCATTTCGGTAATTATCGATATTAAATTTGGACTTGTAAAAAAATTTATCAAAGAAAAACGAGAAGTGAGAGACATTTTTTTTAAATAATATCGGCGAACTTTAGCACCAAAAATTCAGCCAAACCCATTAGTGTATTATGATCTTCAGAGCGAACCTTGATAAATGTTGAATTGCACACAATATAATAATATAATATAATATGGGTGGCGCGACAGTCCAAGGTGGACCTGGGCCTAGCTTCTCAGCAACCACTTGTGTTGTGCGTGCTATTGTTCTTTCACGAGTGGAAGGGACCTACAGTTTAATGCCGACTCCAAACGGCGAAGTTGAGAAGCGTTTTCTAGACAGGAATACTCTTTGAGCATTGCCAGTCACTCGAAAGAGGCGGAGTCGTGAATTATCAAAAAAAAAACCATTCGGGTATCGAACCTGGCACCCTCTGCGTAGGAGTCGACGCACTTACCCACTACGCCACGGCAACCCACGAATTGCACACAATAGGTGTTTTTTATTATGCCCATAATCCCTAAACTCTTTGCCGACAGACTACGCGGCACCTTTAAACCCAAACGAATTACTTTACACAACATTCTCCAATGTTGTAATTAATTTTGTCCTGAGTATATATATATAGTCCTCTCAGTCAGGAAATCAAAATTTTGAGTTGTTCCTTATTTTTTCGTCCTCTCATAACTTATGTCGTCGAGAGGTTTAGCCACTCACGGATGTATCCAAGAGAGAGTATCGAAGAGAGAGTTATCCAAGAGTCTTTGTGTTCCTACTGAAGTAGCTTATATTTTTCATTCCTGAGAATGTGACCTTTTTCCCTGAGCGAAGTTACCTTTTCACCCTCATTCCACTAAGACCTTCATCATTTGTAATCATGTTAATCCAGGAGATATGCAGTATTCTTCTATATTCATTCCAATGGCTTATAGATTTCTTATAGTGGCTTTGTGTGGCGTCCATCTTTCTGCACCATATAGGAGCGCCGACCAAATGTAACACTTTATTTACCATGTTTTTACCGATAAGTTAATCTCTCTGGAACAGAATATCTTCTTCATTCCACAAAAGACTGATCTCGCTGGCTCTATTCTATATTATATCTCTTTGTTGACTTTGTTATTTATTTGGGTTGCCAAGTACTTAAAGCTGTCCACTCTCTCTATATTTGTTGATTTTTTGTTCAAAGTTTTGCGTTTGTTGTCTGAAAACTGTGAATTTTGTCTTGGCGTTGTTAATTCTTAGACCATACCTGATGCTTACTTCAAATAGATTTTTTAGCATAACACTCAATTCATTTATGTTCGCAGCTATTATCACGCCATCATCGGGATATCTGAGGTTGTTGATCTTTGTACCTTTTACTTTTATACCTCCATTATTTTCTGTTATCGCTTCCCTGAAGATTTTTCGGAATACGTGTTGTACAGCATTTGAGATAAAATACAGCTTTGTCTTTCTCCTCGTCTATGGAGATTGTGGCTTTTTGGTTCCAGTATAATTTTTCGATTATTCTGATGTCATTATTACCCATATTTTTTCCAGCCAGAATTATTATCATTTTTTTCTGTTGCACCGTATCAAAAGCTTTTTCATAATCCACAAAACAAACGAAAACATCTCGGGTTATCTCCAGGCAACGTTGTGCCAAAGCCAAGCCCAATTAAGATTTACCAATTTATTTCCGTGTTGTTGAGTAAGTTCAGTTGTAGCTCTTTTTGTCTTTTTTTATGTACTGCCTTCATTTTTACAAGGATTTTCTCCATTACAGGGTTGTGATTTGAATTTACATCAGCTCCTGGGTAGGTTTTTGTGGACTTGATCATGTTGGGAAACTTCTTGTTGACTATTATATAGTCTATCTGATTTCTTGATATGGCTTCTGCTGCATGTCCCGGCGAAGTTCGGGTTCCATTCATTACGGTAAGATTATTTATTAGGAAGAGTTGAACTTATTTTTGTCCTCTATCATTCTTGTAACCTAGTCCATGTTGGTCGATAATGTCTTCAATCCCTCCCTGTCCAACTTTTGCACTGCCGTGTCCCATGACTAAGACCACTTCTTCCTTTTTCATTACGTTGTCTGAGTCTCTCACTTCTTTTATTACATTTTCTAGTATTCTTTCTTGGTATAAACTGCTGACATTCCACGTTCCAATATGTATCCGCCGGAGAATCTTATCACCCCCTGACCATGTAAAGTCTGCGGGGACTGAGGGCCATTGTGTTTGTTTGTAAATTCATGGTTATTGGTTACTAGCGAATTATATTTATATATATACTCAATATAACAATTTGAGAGGTGGCATCCCGTTGCGCTTCTCTCGTTCTAAATTATCTCTATATTTCAATCATGCCTAGGCTATTTATATAATTATTTATACTCGTTTAACTTTCCGCCGTGTTCACATCCTTAATCAGTTTACGGTTTTTAGTAGTTGGTTATTCGTCTTTGGGTTTCCCTTGTATTAAACATTTTTCTTCCGCTCTTTATTTACTATTATTTTTAGTTCAAGTCTTTTTAATTCCCTGTTTTCTCTCTTCGCTTCTTCCGGTGATCTAAACCTCTTTTGATATGGATCACATTCGGCATATCTGTTAATTCTACTTCGTTTTCGTCAGCAAATAACTTATTATTGCTAATCTTCACAGATACTCCGTTCTTTTTGTTTACGCTCTTTTTTCGTTAGATCATAAGCAATAAACGAATTTGTGCCTTTCCGTTTCATCTATTCTGCATGATTTTAGCATTTTTTTATTTGAGATACCAGGCTAAGCAAATTTTGTCTACTTTTATCTTTGTTTGACTGGCCGAACCTGCTAATATATAGTTTATTTCGGGGTCTGCTATATTCAAAGCTAGTTTGGTCTTTACCATTTGTTTGACTAAATCCAACAATTTTTCTTTATTTTTATCAATTTCTCTTATATTGAGTACTATTATATTATTCTTCCTAGCCCTTTTTACCTCACCTTTGAATTTTTTGTCTATTACTTGATTTAGATCAAAAAATTCTTCTTTTTCTCTCTCGAACTTCCTTTTTCCATCTTACTCATGTTCTCGCGTATCATATTTTCTGCGATTCCTGATTTCATATCATCTGTTAAAAATTAAATAAACATTTCTATGTTCTTTTGCATTGAGCAATTTGGCATCATTTCTTACTAAATCTACATCTTAATCTAATGTTCTACGCTCATCTCTTTTTATCTTTTTATGCACATAAGATCTGTTATTCATTTTTCCTATATAAGCCTTTGTGCGTTTGATGAAATTAAGAAAGTTAACGTTTTGCTGTGACCCGATATTATTCAGTTATTTTTTGGATTGTAAAATCCATCCGGAAATCAATTTATTTCATGGTGCCGAAACTCGGGACGTCCGGAGAAGAGATTTAATAAGTGCAAGGCTGATTGAGCTGAATCTAATTATTTTCTGAACTGTTCTTTTAGTTCAGTTTTTATCTCTTCTTTGAATTTCTTTAAAATTGCAATCATCTCTTGAGAATTCATTTCTGCACTGAAAAACTGAAGTTCAATTTATAAAAAGATGGATCATAAATAACTTGGGGACACCCTGTTTTTTCTGTATCAAGAAAAATAAAATTGGCTTAGTGTCACTACTTCGCACTAGATGGCAGGGGGGTTAATCCGATCGACAGTCACGCCTCTCCATATGTCAATAGCCGAGACAACCGCAATTATCAATTACCACCAGAAAACTAATTAGACAATTCAAACCAATATTTAAATTTCAAACCATTATTTAATAACTTCATCCCGCACATTCTAGATCCTTCTTTTTCTTTTGTTCCTTTGTTTGACTCCTTTTCCTTGTTCTATTCAATTTCCATTATCTGCATCCATTCTGTTTCCAAACTCCTTTCTGTGCGGTTGCTCAATAACATTTCTTATATATTAAAATCCTTTTTGTAAACTTGTCTGTGTACTCTTTAACGTCGTAATTTTTGTATTGATGATCATGAACTAAACGTACTTTCTTCTGTGAATTCAATATTAATATTTTCTATTTTCTATTCGTATCTCCGTTATTGTGTAAAATATTCAATACTGTTTGTGCTTCAATTTTCCTTTTTTCAATCCACTTGTTAATTTTACTTTGGCATATTTTAAATTCAAATCGTGTTAATCTTAAAATTCCGTTCATTGTTCAGGTATACATATAAACAATTACATTACTCACATTACTTTACTTATTTTACTTACACTCATCATATTACCAAAGTGACAATAAAATCTAAGAACCTTCAGTTTACATATTGTACAAATTCAAACAGTGTTTTATTTCGTCATCCCTGTGCTTTAGTGACGCTTAACAAACGATATAAATTGGTTTCAGAATCAGACACCAAAGCGATATGGTGTCTAGTATTTTGGCATCAACTAATTTGTTCGTAAACCGAACTCAAGGAATGAATGAAATTAAACAGTTGTTTTGCATTTACTTGAATGTTTAAATTAATGAACAAGTAATGAGGATTGAACACAATAATAGGAAGATATGAATATAATAAAACAAGATCAGTCTCGGACTGACAGCCAAACCGATAGCATCGCTTCGTCTTCTAGTGCGCTTTTCGTCGGAAGTTTTCTCCCGTTATCCAATTTGCAGTTAGATTATCATATACCCCTCTTTCTAACCCATTTTAACCCTATTCATTACTGTACAAGAATAAAAAAACAGAAACTTTTCATAATGTCCCTCGGCGGGCACGTGCCTCCGCGAAATCAATTCGATGGCCTCGATATCGAGTCGCTATCCGAACCCAACACAAAAAGAAAAAAATCCAAGCAGTAGCGTTATTATTGATGCCTTCAATCCTCAAGCAACCACTTCAAACTCATCCGAACCCAATTTCTTTACCCTAAGCCGCTTACTACGTACAGTGTATTCCTCCTGAAGGCATCGATAGCATCTGCACCGGTTACGAATCAATTTTGCAACTTCGAGATCGAAGTCTATTAATCAAAAAGTTGCTATCAAAGTTATGCCCCATCAATGTTGCGCTCCACAACACACTCAACTCGTCTAAAGGAACTGTTTACGCCCCCTACCTAATACAAGTATCGGAGGATGAAATAGTTAGAGAAATGAAATCTCAGGGTGTCAACGAAGTATTCAAATACACGAGAAATAAAGATGGCTTACAACGTGCAACCGGAGTTATTCTGATAACATTTGATCTCTTCCGCTTCCGCACCTCCAACGGTAAACATCGGTTGGTATAATGTCAAGGTAAGAGAATATTTCCCGACACCCATGCGCTGCAAAGATTGCCAAATACTGGGTCTCACTGCTAAAATGTTTAACAATCCTATTCGCTGTGGCAACTGCAATTTACCCATCACATGACCCATCTAACGGCACATTAACATCAACTCAATTCCAAATCATGTCTTCTTCCAAATTATGTAAAGCATTCCTCCAGCAAAAAGAGATTTTAAAAATTAAAACCATGAACTAGTGCACATTGGCAGCCTTTGAAGAAAAACAAAGGCTAGGTTAGGGAGTGGGGCTGCTAGTGAATTCACCAGCACACTTAGAACATATTGGTCCATTGTTATACCCCTAGTCAGACTATTACCACTAATTGACTACTGCAGTGATAGTGCCGTTAATTTGATCCCAATGACAAATGGTGACTGGACCAGATTTGAAAATCAGATAAAAGCGTATTAACTTTGCTTTCACTGGGATTCGAACCAGGGACAGGCACTCTACCCACTGCGCCATCCAGTCGTAAGGCAAAACAAAAGTTTAAATTCCAGAATCCGACACACTGTCTCCATACCACTTTTGCAATACTTGTAAAAACCATTCTCCCGACACATATATCAACTCAAAAAATGATTTCACCCGACAATACAACATCTTTCGGACCTCACAAGGAACAAGATTACTTTAATATGGAATCTCAAAGCACACACAAAAATATAACTAAACCTAATGATCAATCCACCTCAACCCCCATGATTGCTATAGACAGCCAACAGAAACCCCCTCAACAGAACTCCAATAGACCAAATTCACCAATCACAAATTTAACATAAAATCTCATCAAAAACAACCAATATTTCACCACTAATACCTCATCTCAACTCTCCTGAAATTATCAACCACAATACAAGAACAAGAACACTCAAAACAACAACTTTCCCTCTGGACACATTTAAAAAAAAAAAAGATTATTCGTCTTAACCATCCTAAATATACCACCGTTACTGAGCCCGCTGTCCCCAGGCCTGTCCGGTTTGAGCTGCCACCATCTAAGCTCTGGATGGCGGGGTCCCTCCAATATCACCATATTATCACCCACCACATATTATCCATGCTGTGAAGACAATACTATAGAACGTCAAAGGCTATTTGAATAATTATAATGAATTATTAATACTTATAAATACGACCGCTCCCAAAATTTTAGCTCTGTAAGAAACACACCTAACATCCGCAATATCACTATCACAGTCAATTACCTTCTTATGTCCCAAAACCATTCCTAAATCCCCCTGTTGGAATTGCTTTCCTCATCCACTCCTCTGTACAGTTTGACCAAATCAACCTTTGTAATGATTTCGAAGCCCTTAGTATATCAATTATATCAAAATTAAAATTCACAATCATAAATGCCTACATCTCCCCTCTCCATACCTTTAACCACCAAAATCTTAAAAATGGCGATTTCAATAGCTGGAACTCAAGTTGGGGGTCTCTCCATTTCACTAGCTTAGAGAGATTTGCAGATTGCATAACTTCCCGGATCGTGGATATATATTTCCCAGATACCGCAATGGCAATATCATCTGCATAGGAAATGATCTTGCACCCAGTCCCTTCAAGTGTCACAAGCAGTTCGTTGACCACTACGTTCCACAGTAGAGGAGAGAGTACACCACCCTTCGGATTGGCTCTATTCACAAAATTTGCAAATCGTGGTATCACCAAGCTTAAAACTTATTACTCTGTTATTGAGAAGCTGGTGAATAAAAGTCACTAAGGGCTATTCGATCCCGAGTCTGTTAAGTGCTGGTGTTATTGCGTGTGACAAAAACAGTGAAGGTAAGTTCCTTATGCTCGACGGATTTTTATATGGTGCCAACAAGCGAGTGCAGAGCTGTTTCCACAAATTAGCCCTTGTTGTAATCATGCTGAGATTGACAATTTGTCAGTGAATGTGTGTCGAATGAATACATGATCAGTTCACCTTTCACCGCACCTTTGGTTTGCGAACATTTTCCAGTCTTGGGTATGGAGACCACGGTAGTCTTTCTCCAGATTTTAGGTACGTGATCAAGATCTAAGGTAGAAATGAGGCTCGCAACTTTTTGTAGTTCAGCTGGGCAAAAGTATGAAGGGGTTCATAGCCTACAAGACAGTATTTTTAATCACCCTAAGAGAGCTATGATAGGAGTGGATCTGACTGGTTGGAACTCCAGTGTGTTTTTCCCTATCAGTACAGCCCGGAAAGTGGGTCTCAATGAGAAGGTGGGCCAGTTTGCATCTGCCCTTTGAAGCAGGGAGGGCATTTCCATAATCTCCGGCCAGTATTTTCCCCAGCCTGGAAGTCTCAGAGACTCCCTCAATATGCCCATAGAAAGGTCTCCAGAATGATCTTTTGGTTATTCTTAGATTTAATGGTACGGAGTCAAGTTCAAACAAATCTTTGAAAGATTAAAAAGTTGTACTTCCCTTTCAAAAAGTAGATGTTTCGACTTCGGATCGTCTATTTTTGTACCCAGTAGTAGCATTTTATTTCCCGGTTAAGACGGAGTCTCAGTCTTTGTCGTGACTATTGGGCTTCAATCTAACGCATTTGGGATCAATTCGCGTACTTGTTATCACTTGTTCCTTCTGGACAGTTGTTTTTGGTGAACTCTCATACTTTTCTTGATGGGTTCTGTCGCGACATCAGTCTTGGGGTGATTCCTTGTATTATTACAAACTACGGGGGCCAATGTTGCCACCGTCTTGGAAGTTATTGAAGGCATTTCTTTATTATTGCAGTAATTTTTTTTCGACGACTGCATTCGCAATCTCCGCAGCCGGTATTGGGAGTCCGACTTTTCATATTAGAATTTATTTTTAAAGTAATTCCGCTGTTGGCAGTTTTTTGGTCCGCGAGTGGCATTTGATATTTTCACCAACACTGTATAGACATGTGCCCCCTATCCGCCACCTGGGGACCCACCCGATGGGATAACTAGCTTAACTCCACACGGGGTACAGCCCTGTTCTCCACAATATGTTTTAATTGGACTATGTTATTAATAGCATTTGTGTTCTTGAAATGTATTTATTATTAGTTCTTGAATTAACTATTAAATATCATACGCTTGGATCGTTTAAATGTTCAAGAAAAAAAACTAAATTTGAAAGCTCCTGAAAGAATATGAATCCCTGTTTCACAAAGTAGGGGATCAGTTAACCAACACTCACGATATTGAACATGAAATCATGATAATCATGACAAATATACTCCAAAATGTATAGGTACCCCAAAATTCACTAATAGGAAATAGAAACGCAAATAAAAAATAAGCTGAATCAAGGTATCATAGTCGAAGCAACTCTCTCTCTCTCTCTTCTTAGTTTCGGGTCTGGATAGTTTCGAAAAATACAGATAATTGGGGTAGCAGAAATGGAGAATCGTTACAGATTATAGAATTTTGTAACCATAAGCGATACATTTTTAAAGCCTAATATTGTAACAATATTTAAATTGGGAAAATGTTTGTTCTACGTCTTTCATATAACTCAACTGGGTATGTGACAGGTGACGACTTCAAGTGGTGCGGGCCCAATACGGCACACTGGGTATTACCGAAAAAAAAATTGAAAGATCTATTTGCATGAATATAAACAACAAATCTTAACTATAAAGCAGAAAGTTTGTGTGTCTGACCGACAAAGGCTCCGAAACTACACGTCGCATAGCTCTGAAATTTTCAACAAAAATCATTCTAAAATTTAAATGCTGAATGTGTCAATTTGAAAATTTAAGTCGGTACGACATACGGTTCGGAAGTTATAATATAATTATATGGGTGGCGCTGCAGCCCGTAGAGGGCCAGGGCCTAGCTTCTCAGCAACCACTCGTGTTGTGCGTGCTATTGTTCTCTCACGCGTGGAAGGGACCTACAGTTTAATGCCGACTCCGAACGGCGAAGTTGAGAAGCTTTTTCTAGACAGGAATACTCTTTGAGCATTGTCAGTAACTCGAAAGAGGTGGAGCCGTGAATTATCAAAGGTGGTAGATTCGGGTATCGAACCTGGCACCCTCTGGGTAGGAGTCGACGCACTTTTTTTTTTAATGAATAATTTTATTTATTCTGAAATATTTTAATTACATGCTAGACAAAATTACTTAAATCTAGCTTACCTAACTTAAGAATTTACAATGTTCTTAATACTAACCTACTGACCCTATGCGGGTACTCTAAGCTAATCTAATCTATGTTATAACTGTGCCTTTCGGCTAAATTTGCGTTTTTTTAGTCTTTATGAGAATCTGTTACTACATTTTTCTTTGCCAAGAAAACTTTTAAAAAACTTGGCTAAACTTAACTACTTACCCTACCTAATACTAACTTACCCTAAGATAAAACTTAATACTATCTTAACTATGTCCGTAACAGTACGGACACGTGCACCAGGGCGTATATGTTGTGTATATGCCTAACATATATAATTTATACGCCGTTATGCACTTTTTTTTGTTTTTGTTTCATATATAGTTTTTTTGGTTTTGTTTTATTAATTTTTTTGGATTTTTTGTTTTTTACTTTTTTTTTTGATTTTTTTTTCTCTCTTAGTATCTACCTTAGAAACTATGGCCACTATGGTCAGCTATCTGATCCTCTTGAAAAGCTAGCGGTGGCAGGGGTTGGTTTTGGTGTAACCACCAGTAAAATTGTCGTTCTTTGGCAGACTCTTTCCTATCTCGAGCGGGGATCGCTCTACTGAACTGGAGGAGATCCTCGTGGGTGCGAACGACATCCGGTTCGTATTGAAGTCGCCTATCCACTGTTCGGCGTACGACATGGAAGATGATAGGACATCCTTGTGGCTCCTGTATAAGGCCAATTGTGTCTAGATAGAGGAATGCTTCGGGAGGAATAAAGCCGTTAAGGCGCACCCTTTCATGGTACATACTATTGGGGTAGTAAGCCCCAAAGATCAGACTGTTGGACGAGGTCATAGCTCGTGCAGTGTGCCTTCTGATTAGTTTAATAATAAAATTATCTACACTATTCACGTTTGCCTCGTTGTACAAGACCTCGTTAGGGTAGTACTACATGTACTCAGACTCGGGTGTGCGATACAGACGAAGACAGCTCCTAAGACACTGCCTCTCGAACACCCTCATCTTTTCCATCTGGTAAGGACTCATGTTGAACCACAATGGACAACCGTACACCTTAATAGGCCGTACTAGGGCCATGTAGCAGATTACCTTCACTCTGAAACACCTTCTTGCCGCAGCAAAGGCTTTTCTGGCTTTCGTCAGAACAATATCTATATGTTTGTCAAAATACAGATATTGATCCAGCCTAATGCCTAGATATCTGACTACACTTTTTACAGCTAACGGCCGAACATGCGGGTCAACTATGCCGAACTTACGCCAGTTTTGGCGCGTGTCCCGCGTTGCCCTGTCCAACGGGGTCCGGAAAAGACTAGTTTCGCAATTCTGGAAGTTGATAAGCAACTTCCAGTCGTCGCAAAATCGCTGGATTTTCCCGAAGTCACGCTGCAACAAGATGTTTATTACCTCGACCTTCGGACCTGATCTGTACGCAACTAGGTCGTCGGCGTACGTAATTAAGTGCGGCATGGAACCTATAAGATCTGCAGTGAATATGGAAAACAGGATCGGGGAACCAATGGCCCCCTGTTGCAGACCGTTTGTAATGTTAAAGACCGTAGTGGAAGTTACGTCACCATTTTTAACAACGAACTTTCTACCTGTTATCATGTCATAGACCATGTATAGCAATGGTTTACTTATGCCACGCCTGACCAGCTTGAGGAAGAGGCCCTCCAACCAAACGGTGTCGAACGCCTTCTCCAAGTCAATCAGGCAGGCACCCGTGCACTGATTTTTGTTTTTATTCCATTGTATGTCGGACACCAGTTTTGACGCGGCATTAATGGTATCATGCCCCGCTCGGAATCCGAACTGGTTGTCCGGTATGATTTTCTTTTCTTCAGCCCATTGCTTCAGAACTCGAATGACTATCTTTTCAAAAACCTTGCTTATGCAGGGAAGTAGACTGATCGACCGAAGATTTGTCGGAAGGGACTTATCTTTGTCCCGTTTAGGGATCGGTTGAACAACAGCTGTTTTCCAGTGCGTGGGGTAATGTGCATTACTCAGCGCATTGTTGAACAAGGTTGTGTAAATTTGGACCGCTTCGGGGGGAAGATGGCGAAGCACAATGTTCGGTATTCCATCGATTCCCACTTACTTTTTCTTCTTCAGCGAGTGGAAGATACCCTGGAGATCGTCTTGAGAAATCAAAATGTGATTCCCATTATTGGCGACGGCACTATCTGCCATGTTCTCGTCATTAAACCTGGTGAAACCTGGATTCTTTGATCGCCATTGACTTATCTCATTGCGGAGATAGAAGTGGTTTAGCAGGGCTCTGTTCTCCAGATCGTGATTCGGCCTACTAACCTCTATGACCGTATACAATCTCTGTTGGATGTTGGATCGTACAGCCCGGATTTTGTTGCCCCAGTGCAAGCTTATAGCCAAGCTATAGTTTATGCGTATTAACTGTTGGAGGTTCTTGATCTCCGACTTCAATGCTCTGACTTCCGCGTTTTGCGGATCTGTAAAACGCCTGTGCAAGAGTTTGAGTCTTGACAGCAGCCTACTTTTGTGCACGTGAAGTGCGTCGATGGTAGCATTTCGATAAACATCGCTGTTGTCGATTTGAACTACCTTCGGAATTGTTTTGTCCATCGTACGTTTGATTACGTCGTCCATTTGTATGAGGTACCTGTCAACCTCTTCGTTCGTCAGGTTTCTGTTTGTCGGCGGATTGATCCCACTCGAACGTAGTTCTGTGGATAAAGTCCTGGAGAAGCGTGGCCAGCGGGCCTTATTATAATTATAAGGGTGCCTCTGGACATACTCCTCCAGTCCTTCCACCTCGTTCGGGAGCTGAATAACTGCGAAGAGCCCGCAGTGATCACTCTCGTACTCAACAGCAGTTAAACAGTTCCGTGTGTGTCTCTCCACGTTTAGTATAGTCAGTCGTTTGTCTATCAGCATCAGATCCAGATAAGACCCGCTTCTAGGATACGATGGCCTATCGGTTGCTAGCAAATCTAGCTTGAACTCAACATTGTGTTCTACCAACCAGTTATACAATGAGGTCCTCCTGGTGTTATGCACCACGTTGCCCCACTCTATATGCCTCGAGTTCAAGTCCCCGGCTACGATATAGTAGTTCTCCTCCGAGCTCAGTCGAAGGCTAGTGAAAAGAGTATCGAGCTCTGAAATGAAATATTGGTTGATGCGTGACTTGTCAGTCGCATAAATAGCGATCACATATAGCCGCTTACCACCCCGAAGGGGGATGCGTGCGATACACGTTTCTATGGCCTGGAATCTCCTTACTTCACCGCTATACACGACCTTATGACAAAGGCCTTTTTTTATTAAGAGCGCGACTCCACCAGCTAGGTAGCTTCGATCTCTTCTAATGATATTGTAATTTTTGTACCTGAGTGGGTGCGTCTGGCTTAGCTTAGTTTCGCAAACCATCAACACATCAGGATTATGGGTCTGCAACAAGTTACCGAAATTTAATTGACGTTCAGGGCGGATCAGTGAATTCACATTCACTGCTAGAATTTTCAGGTTGCAGGCTGCCTGCGCAGCCATTATACCGATGTTGCGTTTGGCTCTCCAAACAGCGTCGAATAGATGAGGTCTATTCGCGCTGCTTGTTCTTGTAACTGGTTCTGGAATTGGGTTTGGAGTTGAGCGATCTGCCTCTGGATAGAGAGCAGGATCGTCTGCACATCCAAATTTGCTTCTGGTTGCCTGGCCACAGGGACCTGGGTAACTTTCGGCACTGTCTGTTGAACCGGTCGCCCAGCCGATGCCACTTGGGCATAGGAGACTGCCGGTGTAACAGTGGTAGCTGGAGCACGGGGCACTGGCCTCGCTTCTACCATTTTTCCTTTACGTTTGGTCTCTATTATTTTTCTGATCTCTCGGACCTTAGGACATCCCCGATAGTTTGCAGGGTGTCCGCTGGTGTTACAGAGCACGCACGTCAGTTTGCTCCTGTCCTCGACTTTATCGGTCCCTAAAGGACATTCCCGCGATTGTGGTTTCCTGCGCGTTTGACACAGCGAGACTGCATATTGCAGTTCTCCGCGGCATGCCCAAACCTCTGACAACGAACACACTGGAGTGTGTTCTTTGTCTTTTTTATTGTTTCCCATGTAACAGACAGAGTGCCTAAATGGGTAATATTTTTTAGGCTCTCTAGTTTGCTGTCTGGGGTGACCTGAACCAGGAAGAAAGGAAGTTTCCTATTCTCCCTTCTCGATGCCGCAGTGATGAAGGGCTTAACCCCTACGACCTGGACATCGTCGCTCTGCGCTTGGCGCAGAATAGCGAGGATCTCATCGGGATCAGTGTCGGGATCCACGTCCTTAAGGAGCATGGTCTGCACCTTTTCCCATTTCGGAGTGTACGAGAAAAACTCGGCCTCCGACACCGCCAGCCTTTCTTTGACTACTTGATAGTCTGCCATTGATAAGCAATGGACAGAGGCACGTAGTGGACCCTTATACTTAATAAAATAAGAATTTTTTGTGACCAACTTACATAGAATGTCAACGTCCTTCGTCTCCAGTCCGAAGACGTTGATTGGCGGGCATCTCTCTTTGTTGGTTGGTTGCTGCTTCTGCTGTGTCGTCTTCTGCTGATGTTGTTGTTGTTACTGCTTTTCTGCTGCTTTCTGACGCTGTCCCTTTGGCAGCGGTTGGGACGTTCCGGGTTGTTGCTGCTTCTGCTGATGCTGCGGTTGCTTCCCCTTGGTCTGCATCTGACGCTGTTGTTGCTGCTGTTGCTGCTGCTGTTGTTGTTGCTGCTGCTGCTTTTGTAGCTGCTGCTGTTGTCTGTGCAGTTGTTGTTGTTGTCATTACTGCTGCTGTTGTGTTTGCGGCTTTAGCCGCAATTCTTCCGTCACCTGATCCAAGGCTGGACCGGCGCTTGACGAGGTTGGGTTGAGGCTGGAGCTTCTTCCTCCTCTTCTTCCTCCCCTCTTCATTTGTTGACTGGTGGTCCGATGTCGAAGCCACCGGTACAATATCACCCGATTTCATGAGCTCGGGTCGCTCCACTGTCTCCATCACACTTCTTACTGACACTAAGTGTCTCTACTTGATTTTAATTTAAAAAAAAAGATCTCACTGTTTTTTCGGGATTTGAACCCGGCACCGCGAAGTCACCGGCGAGCACTTTTTATTTTTTTTTTTTTTTAATGTAATTTTATTTTTTCTTTCTGAATAATTTTACTTACATGCTAGACAAAAGTACTTAAAACTAGCTTAACTAACTTAAGACAATGTTCTTAATACTAACCTACTGACCCTATGCGGGTACTCTAAGCTAATCTGAACTACTTTCTAAATGTGCCTTTCGGCTTAATCTACGTTTTTTTTTTTCTTTTAGTCATTAAGACAATATTTTATTTATTTATTAATTTGCCAAGAAAACTTATAAAAAACTTGGCTAAGCTTAACTACTTACACTACCTTATTCTAACTTAACCTAACATAAAACTTAATACTATCTTAACTATGTCCGTAACAGTACGTACACGTGCACCAGGGCGTATATGTTGTGTATATGCATAACATATATAATTTATACGCCGTGATGCACCTTTTTTTTTGTTTTTGTTTCATATGTATTTTTTTTTTTTTTTTTGGATTTAATGTTTAATTTTTTTTTTCTCTTAAAGCTACCTTAAAAACTATGTAAGCTGGCCACTATAGTCAACTACCTGATCCTGTGGAAAAGCTAGCGGTGGCGGAGGCTGGTTTTGGTGTAACCACCAGTAAAATTGCCGTTCTTTGGCAGACTCTTTCCTATCTCGAGCGGGAATCGCTCTACTGAACCGGAGGAGATCCTCGTGGGTGCGAACGACATCCGGTTCGTATTGAAGTCGCCTATCCACTGTTCAGCGTACGACATGGAAGATGATAGGACATCCTTGTGGATCCTGTATTAGGCCAATTGTGTCTAGATAGAGGAATGCTTCGGGAGGAATAAAGCCGTTAAGGCGCACCCTTTCATGATACATGCTATTGGGGTAGTAAGCCCCAAAGATCAGACTGTTGGACGAGGTCATAGCTCGTGCAGTGTGCCTTCTGATTAGTTTAATAATAAAATTATCTACCCTATTCACGTTTGCCTCGTTGTACAAGACCTCGTTAGGGTAGTACTTCTTGTACTCAGACTCGGGTGTGCGATACAGACGGATCCGGCGAGCACTCTACCGAGAAGCTATCGATTCTTTTTCTATTTTGGCGCTATTGTCCGCACTTAATATTTTTATTATTACCGCACTAAGTCGAAACACGTCTGCACTGCGTGGAGGTCTGTGAACGACTGAGGGGCAGGCACTCTACCAACTGCGCCATCCAGTCGTTTAAGTCTAGTTTAAGAAATTATTGATGTTGTAATTTACGTACAAATTAATAAAATTTTAACAATAATATAAATAAATAAAAAAAAAAAAACAGTAATATAATAAATGACACTTTCAATAGAAAGTCAATGTCAGAGATAATGGATGATAGAGATATCCAACTTCGGCCATTTTTACCCCTAGCCCACAACGAAGATGTAGTGGTAATCCCTTGTATCCCACTTATACTTTTACAACGCTCGTCAATTCACCACAATATGGCGGCCGATTCGTGAATTTTGTGGGAAAAAAAGCGGCAGATTCATGAATTTAGTGGGAATCCATGTACTTTCCATGTAAAATACATGGGTATGTTGGTCGGAGGGTGTTCAAAAGTTGACTAGTATTTTTAAGAGAATTTTCTTGCATTGTTATATGGACTTTTTTTGTGAATAAAAATGTATTGCAATGGCCATTTAACTGGAACGATTTGACCTAAAATGAATTCTTAAGTGTATATACAGCCTATTCATAAATCATACCTGACAAATTAACTCAAAAAATGAAGTTCGATTTATACGCTTAATTCATGAATTCTGAAAAACTCATGAATTCAATTTAAACAATTTGATATGAACAAGACATTGCAACTTTTACTAATGCATAAAAATGGCTGTCAAAACTTCTTATTTGTGATTCACGCTTCAAAATATTTTTATTATTGGTTAACTGAACGTGTGAATGTATTATTAACTTTTATACATATGAAAAAATGTACCCGACGTTGTGCATTCATTAATTATGTATCAGATTGTAAATTGCTCAGTTTGAGTCGACTTCATGAACATAAGCTTTGTTCGTTGGATTACCCCTCCATACTGTGTTGAAAATTGAACACCGAAATTTGAAAAAACGTTCAAATTCAAATTCACTCCATTACTAAGATGGGGAAGGAAATCAGCTGTTCCACAGCTGTTCTCAAGAGCTCACACGTATTCACAGACTTGGGACAAAAAGCGTATAAAAAACGCTGTCAGATGATATTTTACAAAAATAAATTTTATTCTTTCAAATATATAAGTTACATTTTTATTCAATGTATTTTTTTTATTTCAGATAATGTTTTCTTTCCTTTCAATTGGATGGGGCCTTATATCTGATATCGATATTGAAAGCGAACGATTGAGATCATTGGGATATCAGCGATTCACTGTGTGGTCGCTCCACCGACTCATAAGCCTACGAACTTATCATGGAAAGTTATCATATCTTATTAGTGCACAAGAAAATGAAGGAAATACACAAAATTGTCTTAGTATCCCAGCACAAGGCCTCAGACACAGTTTGAGCTCAGAGAGATCTTTTGGGAAGGCGGAAACAGTAGACACAGATGCAAATAATTTCGGAGAAGTTATTTCATTGGAAACTTCCAAAAGTAATGAAAGTTTCAGGCAAAGAGTTGACAGTTGGTACTCAGCCACTTCGCGTAAAAGTGCATATTTTTCTGTAACAGATAGCTTATACCAAAGTATCAACAGTAAGGAGCCGAGTCACACTGATGGCTTGGATCATAAGAATTTACTGCAAACATTTGGTCCGAGTTCCAATATTCCATCCTTAATAACACCACTTCCTGATACGTGGACTACAGAAGAAGGAGAATATGTTATGGTACATGCTGCGTATCAGTCACATTTAGGAATTGATTGTTTCTTTGCCCCCTCTGCAAAATTAAACGACGGAATTATTTGGCTTGTTATAATCCGAAGTGGAGTAAGCAGATCACAACTATTAAGTTTTCTTTTAAACATGAGTTCTGGAACACATATACCTACAAAGAATAACGAATACATAAAAATAATACCAGTGTCTGCCTTTAGAATTGAACCAACTGGTAATGAAGGTATAATGACTGTGGATGGAGAACGAGTTCAATATGGTAGCATACAAGGGGAAATATTCCCCGGCTTAGTTAATGTCATGGTACCATAAGGTTTTTCTTATATATCAACGTAAAATAAATTACATTTGCAAAACTTTTATTATGGAGCTTATTGCGAGATTCTATTTCCAAAACCTCTATTCCACTTTTTTCGATCCTATTAAACAAATTCGTGGTATCGCGTAACCCAATAGCATGGATTAAATAGAATCTAATTTCGAAATAGAATATTAAAAGCTATCGGTGAGCCTGCAACTCAAATGTGAAATCAAACTTCAATTTTGTTTATAGTCTTGCAAAGAATTGTTGTTTGTAGTCAAAAATGAGGTTTTTTTGATTTCACATTTTTGAGGACGATTGGCTCATGGTGCTGGAGTTTTATTGACTCTTCGATATAGAATAAAATTACGGTTGCATTCTAATCCAATGGACATGGATGAAAATATATAAGGAAATACATCTCCCATGAGAAAATTCATTTTTAATAATTGTTTTATTTTGCTTTAACAAGAACTTTAGATTGACGAAAAATAATAGGTATATTTTCCTGGTGAATATGCATTATTTGCAGTGATTTCTTTCGTCAGCTTTTTGAAAGTCTTCCAATGATCTGCCTCCAGCTTTTTGCAATAAGTGGATTTTTTTTCATTAAGGTCACTAATTTCTCTATCTGCCGCTTGTTTGTAAATTATCTCCTATTTTGAATAACAATTAATAAACTTTCATTATCTGCATGCATACTAATTTTCATTACTCTCCATTTCACTGAACTCCACCTAATTTCAAAATTCTACCGCAATTTTGTGATAGAATTGTCATTTCTACCAAATAGAAGAATATCAATAACAATATAGACTCGCAATACGCCAGTAAAAGCTTTTATTTCTATTCGACTTCTACTCTATTGGGAATAGATTCTCGCAATAAGCACCTATTTTCAAATTACATTTACAAATATTTTATTATCTTCATTTTAAAGTATTGTTTTTATGTATGTACAGTCCAAAATTGTTACCTTCTCCATTAAAAAAAAAATATATATATTGGGTCTTGAAAAACCTCAACTGAATAAGTTTAAAGTGCGAATGGCTGTATATGACTGTGTGTATCAAAAATGCCTCCACATACATGTGTACATACACTCTTGTGTATACATGTGCGAATAAAGGATACATTATAAGTAAATTGTTAAGTTATGTACATCAATAAACTGACATTGAAAATAAGACCTTGCAGAGGTGTATACATTATGCAAGTATGTATATATATTGTATATTACATTTATGTAAATTTATATTATAAATGTGATATGAGATAATACATATTTATAAAGTATTGTTTTTATATATATTATGTGTATGTGTACAGTAGTGAGCCAATCTGGTTGAATTGGTGTAAAAATCCTGTAGATAGTTTAAAAATAAATTATTCATATTACCGCAGAGATTTCAGTTGAACTTTCAGAAACAACCATTCCCACCACAATATAAACAAAAGTTATACTTATATTGGTATGTAAAAATATTTGAATTTTTTTTATCGACAAACAATTTAGATTTTTTGAGAATTGAATACACAGAATTGAACGCAATACACAAAGGCAAATGCGGTCCACAAATTCACAACTAAAAAATTCGAACTGACAGGTCGTTTGCTCAAATTCTACCCGAATGAGAAAACTCTCTGTCTGTCCAATGAAAAGTCCGAGTTTCGATTTATAATCCCTCATATGAATTGTAGCACGATGTAACTCCAGAAGTATGCAACGAAATTATTGAAGCCAGCTAATGCACAAATCAATCTAACAACTGATGGAATATCCCTCTTGAAATGTTAGCACATACACCCATCACATTTTCGAATACACGTAATTATTTATTTCACGCACCTTGCATTCTTAGCTTGGTTTTAAGTGGAACGTGTTGTTCAGTGAGTAAAATGGAAAAAAAATCCCCCCCCCCACTATTGGATTTGGAGTAGGTGCTAGAATCTGCGCATGCAAATTCTTGTAAAGTCTATGAAAACATGCATCTACTCCTTTTTAAAATGGAGGTTATTACCCTCTTGTTGTGAAGTTATTGCCCGAGAGGACGTAATACCAGGGAACTTATTTCCCTGCACTTTATAATACCTCGCCTTTTTCCTTATATTCCTTTCAGTCCGATTAAAAATAATCGATCTCGTTTCTCTTTGGTCCAAGGTTATGTTAGGTGGTCCAAGATTTGTATTTCGTGCAAATTATCAACCCACAGCTGATGTTTGATTTTTTTTCAAGCAACGCGAATTTCCTTTTTTGCTGCTGCGACGTGCTTTTTTAATCGCTCACTTATTAGTTCCATAATATAATCCCATACTTTTGCGACTTGTAGATTTATTTACGGGTTTTTCTTTTCAATGATCGCTAGAAGCAGAGAAATATGAAAACCTAAACATAATGGAAAATGTTGACTAAGGTATATTTTGGAAACCCCAAAAGAAACGTACAAATGTGGGCCTATTTCTTTTTTTTTCATTTATTTATGGAGAAATCTATATACAGTATGTTCCCCATTAACGGAACTTCTCAATTTTTTCAACAACTAAATTTAATTTTTCATCATTATTGACGCACTTTTCAAATAGACAGAAACTGGATAATTGCAACTACTCCAGTTTCTATTAGTTGCGATAATCGAAAATGCACTTTATAGTGATATGAGATGCTGAGTATTTACAATTTACAAAATTTACAAAGTTTTTCACCCCTCTATATATTATACATACATATTGTACAGATTTCGTTTTAAGTACTTTACCTATTAGTTTAAAAATATAAATATATTTTATGTCTGCATTCTGGCTGTGTAATAAAGTCATTCCACGGTTCTTACTGAAACCTCAATGGCCCGTTTCCACCGAGATGAAGTGATTTCAAATGAAATTAGCTCTCAATTTATACGTACCGCAAAACCTAATGTCACTCGCTCTCAATGGCCAAAACACCCCTCTTTTGTCTCACCGGAAAATAGAGATCGATATATGAGAAAATAAACACCAACATGACCAATAACTGACTTTTCGATCTTCGAGGACTATTTAATTAGATTTCAGTGGAATCGGTTGATTTCGAAACTCGGATAATGTATGGCGGAATCTAGTAGATTTGTGGAAATTTGATGCAATCTCTTTATTTCGTTCGGTGGAAACAATTCTATTTTGAACTTTTTATCAAATCGAAAGAAAAAAAAACAATGAGAACAATGTAACTAAAATGGGATGAATTACGAAAGGTAGATTTTTTGCACTATGAATAAAATATATTTTTTTTATATTTTATAAATAATTTTTAATTTATATTATATAAATCTTACAACAGCGCTTGGACAGTTACTTAAATTTTATTCAAAGAAATCTACTTGAAAAGTTCAAACATTTTTGTTATTAATTTTATCTTTAAGCACCAACAAATAAAGTTTTTCTCTTGTGAACAGCTCAATTAAAAGTAAAAATTCCGACTGGTCTTGTAATGATAACAACATCATAGCTGAGCTTTTGTAAGAGACGGAAAACATCACAGCATGTCCCTTGCAAAGTCGTTCTTTTTTTGAACATAACATGAACATGAGCATTAACTTCAAGTGTTTATAAAAATGTCGATTCCTTTGTACCCTTCAAACTTGCAAAATTTAACTTTAGAACTTAAAGGTGTAGGGAAATAAAAAGATTATGTCAAAACAAATAACTAAACGCAATTGGCTTTTATTTCAATACATAAAAATCGAATTTGGAAAATGTCTTACTTTACAACAGCGAACTGTGGTAATATATGGACCCCAATAGATCCGGGGAACTTCGTAAGGCTACTGCTATATCCGAGTCGGTATATGAATATCCGTAAACTTCGATAAGCGTCTTAGGCACGTCTTATGCATACATAGACGTGTAGAAGTAACATGAATCATAATATTATAAATATTGATTGATCACAAGATTTTCTCTCTAGATGACCGAAGTGACGTTGTGGGTATCTGCGTTGACCCCTACGCAACTTAACCTCGCTGCCTAAGTTCGATTCCCGACCGGTACGACCAATAAGAATAATTTTCATGCTCTCACCTTTTTCGTGTCTCAATGATCCAAAAATAAATAACATTCCAGAAAATTTGTATCACACTTGGCCGTTCGGAGTCAGCATAAGAACTGTGGGACCTTTCCACTTCCCAGAGAACACTAGCACGCACAATACGAGTGGTTGTCATAAAAAGCTAGGCCCTTTACGGGCTGTAGCCCCACCCTTATTATAGTATTATTATTGTAATTTTAAATTATCTCTTTTTATTACAAGCTTGCTCCCGACGGTCCACAGGTAAATCTTATTAATACTACGTTTCCACCGAACCGAAATCTAGTGAATTGGATGAATTCTTACTGAAACCTCAATAGGCCGCTTCCACCAAGTTGAAGTGATTTCAAATGACATTGCCTGATGATGAACTAAAGGAGGCCTCAATTCCGTTTCCGCTGAAAATGCGAGCTTTCCAAACACCGAAAATGTGGTGGGAACGTACCTAAAATTGTATAATTTATTTTATGTCTATAACCTAATATGTTGATTAAATTTGTAATGTTGTTGTTTTGTTGTAATGCACGTGTCGCGATGCTCAGCTAGAATTTTTTTTAAATGTACATGTGCTGAAAATTTTGACTTTCGTGTGCTCACAGCTTATGCAAAGTGCCGCTGGAAATCGCTTTGTTGATCTCTTTTGATAGTAACCACCCGCGAGTTAACATCTTCGCAAACTATTTGATTTGGACAGATTTTATATCTCATCTATATATCTATCTTCTTTCTACATACATACATATTTATATATATATTTTGTTTTCACTTATATTTTTTTATTAAAACCGAAATTTGCATGTAGAAAAAAATTACTAAAACTGGCTTAACTAACTTATTAGCCCTCTGCAGGCACTCTAAGCTAACTATCTTTCGACTTATCTTAAATAAATTACTAATATGCATTTTTGACATTTTTATTACTAAGAAGAATGTATGATGGAAGAAAAAACTTAGTATGTACATGAAACCCTCACCACGTACAAATTGTATGGTTCAGTTCGGATGCCTCTGATACGGACGGAAATAATGTTGACAACCCCAGCAAACGAAACAAGGACAATGATTTTCAACGAATGTAAGGTTCCTTAACAGACCACGTGCAGCCGAAGAACTAGCGGAGGCCCTAAACTGCTACAAAGCGGTGGTGGAATGGAGGAAGTGGGGTGGAAGGAGCCAAGCAAAAAGAGGATGAGGAACTGGACTTCTACTACGGTGATTGCAACAGAGAGAGGCTCGTATTTGGATGTGGATTTGTTGTTCGAGGCAGCCTTAGGCAAAAAGTCTTAAGTTCTGTCTCTAAAAGCGAACGCCTCATAACAATCCGCATCAAGGGTAAATTCGGGAACATCAGCCTGATTTGCGCCCACGCCCCGACAGAGGACCAATATGACAACAGCAAGGATAACTTCTATCATCTCTTAGAAAGGACATACGATCTAGCTTCGACACCGAGATCATTCTAGGAGCTTTCAATGCAAAGCTGGGTAAAGAAGTCATCTTTGCCAAAGTCATTGGGAAACACACCTTGCACGACACCACATCCGATAACGGACTCAAGCTGGACTTTGCCACGGGACGTAATCTCTCTGTAGGTTGCACGCGGTTCCCGCACCTCAACATCCTGGCGGTCTCCTGAATCAACCGTCAACCAAATTGATCACTTTGCGATCGACGTCAGGTACTCCTCCAGCATTCTTGATGTCCGAACGTTCCGAGGAGCCAACATCGACTCGGATCATTTCCTTGTTGGTTCCAAGGCAAGAACTCGGTCACCACTCACCACGGTTTGACGTCGGAAAGCTACAATCGCAACGGACTGCTAGGATCTTTTCCGATCGAGTCTCCAGGAATCTCTCTAAGTTCATTGCCGCCTACGCAAGCAATCAAAGAAGATTGGAGGCGTTGTCAAGAAGCCATCAAAGATGCTGCCATTGATGTGCTGGATTTTACGACATTACCTAGAAAAACCCCATGGTTTGACAACGATTGCAGGCATGAGCGAAGCAGGAAACCTACAAAGCAACGCTTCAACGAACGACTATAGCTGTTCGTGAGCTCTAGGAACAGAGACGAAGGGACGAGACCCGACTTCTCAGGATAAAAAAGAAAGAGCACAAGAAGCGCGCGATCGAGGAGATATAGATGTCCGAGAATGGGCAAGTGAATGGTCGCAGTTGATACAGAGAATTTGGAAGAACCATTTCTGCAGACTGCTTAACGGGGATAAGGACACCAATATCGCTGTCAGGCAGAATGTTTCACTCAATATGGACGATAATCGACAAGAATTCGACTTAGAGGTCAAGATAGCAATATCAAGTCTTATAAAGCTGCCGGTGTGAACAGACTGTCCGCTGAAATCTTTAAGGCAGCTGGGGATGATCTGTTTGGGCGCATGCACCAGCTCATCTGTAAGATATGGAGGGAGGAAAGCATACCCGGCGAGTGGAATCTCAGTATCGTTTGCCCGATTCACAAGAAAGGAGACCTCTTTGACTGCGCCAACTATAGAGGGATAAGTCCCTTGAACATCGCATACAAGACCTTCTCTGTTGAATCGGAAAAGGTACTCAGTGCTACTTCTCGGCTGTAGTTGAGTCACTTATCCGCGGTTGTCCGAGCAATATGGAAAATTAACCAAACCGCTAATTTATCCTGAATGAGACCTGTCTGTTCGAAATAGACGAATGCTTCCGGAGGGATAAAAGCGTTAAGGCGCACATTTTCATGGTACCTGTAATTAGGGTAGCAGGCCACAGGATTAGGTTAAACGTCGAGAGTAAAGACCTTGCAACATGTCTGCGAATCATCTTGATTAGGAAATTGTCCGCTTGTCCTTTGCCCTGTTATATACCTCGTTGTGATAGAGTTTTTTGTACTGGGAATCTGGTGTTCTATAAAGCCGAAGGCAGGGTCTAAGACAAGCACTCTCAGACACCCGAATCTTTTCCATTGAACTAGCTCTTGTTGAAGTACACGAAAATTAACATAAACATATTGTTGCGGGGATTTGCCGTAACCGCTGCCTGTGCCTGTCAGGCATTCGCACATCACAGATGGAGGTGATTTTGACAGGATGTGCGAACGGAACTAGACCCCTAGTAGCCAAACTGAGAGAAATTATAAAAAGTCATTTTTGAATTCTGAACGACCACTCATTAATATATTTTTACAGAGAGTGTATCAAGTGTTGTGTGTTCAAATGTTGTTTTGATTTAAAAATAAAGATATTGAGTGGTGTGAATAAAAACTGAGAAGACACTCCGAGTAAGAACACATAAATCGAGTATTTTCGTTAAAGGAATTATTGAATTTGGTGTGAATAAAAGATTTCCTCAAGGGTACCTACCCTCCCTTAAGTTGACGTTTGAAAACTAGAGTTTTTGGCGTTTAAGGGTGAGTGCAAAGTCGGGTAAAGGTGGGTGCAAAGTATATGCAATAATGTGTAGCAGACCAGAAAGCAGCAGCCGCGCCATCTAATTATCAATAGCCACAACTTATCAACACTACCAACAGTACCCATAAATAAACAGATATTTAAACTTTGTTAACCATATTTTCCCTTTCCCTACTTTTCTGTAAATACTGTAAATTTAGAGCGTCCTTTTTATATTAATAAAACGCATAACATTTTGGGATTTCAACGAGAATACCCACAAATGTTTTTAAAACAAAGAATTATAACTCATGTCCTTTCGAGGACACAGGGGACAGTTTCAAGAACGTGTATAGATTCGAGTTTGATAACATGGAATGGTAAAGTACTCATTGCCTTTCCGATATTCATGAAGAAACCCGTGATAGTGTCATACCTTTGATTGTTTTTTGTTCTTATAATGTAATGGGAAGATTGCACATCTTTTTCTCTCGCCTTTTGATTTGACGCGGGCCCTCATGTTATACATCTTTATTCACACCAGATGGATCATTTCCTCCAAAATACTAAGGAAATGCTCACACTCAGTTTTTATTCACAACACCCATGGATTATTATGATTTGCTAATTAAAGTATTATTCAATCAACACAACCTTCAATCCCACAGCGAGGAGAAAAGCGACATCGTTAATAAGTAGTCTGAACTTCGACGATAATGGTTTCATCTCGCATAAAAACCAGCGCATGAATATTCTTTGCTTTTGGACAAATGAAATAGAACTGTGGTTTACGTCGCTGCAAGCACAATTTCAGATGCAGCGGGTAACTACTGATTCTGCTAAGCTTAGCGCATCAGTTTCTAGGTTAGAAGAAACCATCCTCACATTGGATAAGGAAGCAGTGTTGAAACAACGAAGAAGGAGTATAAACACCTAAAAAAAGCACTTCTTAATCGCTTCAGTGTCAGTCAGGAACAAAAATTCCTCAAGGTTGTCTCCGGATTAACTCTTGGTGAACTACACAGCGGGGCCATGGTTGCAAGTTTTGTTCGTGCTCTGTGGTTGGACCAACTTCCACGTGACCTATGTATGAGTTTAGCAGCAACTACTAAGTTAAACAATGAGGAGTTGGCGCACATCTCACAATCCACGTCTGGAAGAAAAACAATACCTTTAGTAGAACAACTCCTAATCGACATCGTTCACGTTCCTGATCCCTCCCACGAAACGACCAAAAAACCGAAGGACAAAACTATATGTTCTTTTTACCAACGATTCGGATCGCAAGAGAGGAAATGTCAATTCAAACAGAAAAACTAGAATGACCACCACCACCGACTCTTTCTTTCCGACAAAATTACGAGACAACGTTCACTTTTTGACACGGGAGCTAACCTTGCGGTTGTGCCCATTTGTATCAACACATGTGGTAAAAAAGCCCTTACACTTGACATCGGTTCTTAGCAGTCTGAAATAGATGATGTTCCGTATGGGATTATTGGTTCTAATTTGTTGCATAACTACCGCTGGATAGTCGATATAAAGCAGGGTCGCATTGAGGACAGTGAAACACTACTAAATGTGAAAGGAAAGTTTTCCACTACATCCATCCACGAAATTTCACAACTAAGTAAAAACAAGGAGTATTTAGACCTTTCAAGAAAGTTGTCCATCATACTAACAAACAATGGTCAGCGATCAACACCACCCCATAATAATTAAAATTTTATTGAAACCACGGGGCCCCAGTTCACGAAAGAGCACGGAGATTGTCACCGGAATGGGCTAGTCCCCTCCACGTAGTATCGTCGGCTAAATGCTCAAACCGTGCAAGACTGATATCCCATCGTCAACATTCACGAACACTACAACATTCTCCACGAGAAAAAAATTTTTCTCGATGTTGGACTTGTCACGCCAACCAACAACATACTAAAAACAGCTTGATTATTCGAGTTCCTGGTAATGCCTTTCGGCCTTCGAAACTCAGCACAGACATTACAGGAATTTATAAGTAAACTACTCGATGGACTGGATTTCGTTTATGCCTATTTGGACGATTTATTAGTGTCGAAACAAACCGCGAAGAACATAGAAGCCACATGGCACGTGTTTTTGAACGCCTCCACAAGTTTGTATTTGGAGCGGATACCGTTAAATATCTCGGTTATCGGATTGCGTCCGAAGGTTCGCAACCGCTTGATCACAAAATAAATATAAGAGTTGTAGTCCTTCAGTAAACCAAAGACATTAACCCAACTTTGACAATTCTTGGGAATGATACATTTTTACTGAAGACATATCAAGAATGCCGCAAACACCCAAGCACCTTTGCACGAACTTCTGAAGGACTCCCCCATAAAAAACACGACACCCGTTCCTTGGACCGAAACAAACAGTGCAGCCTTTGAAAAATGTAAACAAAACCTGGCAAACGCTGCACCTTTAGTCCACTCTGCAAACAACACACAGCTTCGCTTAAGGACAGACGCTTCGGATAAAGGTGCAATGCTGGGACAGTTTGACAAACGTTTATGGATCCCTCTAGAAGTCTACTCGAAAAAATTGTCACCAGTTAAAACAAAGTACCGCGATGTACAAAGCTGTACAATTTGTCAGACCATCAGCAAAAGGGCGTGAGTTTGATCACAAGTCATTGATACATGCTTTTAAAATAAAGTCTTATAAAGCAACGTCCAGGTAAGTCCGTCAACTGAACTACATCAGTCAATATTCAACAAACATCGAGGCATTAAAGGGAACTTACAATATAGATTCGGATGCATTGTCCCGACATTGAGTCGACGACTTGCTGTCAACCAACATCACCGATTCCATTGACTTTCCAGCACTAGCACCGGCAAAGGCAACTGACGAAGAGCTTCAAAAATTCCTTGAGAGCAATACAACATCTTTAAAAAATCCAAAAACTCACCTTTGGAACAGACAAGCAGCAAGTATACCGTAGTGTTCTTGTTTGTTAAGAAAATATAACGGCCAAGACAATTATTGAAACACGTGTTCTTCTATCTTAATATTCAATTCAACTGTCTAAAGTATATTTCATTATTTTCAATATAAAATGATTAGGTTGCTTTTTACAATTAATTAACAGGTTAAATTGCAAGGTTGTTTTATACATTACATTCCTCCACTGCTTATTATAATAAGTAAGCTTTTCATATTTGTGTTAAAAAGTTAAGACAAAACGTAATCATTAAAACGCTGGGGCTTCTGATTCCTTGTAACTCGCTTGTGGCTTTGAAGTAAGGGCTGTGGTGAATTTGGTGGAGTGGTGAAAGTTTCATCCTCAGTAGGCTCTCTGTTGTTTTCTGGTTTGTGATTGTCAATGTCAGCTGTTAAGTCAGAATGTTGTTGCTGCTCATTATTATTATTGTTGTCATTGTTCAATTGTTCAGCTTCAGTAATTGGTGATGAATATATTATTTTGTTTTTAATTGCAGGTTCTCTTAAGATGTTTGCTTTATTGTTTTGTTTACTCCTGTTGAAATGTTTGAAATAAGAAGAACTTCTTACCAGTATCTTATTTCGTTCTCCTCTTCTTGCCCAGATTTTTTCTTGATGTTTTCATCGGGTCTCGATGATTCTTATGATTTTCATAGGCACAGGATTGAACGGTGGAGTTAACTTGTTAATTGCCTTTTGCTTACAGAGAACTTCATCTCCAATTTTGAATTCAGATTCTTTTGTGTGTCTACGTTTGTCAGTATATTGTTTGCATTTCATTTTATTTTTTCTTCATTTCTGTTAAAATTTTTCTTTGTTTTGTATAGCGATGGAAAGAAATTGTTCATATTCCTGTTGAACATCAACTCAAACGGTGAGACTTCTGTTGTTGCCTGTGGTGTTGCTCTATAATCCATCAGAAACATGTCCAGCTGAGCAAAACAATTAGAGTTCTCTAATTCTGATGACACAAGGCATTTTTTTTATGGTTTTGACCATCCGTTCTGCTGCACCGTTTGCTTCAGGCCAGTACGGAGTTGTCTTATGATGGTAGATGCTATATTGTTCCATGAATTCTTTAAAATCATGGCTGCTAAAAGGTGGTCCATTGTCAGACTTCAGGCTTAATGGGATGCCGAATACTGCAAATATCTTCACAAGTGTCTTCAATGAATTTTCATTACATCAATGAATTTTGTTGAATTGATTACTTCTGCAAATGGATATTTTGAATACTCGTCGACAAGAATTAGAAAGTATTTTTCATTTGGAAGTGGTCCAGCGAAGTCCATTGAAACCTTTTCGAACGGTGTTGACGTTGGTTCAACTATTTCAAGTGGCTCGCGGTTGTTTTGATTTGTAACCACTTGACATATGTGACATTGTGAAATTGTTTCTTCTACACGTTTGTTCAAATTCGGAATATATGTTGTTGATGTTGGATGTCGAAATTGAAATTTTGTGTTTTTAGTAGTAGACGTTCTATTCTGCTTGTTGGCTTGGATTGTGGATTTCGGAATGCTGATTAAAGGCATGTGATCTGTATGGAGCGTGAACTTTGTTCCAAACAGATAGATCTTAAAATGTTCCATTGCCCATGTTGCTGCTAACATTTCCTTCTCTATCTGGCTATATCGTTTTTCGACCGGACTGAGTGCATGACTTGCATATGCAACGATCTCGTATACGGTATTGTGATATTGAGATATTATTCCAGATAGACCCTCAGGACCTGCATCGACATGTAGGTGTGTTGGTTTGTTAACATCATAATAGGCTAACTTAGAAGCATCTCCCATTAGTTGTTTTAATAATGTTAGTGCTTCCTCATGCTTCTTCTCCCATATGAACTCCTTGTTTTTTCTAATGAGTTCTCTCAACGGTTGTGTATGCGTTGCTAATTCTGGCAGGAAAGGTAACGCAAAGTTTAACATACCAAGAATGCTGCGAACTTCTGAAACATTGTTGGGTGTTTCAAGTTTCTTGAAAACTGCTACCTTCTCCGGATCTGGTTGGATGCCGTCTTTAGAAAACATGAAACCAAAAAACTTCAGCTGCGGTTGGCTGAAAACACACTTTTTCTCATTGACGGTAAGATTGTTCGCACGAAGTCGTTGAAAAACCTCTTCCAGTGCCGCATCATGTTCAGCTTGTGTTCTTCCAAAAATAAAGATGTCGTCGCTCACATTCAGGACGTTTTTGATGTTGCTCAGTGTTTGTCTTATGATGTCCTGAAATTCTTCTGCTGCCGTATTAACACCAAAATTCAATCGTTTATATCTGTAGACTCCACAGTGTGTGTTAAACGTTATCGTCCAGCTCGATTTGGTGATAACCTTCGTTCAGATCAATTTTACTGTATACTGTTGTCTGTTGTGCCGTTTAGAGATGTTATTATATCTTGCAGTGTTGGTGTTACCTTTCTTACTCTTTGAATGGCTTTGTTGGCGGCTCGCATATCAATACACATCCGAATAGCAGTTGGGTTATGGGGTTTTGGTACAATTACCACTGGTGATACCCATGGTGTTGGACCCGTTGCTTTCTCTATGATATCTGCCTTCATGAGTCGGTTTATTTCATCTTCAACAGCTGGTCGCAGATGGAAGGGAATCCGGCGGAAACGCTGTGCCACTGGTGGTACATCTTTGTTGATGAAAAGATGAACTTTTTGTTTGTTGTGTTTTCCGATACCTCTGAATACGTCAGGATATTTAGTTTTGATGTTAATATTGATGTTGTTTGTTAAATGTTGAACTATTTGGATTATATTTAATTGTTTTGATGCATTGTAACTGAGTAAGGATGTTGCTTGACTAGCTATTACGAATATGGTTTCGGTAATGGAATGTTGTTTGAATGTTAAGTTTGCAGTAAATTTTCGAATTATGGGCAGTGATGTGTTTGAATTATAGGGTATGATTTCCCCTGTATGTTTTGTTAGTTTTGGTCTATTTTCGAGTTTGTTAAATATGATGTTGCTAATTATGGTTGCTGTGGAACCTGTATCTATTGTGAAATTTGTTGGCATCTTGTTAAGTAAAATTAATATTGTTGGCAAGGTGTTGTTTGTGTCATTTATGTTAAATGCTGTTTTTAGTGTTTCATTTTCTGTTTGTTTTAGCATACAACCTAAAAGTGAAAGTATTCTTTGAATTTGTTGATCTAAGACAGACCTTAGCAAAATGTCCTTTCTTTTTACAAGAGTTGCAAAGAACATTTCGTGCTGGGCATTGTTGGAGTCCGTGAGTATGCCAATCATTTCCACAGTTCACACAATTAGGTTTTTTGTTTTTAATTTGCTTTGTTCCGTGTGCATCTTTGTTGCTTGCACTGGTGCGCCTTGGTTGTTGATGTTGTCTTGTTTTTATATAGTTGCAATGTTCAGGTTGTTGTTGCTGCTGTTGTGCTTCGATTTTGATATTATGCTCTTCAGACATTTCATAAGTTTTTGTAATAATATCTGAAGAGTTGGCTTTGTTTGAAATGCAAAATCTCTTAGTCTATGCGATGTTGTTGTGCATATTATTTGAGATTTGATTTCTTTGTCCCTGTCTGTGAAATCACAGTTGGAACTTAAGAGAAGCCTGGCGTAAAATTGACCCACTGTTTCGTTTTGATTTTGTTTTGCCTGCCGAAAGGAATATACTTCGAACTCGAAGTTTGTTTTGGGCGAAAAATGATTGAACAGCATTTGTTTCGCTATCTCAAAATTGTCCCTTTTTACTGTTGTTGGAACACCATTTTCGTCAATTATTACCTTTGTTGTTTCTGCTGTTGTTGGCTTTGGCAAATTATGGAAAATTTCAAAGACGTCTTCACCTGCATAATGTAATAATAACGCCTTTTGTCTCTCGATGTTATTGATGTCGCTCGCAACTAAGAAATATTCAAATCGTGCAATCCACTTCCAGCGATCACCGGCATGGGTGGCATTTTCGTTGGAGTTGAAAAATGGAATTCTGCCTCCGTCCATATTGAATTATGTTCTTTTTTTTTTGATGTTGATATGAAATTAAATTTATTTGTTATAAATTCAAATCGATGTACCTTTAAATCGTCGTCGCCAAATGTAGTGTTCTTGTTTGTTAAGAAAATAAAACGGCCAAGACAATTATTGAAACACGTGTTCTTCTATCTTAATATTCAATTCAACTGTCTAAAGTATATTTCATTATTTTCAATATAAAATGATTAGGTTAGGTTAAATTGCAAGGTTGTTTTATACATACATATGACCATTTGTACCCGTCATTCTGCAAAAGCATATTTAAAACATTCGGTTTGGCTCATCCTGGACCAAAAGCTACATTCAAGATGATATGTCAACGGTAAGTTTGCGCATCCATGAACATGGATATTACCAACTGGACTCGAAACTGCTTCCCTGTCAGCGATCCAAGATTGCAAGGCACATCTATCCACAGACAGCAACATTTTCAGAACCTGTCCAGCGCTTCGATCATATGCATATTTATGTTGTAGGACCACTACCAGAACCCCACGGATATCATCACTGCTTAACAATGATCGATCGTTTTTCAAGGTGGGCTGAGGCAAAAAAGCGATAACAAATCTAGTTGGTGGTGGGAACGAGAAAAACTAGCACATTTATTAGCAACCAATTCTAAACAATACACCAGTTCACAAGAGCAACCAGACACAACCACATGAGTACAAATAAAACCAAGAACTTACTTAAAACAAAACCAAAAATAAAAAATAAAAATTATAATACATAAACAGCCTATTCAGTTGCTGGAAAGGGAGTATTGTGGAAACAGATCTAGCTCCCTGAAAACTGAAAGAAATTATAAAATGTCACTTTTTAATGACTACTCATTAATACAATTTTGGTATTGCATACAAACTCTTCAAGTGTTGTACATTTTTGATTTAAAAATTAAGATATTGATTTAAATTTGAAAGTTCAAGTATTATGTAACCAACACAAATTCTATACCACAAGGACATCTTAAATTTTTGTTTTTGTTGGCTAAACTGTATTTGCATTAAAATCTCATTCGTAATAAAGATGGAAGGTTGGAATCGCTCCGGAACAATCGTACAGTAATCTGCGGCCAACTCATTCGAAAGTTTTCTGGAAACAAAGGATACAAACTTATCAGCAAGTGGAGCTTCGAATTTCTTCTCTAGATGCGTACGCGTCATTCGATGAAATACAAGGAAAGGTTGAAGAAATGGATGCAGATGAATCAAAGGATTCTAAGAGTATTTGTTCCAAGTACGAAAACCTTTATCACGACGTGCGTCCTGAGTTGAGCGTGCATCTGATAGCTCTAAACCCAATTTTAGATAAGGTTGAATCGTTTCAAAAACGATATGTAAAATTACCTACACCACAACTTTCTGTACTTTCAAATGAGATCACAAAATGGTTTGATTTTTTTGAAACCCTTAAGTAGCTTGTCGATTCCAATCCTCCTTCCTCCTTGAGTAATATTGTCGAGTTTCAATACCTATACATAAAGACTTACTAACTGGCTGTGCCATACGAGCTATTGAAACAATTGAAATCAACGATGCAAATTATGACATTGCATTAAAAATCCTCATCAAGCGAAAGGAAATTAAGAGAATTAAAAAACAAAGAGTTTCAATGTTAAAATGCGGAATTGGGACTACTGGTCCCAATGCTGCTGTGTGCAATTTTAAAACTAGCCTTGTGATTAAATTTCGTTTCAATGAATTCAGGTACAGCCTGGAAGCAAATGTTATGTAACATCAACACCTCAAGGTGGTCAATTCCGAAAAATATAAGCCTCGCTGATTCAGTTTTCCAATAATCGCGACACGTGGATATGTTGCTAGGAACAAGCCATTTTTTCCATCATATCCATCGATAAAATAAAATTAAATGACACCATGCCTGTGCTTCAGAACACTGTCTTCGGGTGGGTTATATCAGCTGAGTCTGCGAACAATCAACTTGAATTATGTAATACCTGTGCTGAAGAGGAGGAAAACTTAAAAGATCTGTTAAAATCATTTTCGAGAACTGAAACCATTAGCGAGCCAGTAATGGATTCACGTGAAATGTTTTCAAACCCATGCGAGTCTCATTTTCGCGATAATATCGTACGACTTGAAGACTGTCAATAACAAGTTCGATTACCATTCAAACAGGAACCAAATTCATTAGGACAATTCTACATAGTGGTGTGTTACTAAACCGGGCAGCTCCACCACAAAACTACGCGTGGTGTTCGACGCTACATGCAAATAGTGGCCTCTCTCTCAATGAGATTATGCATGTTGGACGTCTTCTGCACGCAGACTTGTTTTCAACTACAATTAAGTTCCGATAGCACAAGTTCGTTTTTACTGCAGACAGTACGAATATATGCTGGCAAATAATGCTGCATACAGATGATCAGCTGTTTCAACATATTATATGGAGAGAATCGCCGTTAGACAAATTGAGGATATTTAGACTGTGGGAAGCGAGAGTGTTATCTCAAATCGCTGAAAATAAGTGCGTACGCTATCCAATTGGTGCAGAAGTCCTACGTCATCACGTTTACGTAGGCGATGTTCTTGTGCTAAAAGGATAAGTTGAGACAAATATTAAACACTGGTGGGTTCCCACTTAAGAAGTGGATATTTCGCTCAATGATAAAGAAGAATTGTTCCAATTGAGGCAAGACAACTTAATAAAGAGCCACGGGTTGATAGGGGAGCCAATTTATGATCAATTTTTCAGAAGGCTTTTACAAGATTCGTAATAAAACGAATGAATTGGAATCTGGATCGTAAGCCCCCTTATCTAACAAGCTGTGCCTTAATTGGATTAGACACGCTAGAAAAAAGGCGAAATGTTCAAAGTAAAATGTTCATCCACGATATTTTCTCGATTCACTGTCCTGATGTTCTTCAGCAAGTAAAACTTTATGCACCGGAAAGAAATATTCGTACAAGAAATCTATTACTCCAGCCTAGTCACTGCTACAATCATGGTTTAAATGAACCGCTTACAAGGTGCACACATAATTTCAATTCTATTTGTGCAGTAGTATTTCCATGTGATGATAGATCAACATTCAAACAATCAATACCTGATTTCTGACAAATTATATTTATACTTCATTACATATATATTTATATTGTCACTTAAGCTTTATGTATCTCAATTAAAGTATTTATTTACAGCTTTTATTAATTATCTAATTTATTTATATTGTTATTCATTCGTTTCTTGTATTCCAACTTAAACTAGTTGTTATTGTTCTTCTAGATATTACTTAACTATTATTGCTAAACTGTTTACATAAAAATCTTCTTCTTCTTCATTTGGCGCTACAGTCCGGGGTGGACCTGGGCCTCAACCAACAAGCCTCTCCTGCTAGCACGGTCTCTGGCTATCTGTCTCCAGTGTCGCACGCCAAGTTGGTTGAGGTCCTTCTCCACCTGGGTGCGCCACCTTAAACGCGGGCGTCCACTGTTGCGTTGTCCCACGGGTTCGGAGTCGAAGACTCTCCGGGCCGGAGCTGAGTTGTCCATACGCTCTACATGGACTAGCCATCTTAGGCGTTGGATCCGAAGACGCCTGACTAGACCCATGTCGCTGTACAGCCCGTACAGTTCGTGGTTGAATCTTCTCCTCCAGAAACCGTCAACGCAAACAGGACCAAAGATCGCACGCAGAGCTTTTCTCTCGAAGATACCAAGGACTTCCTCATCCGCTTTTGAGATTGTCCATGCCTCCGCGCCGTACAGCAGGACTGGGATGATCAAGGTCTTGTATAAAGTCAGCTTGGTCCTTCGAGAGATGGCTCTACTACTCAATTGCCTCTTGAGCCCATAGAAACAGCGGTTGGCAAGAGTTACTCTGCGTTTGATCTCGGTACTGATGTTGTTTGTACTGTTTACTGCGGAGCCGAGGTAGACGAAGTCCTTGACTACCTCGAAGTTATAGCTGCCCATTGTGACGCTCTGTCCAAGACGTCGATGTTGTGTGTCCTTTCTTGATGACAGCATATACTTCGTTTTGCCCTCATTCACCGCTAGACCCATTTTAGCCGCCTCCGCCTCAATGCCAGCAAACGCCTCATTGACGGCTCGCTGTGTTCTGCCAATCACGTCAATGTCATCCGCGTATGCTAGCAGTTGTACGGACTTCTGGAACATCGTGCCTCTAGTGCTGGGGTGTGGGTCTTGCACGATCTTCTCCAGGATGATGCTAAAGAAATCACATGACAGCGCGTCGCCTTGTCTAAATCCTTTTTTGACATTGAAGTCTCGGTGAGTTCGTTACCGACCTTGATGGAGCAGCGAGAATTCTCCATCATCATCCTGCACAACCTGACGATTTTGGCAGGAATGTCAAAACTAGACATGGCGTTGTATAGCTCGACAAAAAGGTGGTGGGTGTCGATTTGCATTTCTTGGGTCTTTTCCAGGATCTGCCGAAGTGTGAAAATCTGGTCGATGGTGGACTTCCCTGGCCTGAAGCCACACTGATAAGGACCTATCAGATTATTTATAAACGGCTTCAGGCGAGTACACAAAACGACAGAGAAGATGTTGTAGGCGATGTTCAGGAGACTTATGCTTCAATAGTTGGCGCAGTCAAAGGGGTCTCCTTTCTTATGGATCGGGCAAACGATACTGAGATTCCACTCATAGGGCATGCTCTCCTCCGACCATATCTTACAGATGAGCTGGTGCATACGCCCAACCAGATCATCTCCAGCTGCCTTAAAGATTTCAGCGGACAGTCCGTCCGCACCGGCAGCTTTGTTAGACTTCAGTCTTGATATTGCTATCTTGAGCTCGTCTAAGTCGGGGGGACGGAATTCTCGTCGATCATCGTCCATATTGAGTGGAACATTCTGCCTGACAGCGGTATTGGTGTCATCATCGCCGTTTAGCAGTCTGCAGAAGTGGTTCGTCCAAATTCTCAGTATCGACTGCGACTCTACTACTAGTTGTCCATTCTCGTCCCGGCAGGCTTCTGTCCGAACCTTATATCCACTGGATAACTGTTTCACCCTCTGGTAAAACTTTCGGACATCGTTCCTACCTCTCCATCTCCTCGATCGCGCGCTTCTCGTGCTGTTCCTCCTGAGAAGCCGGGTCTCATCCCTTCGTCTCTGTTCGTAGAGCTCACGAACAGCTCTCGTCGTTCGTTGCAGCGTTTTTATTTTCTTAAAAAAACACTAATTGTGAATTGAAGTACATGGCGAAGACATATTATATGTTATATAGAATTAATTTAGATTAAATAAAGAACTATTATTATTATTATTATTATTAATTTCAAGTTAGCCTCCAGCCGCTTAATAAATTCAGAAAACGCACCGTGTTATCAGACATCGCTAAACTTTGTGATCCCCTTGGAGGGTCAGAGCCTGACTTAAAGCTGCCTTCCATCTTTGACGGATCAAGCTGTCTTGTTGGGAACGCGGGACCTTGTCGATGTCATCTGCGTACCCCAACAGTTAGAATGATTTGTGGAAGATAGTGCCTTCCGTGTTTACAGCTGCCCATCAAGCTATCTTCTCTAGTACTATATTGAAGAAAACATACGACAGCACATCTCCTTGCCGAAATCCGGTGCAGGTTTCAAACGGCTCGGAAGTCCTTGAGCGAACTGCACGGTGCATCGGATATTTGTTAACGTGGTGCGACACAACTGGATCAGTTTTTCCGGGATCCCGAATTCTGCCAAATAGCATATAGTTCCTTGCCATGAATGCTGTCGTATGCGGCTTTAAAATCGATGAAGAGGTGGCGTGTATCGATCGGAAATTCGCTAGTATTTTCCAGAGTGTGAGTCTATAGTCGATCTGCCCAGCTGGAAGTCGAACTGGTGCGTGCCGATTATTGCGGTGCTAAACGGCTTAGGCGTTCACACAGTACGCTGGACAGGATCTAGTAGGCGACGATGAGCAGAGATATACCTCTGTAGTTGTTGCAAGAGATGGGATATCCTTTTTTGTAGATAGGGCATATGGAGCTAATGTTCCAGTCGCCGGGCATGCTTTCGTCTTCCCAAATTCTGCAGATAATTTGGTGTATGCTCCTTACCAGAACATCGCCACCGGTTTTGAAGAACTCTGATGCAAAGCCAACTGAACCTGCGACATTGTTGTGTGCTGTTCAGCATGCTTTTGGATCACTCTGCCAAGGATGCTTTCCTTACGAATTTTAGCATTGAAGTCTACGAGCATGATTTTTATGTTTTCATGCATCGATTCGTAGGAACAAATGTGTACAATTGAATAAATCCTTGTAACAAAATAGTCGGCACTGATGTGACACAGGTGCTGGCTTAATGTTCCTCATGTGAATGCGGTAGTCTTCAAGACAGTGGATTGACGTGTGTGAAGAATTCACCCGGAATACGCAGCGTTGTCTCGTACATATATTCGACTGGGGATGCTTTTATATCGTCCTTGAAGCAAGTTCTCAATCCTAACAACACCGTTGGGAAAACGTTGGTCCACTGTATACTAGTCCGTTAGCACCGGGATGGTATGCTGTAGTTCGGATGCGTTTATTACCGACTGGTTGTGTCAGTTCAGTGAATAGTGCGCTTTTAAATTAAGATATCTGGTCTGTTGTTAGTAACTTGAATCCAATGAGAAAGGAACACGTTGGCTACTGCGTTTGCTGTGCTGTCATTGATCGGGATGGCCCCCGGCTATTTAGTGAAGCGGTCAATCATGGCGATGCAACACCCGAATCCTTGCGACTCTTGTGTAGGTCCTATAAGATCCAGATACACGTGATCGAACTTTTCGTCTGGAGATGGGAAGGCAGCTGGTGTGTACATGACGTGCAGTTTTTAATCGCTGGCAGGGAACATAGTCACGAGCCCACTTCACGATGCCCTTGTTCATGGAGGGCGACACATATCGCTGAGAGATGATTTGTACAGCTGTTCTGCCGCTAGGATGAGCCAGGTTGTGGAATGTGCCGAAAACTTTGCGTCGCAAGCCTTGCACGAATGGTCTGACATTGTTTGTGAAAATATCGCAAGAAATGGCCTGAGTTCGTAATCGTCAAAAAAATGCGCATCACAAAAGCAATACTGCCTTTGTGTTGTAATACAATAATTCTTTAACGTTGCGATGCTTTAATTTTTTTTACGTTTTTGAACAGCTCGTTTATTAGCTTGTCAATCAGTTCTTTTTCATAAGAAAAAATGTTGAAGAAATCAGCAGCGATGATTCATTTAAATAATTTGCTTAACAATTCAAGCGGAAAGTATAAATAAGAATAAAGAATAAATAAATAAATTTCAGGCGGAAAGAATAAATAATTATTATAACTTCATATCTTAAAATTACATGCCCAAAAGAGGATTCTTCAAGGTATTACAATAGAAAAGGATATCGTTTCATGATAATACGATGATAATATGTACTCCAAATACAAACATTGAAGCTAGAGTTACAAGGAGACCTTTAACTGTACTCTTTTCAGCCTGATTTTTCAATAAAATTAATAAAAATATATATTTTTTTGTAGCATTCGCATCACCATAGTCTATGATGCGTTTGTAGGTTTTGTTTGCGCATTGGTTGCTTTCATATTGACGTCCTTAAAGCCATTGGCGAAAGTATTCAAGGGATTCATGGATAGCAGTCAGCTCTCGGTAGTTTCTTCGACCAGAATTCAAGCGGTTACCAGTCGTTGCTATATTGATGTTCCAAAACTGCTCCAAGTGCGGTGTTGGATGCGCTGCCCCTGCCATTGGGTAAGAAATGAGAGTTGAATAAGCTAATTGCTCCCTTACCAATGTAAAATATGCTTCCGTATTTGCTGTCCAAGGAACGAGACTTCGGTCGTTTTTCTTAGGGGTCTTAAGCAATTCGCTGCTTGCGCAGAAGCTGCATTGTATATATGCCGCCTGTAAATGTCGACTGCTCTGATAAATCGTCTAAGCTCTAGGATGGTTTGGGGTTTGTCGGGCTGATGAGCACTGTGCTGTTAAGCAAAATCCAAGGAAATCAGCTCTGCTCTTAGCACACACTTATCTGCATTTATGCACAGACCGTGTTGTTTGAGCCTCTGAAACACTAGGCGGAGATGTTGTTCGTGCTGCTCTTCAGTTTCCGAAGCGATTAGGAGGTCGTCAATATACGCGTAGACGAAATTAAGGCCGATGAGCACCTCGTTTATAAAGCGTTTAAACGATTGTGCTGCATTTCGGAGTCCAAACGGCATACTGAGAAACACGAATAACCCGAATGGAGTTATTACAGTTGTTTTAGGCACATCTTTTTTCGCAACTCGGATGTGATGGAAAGCGCGACGGAGGTCGATTGTTGAAAAAATTAATTTCCCAGCCAGAAATGCAGAGAAATCTTGGGGGAGTGCGATTGGATAACGATCTGGGATAGTCTGATCGTAAATTTTGCGGTAAGCACCGCACGGTCTCCAATTGCCATTCTTTTGCCTTGCCATGTGTAGTGGGCTTACATGACCAATATCGACCATAAGTTCAAATTCCTCCTTCGCTGCTTTAAGGCACTCTGGACATAGCGGACGTACCCGTTGAACACTTGGAGCTCCGAAGGTAGAAATGTAGTCGCACGGAGTGTTTGGCACCTGATCTATTTGATGGGTTCCTCAACAGTTCAGGAAAATCCTTAAGTATGCTGGATAACTTTGACGATTCGTTAATAGCGGTGATAGATGTAATAGTGGCTGCATCATACGATCCGGTACTTCGGAAACCTCTGTGAGGTTCGATAACACAACTATGTTTGAGATCCACCAGTAGTCCATATTTATGAATTAAATCAGCACCAATTATTGGATACGACACGTTAGCAATGCAAAATATCCAAGGGATCTGTCGACGGAGTCCGATGTTGATTTGTCCTTACGCGAAGCTGGATATCAGCTCCAGTGTCGACAAGTGATGGTTCAGTTGGCCGCCAGTATTCACCGAATCTACTGGCAGTGGTGTGCGTTTCCCTGGTTCTGTATCCATGCACATGTTTGAGTACATCGATTTGCTTTATCGCCAAATCTGCGATGGTAAAAACAGACTGAGGGTGTAACTACAGTATCCTTCGGACTGCTCTTCCGGGGTAAAGGTGTTGAACTGCGCGAGCGGTTTCAATTTCAATTTTTTTTCAATTTTCAATTTTGCTTTTATTCAATAAAAATGTTTCTTAGTTACATTATCTGCAAAGCCAAAGGGGCTTGTCTGCAGAAGACTGAATACAATATTTGTTTCTGTTATTTTTGTTGTTGAATTCAAGGCTTAAACTACTTCAATTATATAAAAATTAAGAAAAAATTAAATTTCAAGTTGAGAATTATACAGATTGAATTATTAAATTAAAATTAAGACATGCATGTGTTTTATTATTTTGAAATGAATGGACGCAAATTTACAAATAAAAAGATGAATGATTGAAAAATAAAGATATACATATAATAATTGTTTTTTTTTTTTTTTTTTTGTGATTTTTTCACGATTGTAGATACATTTGCTTGATCTTCTTTAGCGCTTCAGTTCTCGTGATGTTGCGGTATTCTCTTGGGATGCTGTTTAATATGTTTGGGACTGCTACGTTGAAAGTTCTTCGACCATATTCGTTCCAGAACCTCGGTACTGCGTATAGCTGCTGTTGTCGTCTTCTGGTGTTCACCGTTTGCTGCGTCTGGATTCTGTATGCGTTGTCGTTATAGAAACTTGCGATCACTTCGAGGTTATGGATTTGTGTGATGTTCAGCATATTTGTTTTTTGATCTCCCCGATTGTGCTCTTCATTGTACCTCGCTTTTTGTACAATTTTTTGTAGTCTTGTTTGTAGATTTTGAAGTTGTTGCATCTGCGAAGCTCTTCCCCATGCAAGTATGCCGTACCTAATATGGGATTCCACCAATCCGAAATAGCATTGTTTAAGAACACTACTTGTACATTTATCGCTCAGATGGAACAGAGCATAAGCTGCTTGATACAACTTCTTCTTAAGCGCTTCTATGTGGTTCCTCCATTTAAAGTTGTTATCAACAATCAGGCCAAGATATTTGTATGTTGATACGTTGTCTAAGTGTTTGCTGCAGTCATCATCTTCTCTTATGTGTTCATTATTACATTCATTATTGCATCGATTGTTGAAATTTGAGGCGATGACTTGCTCTAACCTCATAGATAACGTCTCCACATGTTTAGAGAGTTCCTTCATTTGTTTGGTTATGCCAACACTTGGTGTAGGCGTGTGCGAAACAGACATAACGTAGCGGCCGACTGAACCGCGCTGAATGGCCGTCAGCTGTTGTCAGTGCAATTTGAACATATTGTAGAAGACGATCGAGCCACATCGTTCGAACAAATGTCGAGTTAAATTGATTGCCATCAAGGCGATTTGTTTTGGCGATTAAGACTTATAACCCAGCAACAAGTGTTTTAAAACGACATCCCTGCGAAATGGAGTAGTGATTAATTAACACGTCCTTAATTGCACCATACTTATCCGTTTCAGGAGGATTGGAGAGAATATGCTCTACAACGGAGAGGGTGTCCTGATCCAATCGAGCTATCAATGCGTAGTGTTTAGCAGTGTCAGACTTGATTTTCGTCTAACTCCAAACGATCGATTTGATCGATATGAGATGTTATGTATTGTGCAAACGTGGGCGCAGTAACTACGTCTGTTAAATTGCTGGTTATTATTGTTGGCGTTGCGGCATTCACTCTAGAAGGTTCTCGTTCGTTCGGCGGAGTGTCGTCATACTGTATTTTTTGTGATTTGTGGCTACTTGCGGCACACAAGAAAACAAAACAATCTCATTTCACTTCAAAACTTTAAAACATGTATTACTATGAGTTCAATAACTGAGTTTTTAATTTGAAATTGATTTTTAAAAAAAGAATAAAACAAGAAGGCACTGGAGCGGAATATGATATCGAGTGGAACACTTAAGAGGAAAAAGAAGGTTCATGTACATGAAAGTTGAAATGCAAATTGAAATGAAATATAGAGGCGCTAGTGTGGTATATTAGTTGCCACAACATATTGTGGGAGTTACTTAGATCTTTCACTGAACGTTTATATTATAATGTCATAAACACTATTGAGTGAAGAATTGTAAAAGGAGTTAAAGAACTAGGATGGATTAAATAAAACACTATGATTTTAATTTCAAATGGAAACTGATATTTTTTGTAACGTATGAGGGTACTGTCATGATGACATGATGGTGGCGTTGTGTCGCTTTATTGGTTCTCTTGTCAATGAAGATTTGAAGATGTAAGACAAATCATCCACACAGTAACATGATCTATGATTCAGAAGCAGAACTAATATACTACAGAATCAAACCACCACAGGTTTTCTGGGACACAAACCATAAAACCTGCAGTGGTTCTGGCCCAGACGCAGGGCGTTGTTTCAATAGCAAAGATAAATGGCAGCCCCATCCCAATAGTGTGGCGACGTAGTTACAACTGGTGGCCACTGGAGAAATCAATTATACTGGTGGCGCCATCGTTTTCCACAAGTTTCTTTTTGGAGAAGATTTGAATTCAAGAAGTTACGTATTCCACTTTTGGTGGTATTGGTATTAAAGTTCAGTTATCTTATATGTTAATGAAGTGAACACACATGCCAAATCCCAAAATTGATGATGCCGACGCTTCTTCAAATAGCGTTTTATCGGACAGCTCAACGAAACAATTCCACAACCATCGTATCCTTCCACAACCATCGTATCCACAACCATCGTATCCTAACGGACAACTGCAAATATAAAGATGTGGTCACCAATCTTATGACCGGACTGGAGCTCGGTGACAGCCTCTTGCGCAAGAAGCGTAGGCTAGCATCGGAAATTGCCCAGATGAAATGATAACAACCATATGAATGCCACGCATGCCTAATAATATAAGAGTCATTCTTTCAGTCAACCACGGCATATCTCTCAATGTATTAGCCGAAATGCAGATAAAATTGTTGAAAACATTTCCGGTCCATCTGTATGTGTGACGTCATAAGTAAGGCAAGCCGACCGCAACTCTCAAGATGGGTAAATATTACAGTCCAGGTCGCGAAACTCCTTCGGGTGTATGCAGATACCATGCAACTAAAAAAATAATTTAAGCTAAAGTTACTGTTGTCTGCTAAGACAAGAGCCGAGTAAAAAGGAATACCGTCTTCATATCTACGACAAAAATACCAACCTAAAAAAATCCTAGTTGATTCTGGTTCAACTGTACGGAGGAGGGCACCCCGTCCACACAATCACACAGCAAGTTCTCTACAATCGACGTTATACTCAGCCAACAATAACCCGAATTAGTATTACGTCTTGCAATCAAGTGGTCATTTATCTGCAATAATCGGCGTTGATCTACCAGCCCACTACAGCCGTTTTGATATATGCGGGGGTTGGAGATTCTGCAGAGACTATCGTCGACTGAATGCCCAAACTCAACGAGATAGTTATCCCATTTAGCACATAATAGATTTCACAGTCACTACGGAACAAAACTACCTTCACGATCCTAGATTTGGACAGGGTGTACTATCAAATTCTAATGACAACGGAAGATATTGAAAAGACATCCATAACAACACCATTCGGTCTATTCGATTCGTAATGCCTTTTGGCCTCAGGAACGCGACACAAGCCTTTCAGATTTATGGACATGGTAGGCCTAGATTTTGTATTCTGTTATGTTGATGATCTCCTCATTTCTTCGAAGTCAGAAAGCGAACATCGAGAGCAAATATCCATAGTTTTGAGACACAGGCGCTACATTCCAAACTGTGCAAATATTCAAGCTCCACTGAATGATCTTCTCAAGGACACCAAACAGAATTATCGTCGTCCCATTTATTGGACATCGGAAACATAAGATTAATTTATTAACTGCAAGAATAGTATCAGCTTGCTTACACACATCGATTCTGATTCATCGATGATTTTAACAACGGATGCATCAGATATTGCTGCTGGAGCCAAGTAAGAGCAATGTCTCCTATCCTGCTGGGTTATTCCCACGTAAACTATTATCTACAGAAAGCCGTTATATCATCTACGACCGAGAATAGCTAGCGATTCATCGAGCCATACGATTTTCGGACACCTTCTACATGATCGACATTTTGTTTTACAAACATACCATAAGCCTCTCGTATACGCTTTTCAACAGCGTTCCGACAAGTCACTACAACGAAGATTACGGCAATTAGATTATATTTTTCAGTTCACCACCGAAATAATCCATCTACCCGGCGACGATAACTCCGTTGCTCATGCTTTGTCTCGTGTCAACGCAATTTGCCTTTTGTGATAGTGAACAAGAGCGGATGTGTTTTAATCTAGTGCGATATATAGTAAATTATTTATATTTTATATTTGAGTTCTCCGTTATAGAGTGCATTAAATTTAAGAGCAGCATTCGTGGAGAATCGGGGATTAAATGTGCAGGCATTACCACATATCGGTTAAATGCTGTGATCTTGACAAGTACGGTTGTGGTGCCCTGAACACGAATCCTATGTTAAAATTTATTTGTGAAGACATATATTCAAAATGTGTGTATATGGTGCTGAAAGATATTCAGGATATAGTAAAAATAAAATGGAAATTATCTTAGAGAATACAAACGTGAATTTTATGAGTCCCTTAGAACATACGAAACCGAAATTAAATTATTACTTGAGGCAATTGAAGAACGGTATACAGTGAGATTGAGAGCAAAGAAATGGCTCAAGAGTCTTGTGAAAAAAGCGTAAACGAAACTAAGAAAATGAGTAAATTTTTTGAATGTTTCAGAACACAAAGTGATCAAATTTTTGGATACGTTAAAAAAATAACGGACAGCAATAAAATGGTAATGAAAAGTGTGAAGGAGATAAAAGAAAACATCAAGAGTATTAATGAAAATAAGACGAAGCAAGATAGACCGGGAGTGAGTATCACAAATGTATTCTCGGAGGTCTTAAAAAGAAAGAATCATGTGTCGTTGTCTATCCAGAAAAGAAACAATAAGCTAATGAAACAAGGAAACAAATAAAATTAAATATCGACCCCACAAGTATAAACATAAACAAAATGGTGAATAAAAATAAGGGAGGCATTGCCATCAAATGTAGTGATAAAGCTTCTTCAGTAAAACTAAAAAATGAAATTGATAACAAATTAAAAGATGACTATGAAGTGATAATGCCAAAAATAGTTAGTCCTAAAGTGTACATCATGAAATTAGAAAAAGATGAAATAGAAGATGATATTGTGATCAAGTGTGTCAAGTATATTGCGATATATCGGAAGATACCATTCGTCTACACATTCTGACAAAACTACGTCGAAAAGCCTTTAACTCAGTTCATGGACTTGCACGTCCAGGTGTGAAGACCACGGGACATCAACTTCCACAAAAATTCGTTTGGCTCAACATAAAAACAGATGCCCGGAATGGTTCCCCACATGCGTACAGTGTCAACGTTCAAAAATCAATCAACACCATAAAGTTCGACCAACACCAATCACAGTTCCCGTTTACCGTTTTAATTACGTTGACTTAGATTTCATAGTACTTCCCGTGTGCTAAGGTTTCCGGTATAGTTTAACTATGATTGATCGGTTCACCAGAGGACCAGAGGCGATCCCACTTGAAGACATGCGGATACTGTAGCGACGACATTCTTCGCAAAATGGGTAGCACGGTTTGGTTCACCCAAAATTGTTAACTACAGATCAAAGTGCTCAGTTTGAGTCTACATTATTTAAAGCGTTGGGAAACCTGTGCGGAACGTCACTTATCCGAACATCGTCATATCACCCAACTTCGAATGTCATCATTGATCGTTGAAAGCGGCACTTATGTGCCACGAAAGGAAAACCTGGATTGATGCACTACATCCGCGTTGCTAGGACATAGCACGGCATATAAAGCAGACATCAAAGCATAAGCAGCAGAATTGCTGTACAGTGCAAACCTCAGTGCCCCTGGTGAGTTTTTTTTAACTAATTCCTTTTCTCCAAATCCACCGATATTTGTCAAGATGCACCTGTGCCAGACGTGATTGGGATCCGCAAATATGTCACCGTTTTGGTGTCGTCGGTCCTCTTGATGGTACATGGATTCTACCAGTATTCCTACCCGCTTCCACTCTTAGCTTTGGCATCTGCCGCTGCATCCACCCGTATGTTTCGAGCTTGAATTTCAGCTCTTCGATTGTTGATCCTTTATATAGTATTGTCTTGTTCCCCACTGTGTACGGAATTCCATTAATTATGTACTCTATCAATGAATATTCGTCGAGGGTCCCATCATTTCGTATCTGCGCCATCGCATACAAATACTCCAATGGTCTTTATGATGGACTCTTGTCGATGAACATCGATACTGGTGATCTTTTTTCCAAATTGTTTGACAATTGATTTGAATCCTTTAACTTCGTCCAATCGATGATTCCTCCGGTGGCCTCGACGGCTAGCTTCGCGGCACCTCTCAACAGTCTACGAACGTACAGATACTTCTGTATGTCGTTCCCCTCGCAGGCTGTGGATATAGATTCAAATTCTTCGATCCAATTGCCACAACTTTTCCCCCTTTCTCCTGATAATTGCTCCAGTGGTTCCTCCACATAGCGAAAAACGAAGTTGTTTCTATATACATTCCGTTACCTTCTTCATTATCATAGTCATCATCATCTTCTGGCCCGCATGATCCACTAACGGGGTCGCGAGGGTAAACCACGGCAACTCGATCCTTCGCCATCGATTCTAACTCATCAGGGGTTATGCCCACGCATAACTAGGCGAGCTTATGGGCCAACCATCACATCATGGGTCTGCCAAGTGGTCGCCTACCACATGGAATCGCATTCAAGGCCGCCTCAGCAGTCGTGATGGTGGGGACATTTGTGCTACATGACCAAACGAACACAGCATAGCTCTTTCCGTTCAGCTGCTCAAAGTTGAGTTTCTCGCGCATTATCGTAATTCGTAATTCCCACAACAGCACGGAGAAATCTCATCTCAGCAGCTTGTATTCGCGATCTTATTCTTTCGGTCATTACCCAAATTTCATGCCTAGTGTGAGAATTGGAACAAATAATGAGTTAAAAACTGCTAGCTTGGCTTCCACACTAAGCTCGGCCTTCCTGACTACAGATCTCCCAAGCCGTGTCAAAATTGACCCAGCTTGATCAATCCTACAGGAAAGTTCAGTATTACTCCTCCCATTACTCGTGACGAAGACCCCGAGATACTTAAACTTCTCCACCTGCTTCAATGGGACTCCACTAACATGTAGCGTGCATTGAACAGGCGTTCTGGAAATTACTAACCTCTGATTTGTCTACGTTAACCTGCATCACAGAATCAACACATACGGCCACTAACCTATCGAGTGCGCGCTGGAGTTCCGTCTGGGAAGATGTGCGGATAATTAAGTCATCCGCAAAAAGAAGATGAATTACCTTCAACTCTCCCAATGTGAAACATTTCTCGCCTCTCCCATACTTCTGCAGAACACTCCAGAGTTTACGTCGAGGAAATCGATCATATGCCCTTTCCAAATCTACAAAACAGCTGTAGGTGGGCTTCGCATACTCCCAAGCCTTCTCAAGTAGCATTCTTAGAATGAAAATCTGGTCGGTTGTACTTCTGCCGGGACGAAAGCCGCACTGTTCATCCCCCATCCTTGGCTCGACAATACCTCTAGTACGCGCTTCCAAAACCTTAGCGTAGACTTTCCCGGGGAGACTTAAGAGAGATATGCCCCTGTAGATGGAACAGTCTCTTTTGTCCCCCTTCATAAAAAGAGGGACAATCACACTAGTTTACCGTACCGCGTTCCCAGGCTACCTTAATAACACGAGAGAGCTATAAAACTTCCTCTCTACCCATTTCCTTAAGCATTTTGGCAGCACCAGCCGCCACTCCAAGCTTCCCTCCACGAACATCCCGTGGAAAGGCAATGACAGCTGTTGAAAACAGTCGCCATTCTGCCGTGCAAAATTTAACAGCAACTCACTGTTCTGTAGTTTCTCCCACGATATGCATGTAACCAGACTTGGTTTCCGTCTTGGCAGAAGAGGTACTTTATCCGTGAGGTACAGCGTACACAACACCAGGAGATAATCAGTTGACAATTCAGCCCCTCTTATCACACGAGCGTCACAATTCAGCCGTTTCCTACACGCTGGTACCACAAAGAGACCTATCGACGATTTCTTTTGAAAACTCTGACGGTACCACGTGTATTTATGGATGTCTTTGTGTGGAAAGAAGGTGTTCATCATGGACATGCCATTTGCACAGCAAAAGTCCAACAGCTTCTTTCCGTTCGCGTTCTGGTAAGGACCACCGTTCCTCCCAATCACTCTCCCCCATGTCATTACATGAAACCCACATGAGCATTGAAGTCACCCATGAGGATATAGAAATCCATCTCCGCTACCCTATCAAGTGCAGCATCAACTCCAGATTAGGTGCATATACCTGGACCAGAGTCAAAGTTGACCTTTCAAGCCTGAGCTCTCTCTCAAGGCAAGATCCCGACTCTCCCACCTAATGGAAACCACTCCTAATACCGTGTCTGCCAGCCTGGGACTGGTGAGTATCCTCACTCCCGCTTTGGAATACAAATTACCAAATCTCCGTAAACGGTTGGCTTAACTTTTGATTTCCGAATGTGCGGTTGCTATTGACATACTAATTTTCGATTTTGGGATTCAATTCCGATACTATAGCAATACAAAATAAGGCCCCTGGTATTGTGTTGTTCAAAACTCCTTCAATATCGAGGAAAGTTGTTAAAATGCATTCTTTGTAGGCCAGCGATTTTTCTATAGTGCCTACAATAGTGTGCAGAGCGGTTTCGACTGATTTTCCCATAAAATTAGCATGCTGAGCTTCTGAGAGTTTGCATGTCGGTATATTGCTCACTATGCAGAGATCTATAAGTCTTTCTAGCCTCTTTGAAAGGAATGAGGAGAGACTGATGGGACTGTAGTTTTTTGGGGTTGTATGGGATAAAATGTGCCGATTTTGGAATGCAAACTAAATTTACTTTTCTCCATTCCTTTGGTATATAGCTATAATCAAGGCAGGCCATGTAGAGTTTTAATAACAATGGCTCAAGGGAATTGTAAGCCAGTTGTTATTCTATGGGGTATATGCCATGTAAGCCGGTGAATTTATATGGGAGGAAGCTGCTCTGTCGTTCCCTGGACGTGTATAGGGAGACTCTCACCAATCAATTGGCTTATACTGGCAAATCTCACCTGCTAAGCCCTTCAGACCTCATCAGTAGAGACACTCACTGATATAGCATGATTCAATATGCTCTAGCCAGATCCTGTTCCATCAGAAAGGATAGGGGGACACTTAACCCCCAAAATGGCGTTTAGATCTTGAAGCACTTCGCTAGGGATGCAGAAAACTTTTTAATAAAACAAAGAAAAACGAATCGATGCCAGTTATATAGTATTTACCGCACATTAATTCTCCATATGTATTAACAATCATTTAACACCAACGTTTGAATATAGTAGTTTCAGAATGATTATCTGATTTGTTCAAAATTTTAGTGAATCATTTGTAAATTAATTTTAAGTTATTTTGAAAGAATAATTGAAATGCAATTAATGAAAAATTAAATCTCAGAGACTTCCAGGCTCAGAAAAGTTTTGGCATCGTTTCCTAAGACGCCCTGTCTAGAATCCAGAGCCTTCTCATTAATACTCACGTTCCAGGCATTTTCACAGCAGAACATGAAAAGGCTGCAGACCATCTCCACCTGGTTCGTCAACATCTACCAGGGATACGTAGATCTTGGTTACATACCCAGGATCTGGAGAACGACCACCGTGGTTTTCATACCAAAGACTCGCTCGCATGTCAAACAAAAGGATCTTAGTCCCATAATCCTATCATCCTTTCTTCCTAAGGCACTAGAAAACCTGATTGACGCCATTTAGGCATACAGTCGCTGACAAATTGTCAACCTCTCAGCATGTATACACAATGCTGAGAGGCTCGTTCGTCCTTCTCTCGTTTGTTGGCACGGTAGAAAAAGCCCTCGAGCATAAGAAATGTACCCTTGTGGCTATAAAGATAAAGAAATTCGAACTAGGTGGGACCATAATCTGCAGATCTGTTAACGACCACAAGGTGGTGTTCTCTCCTCTCTCTTGTGGAGCGTAGTGGTCAACGAACTACTACTGAAACTTGACAGAACGGTGTGTAAGGTAATTTCCTATGCAGATGATATTGCTTGTATCCAGGGATATTATGCAATTGACTCACCCTGGTAGTGAAATGTGTTGTATTCACAATGAAACACTTCTTTTCTCTTTTGTTTATTATATTCTTTATTCGTAGTCCGTAACGTCCGCAGTAACAATAATACTGCCTCTCTTACTTAAGCATTTGGGAAGCAAAGGAGATCAGCAAGTTCGCAACGGTGTTGCCAGCATCTTTCGTTATTTTTCTTCTTCATTATTGTTATGTGTATTTGCTTACAAATTTTAAAAAGTTTTATTTACGTTTATTTTAACATAAATGCGGATAATTAAGTCATCCGCAAAAAGAAGATGAATTACCTTCAACTCTCCCAATGTGAAACATTTCTCGCCTCTCCCATACTTCTGCAGAACACTCCAGAGTTTACGTCGAGGAAATCGATCATATGCCCTTTTCGAAATCTACAAAACAGCTGTAGGTGGGCTTCGCATACTCCCAAGCCTTCTCAAGTAGCATTCTTAGAATGAAAATCTGGTCGGTTGTACTTCTGCCGGGACGAAAGCCGCACTGTTCATCCCCCATCCTTGGCTCGACAATACCTCTAGTACGCGCTTCCAAAACCTTAGCGTAGACTTTCCCGGGGAGACTTAAGAGAGATATGCCCCTGTAGATGGAACAGTCTCTTTTGTCCCCCTTCATAAAAAGAGGGACAATCACACTAGTTTACCGTACCGCGTTCCCAGGCTACCTTAATAACACGAGAGAGCTATAAAACTTCCTCTCTACCCATTTCCTTAAGCATTTTGGCAGCACCAGCCGCCACTCCAAGCTTCCCTCCACGAACATCCCGTGGAAAGGCAATGACAGCTGTTGAAAACAGTCGCCATTCTGCCGTGCAAAATTTAACAGCAACTCACTGTTCTGTAGTTTCTCCCACGATATGCATGTAACCAGACTTGGTTTCCGTCTTGGCAGAAGAGGTACTTTATCCGTGAGGTACAGCGTACACAACACCAGGAGATAATCAGTTGACAATTCAGCCCCTCTTATCACACGAGCGTCACAATTCAGCCGTTTCCTACACGCTGGTACCACAAAGAGACCTATCGACGATTTCTTTTGAAAACTCTGACGGTACCACGTGTATTTATGGATGTCTTTGTGTGGAAAGAAGGTGTTCATCATGGACATGCCATTTGCACAGCAAAAGTCCAACAGCTTCTTTCCGTTCGCGTTCTGGTAAGGACCACCGTTCCTCCCAATCACTCTCCCCCATGTCATTACATGAAACCCACATGAGCATTGAAGTCACCCATGAGGATATAGAAATCCATCTCCGCTACCCTATCAAGTGCAGCATCAACTCCAGATTAGGTGCATATACCTGGACCAGAGTCAAAGTTGACCTTTCAAGCCTGAGCTCTCTCTCAAGGCAAGATCCCGACTCTCCCACCTAATGGAAACCACTCCTAATACCGTGTCTGCCAGCCTGGGACTGGTGAGTATCCTCACTCCCGCTTTGGAATACAAATTACCAAATCTCCGTAAACGGTTGGCTTAACTTTTGATTTCCGAATGTGCGGTTGCTATTGACATACTAATTTTCGATTTTGGGATTCAATTCCGATACTATAGCAATACAAAATAAGGCCCCTGGTATTGTGTTGTTCAAAACTCCTTCAATATCGAGGAAAGTTGTTAAAATGCATTCTTTGTAGGCCAGCGATTTTTCTATAGTGCCTACAATAGTGTGCAGAGCGGTTTCGACTGATTTTCCCATAAAATTAGCATGCTGAGCTTCTGAGAGTTTGCATGTCGGTATATTGCTCACTATGCAGAGATCTATAAGTCTTTCTAGCCTCTTTGAAAGGAATGAGGAGAGACTGATGGGACTGTAGTTTTTTGGGGTTGTATGGGATAAAATGTGCCGATTTTGGAATGCAAACTAAATTTACTTTTCTCCATTCCTTTGGTATATAGCTATAATCAAGGCAGGCCATGTAGAGTTTTAATAACAATGGCTCAAGGGAATTGTAAGCCAGTTGTTATTCTATGGGGTATATGCCATGTAAGCCGGTGAATTTATATGGGAGGAAGCTGCTCTGTCGTTCCCTGGACGTGTATAGGGAGACTCTCACCAATCAATTGGCTTATACTGGCAAATCTCACCTGCTAAGCCCTTCAGACCTCATCAGTAGAGACACTCACTGATATAGCATGATTCAATATGCTCTAGCCAGATCCTGTTCCATCAGAAAGGATAGGGGGACACTTAACCCCCAAAATGGCGTTTAGATCTTGAAGCACTTCGCTAGGGATGCAGAAAACTTTTTAATAAAACAAAGAAAAACGAATCGATGCCAGTTATATAGTATTTACCGCACATTAATTCTCCATATGTATTAACAATCATTTAACACCAACGTTTGAATATAGTAGTTTCAGAATGATTATCTGATTTGTTCAAAATTTTAGTGAATCATTTGTAAATTAATTTTAAGTTATTTTGAAAGAATAATTGAAATGCAATTAATGAAAAATTAAATCTCAGAGACTTCCAGGCTCAGAAAAGTTTTGGCATCGTTTCCTAAGACGCCCTGTCTAGAATCCAGAGCCTTCTCATTAATACTCACGTTCCAGGCATTTTCACAGCAGAACATGAAAAGGCTGCAGACCATCTCCACCTGGTTCGTCAACATCTACCAGGGATACGTAGATCTTGGTTACATACCCAGGATCTGGAGAACGACCACCGTGGTTTTCATACCAAAGACTCGCTCGCATGTCAAACAAAAGGATCTTAGTCCCATAATCCTATCATCCTTTCTTCCTAAGGCACTAGAAAACCTGATTGACGCCATTTAGGCATACAGTCGCTGACAAATTGTCAACCTCTCAGCATGTATACACAATGCTGAGAGGCTCGTTCGTCCTTCTCTCGTTTGTTGGCACGGTAGAAAAAGCCCTCGAGCATAAGAAATGTACCCTTGTGGCTATAAAGATAAAGAAATTCGAACTAGGTGGGACCATAATCTGCAGATCTGTTAACGACCACAAGGTGGTGTTCTCTCCTCTCTCTTGTGGAGCGTAGTGGTCAACGAACTACTACTGAAACTTGACAGAACGGTGTGTAAGGTAATTTCCTATGCAGATGATATTGCTTGTATCCAGGGATATTATGCAATTGACTCACCCTGGTAGTGAAATGTGTTGTATTCACAATGAAACACTTCTTTTCTCTTTTGTTTATTATATTCTTTATTCGTAGTCCGTAACGTCCGCAGTAACAATAATACTGCCTCTCTTACTTAAGCATTTGGGAAGCAAAGGAGATCAGCAAGTTCGCAACGGTGTTGCCAGCATCTTTCGTTATTTTTCTTCTTCATTATTGTTATGTGTATTTGCTTACAAATTTTAAAAAGTTTTATTTACGTTTATTTTAACATAAATTTTTTATCTAAATTCCATCACTTTACTGCGGCTTAAAAAAAATCTGGTTTCCTAACCGAGCAAGTGGTGTATGTCGACTTGACTACTTCTTGCTTCTCTTCCTTATTAACTTCTTTTGATACATTGATATTTTCAGATTGGATTCGTTAGAATTATGAATTTGTTGAGTTTCTGATAAGAGATTTTCATTGGACGCCTGTTCACAGGGCAATTTGAACTGAGGCTCATGTACAGACCTCTTTAGATGCATTGTATTACGTCGGACTCTATTATTATTCTCATTTTTTAACCAGTAGGATGGAGGTGTGTTACGCTGCGCGAGAATAGGCCCAGGTCTCCATTTGTCGTTATTCCTATACACCACTTTTTCGCCTTTACTGAGGACGAGTTCCTTTCTTGGACGACTAAGCTTGACCATTTGATTTTGCTTCTTTTCTAAAAGTTTCGGTATATATAACATGTGACTTGTTTCAATCGTCTTTCATGAATCGGCAGATTAGTTCAAAGTTTTCTAGACATGAACAGTTCTGCCGGGGAAAAACATATGCCCGGGATTGGCGTGGATCTATAATCTAATAAGACTGAGTCTATATTCACAATTTTTCTGATCTTTTTTAGCTTTTTATTTACAATGTGGACTGCTTTTTTCTGCCAATCCGTTCGATGAGGGAATCGTGGACTTGTGTATACGAACTCAAAATTCATATCTGAAGCAAAACTTCTTAGAAAAAAGGAGTTGAAAGGCTTATAGTCAGAAATTATCGTCTTGGGAATACCGTGAGTAGATACGATTTGTTTAAGATCTTGATCACACTACTTGCAATCCTATCTTGGCTTTTAAATAATGCTATCAATTTTCAGTAGTAGTTAATTGCTAAAAAATAATGTTTACCTCGAAATTCTAAAATATCTACTCCTATTCTTTGAAATAGTATAGCCTACATTGGGTGCTGTCTTAATACGTTATTTTTGTTTTGCCGCCTATATATCTCACAAATTTGACACTTTGCAATAAATTTCTGAATATCGTAATAACGCGCATAATATTAAGTTGTCCTGAATATTAAGTTCCTCGTAAATTCTCTCTTTAAACTGCCAAAATGGTTTTAAATCAACACTTAATTTCTCTTTGCTCATTGGCCAACCTTCCCTACACATTTTTAATAAATTTTTAACGATTCGTCTGTTTTATTCTTGTTTGAAATAGTTTTTTCTTTTAGAGAACTTTCAGTATCAATATATAATAGAATAAGATAAAAGATCGGCAACATCCAAAAATTGTCCAGGCACATATATAACACTAAGCATATACCTAACTAACTTGCGTTTCATGCGCTGTAACCTATGTGAGTTAATTTGATTAATTTTCTTCTTCATAATGGATACCAATGGCTTGTGGTCATTTTTCACAACAACCTTGCGCCCATATATATATCGCTTGAATTTTTCACATGCGTAAACAGTGGCTAAAGGGTTTTAAAGCGTTGATATGGCGTCTCATGCAGGCACAAGCGTCTGCACTTAGCCTCTATCAGCGATCTCCTTCTCTCACCTCCAAGTGGTGAAATCTGGGAGCCGAGCACCTTCTATCGAAGATGGGGTAACCAACCCCCTTGGGACGTCGTTGGCGGCTCATATCTCTTTATGGATGGCGGCGGAGAAGCTGGAAAACTGTCTGGCCAACGGCGGCATCCGAAACTCCAGTCAGTGCAGGTGCGCAGTCTTTATAGAGCTACTTCGACATTTTCGGAGCACAGGTCTAGAAGGTTCTTTCAAGGCCAGGTCGGGGCCTTGGAATTGAGATGGCGCGAAAGATCCCTATAGTTTTAGGGACAACGGCGGCGCTCACAGCCTCAGCGAGGTTACCGACATCGGATAAACCCGGACCCTCCGCCCAAAGGGGGTAAAGAATAGGGCCTGGCCTCCCAGTTGGGGGTTGTGCGTGAGGTTAACTCCCTCACCACGTAAAAATTGTATGGTTCAGAGACAACCAACTGCCTTGGATACGGACAAAAATAATGCTGACGACCCCAGCAAACGATACAAGGACAACGATTTTCGGTTCTGCACGTGGAATGTTAGGTCCCTTAACAGACCACGTGCAGCCGAAGAACTCGCGGAGGCCCTGAACTGCTACAAAGCAGACATCACCGCAATCCAGGAAGTGCGGTGGAATGGGCCGCGCAAGAAAAGGATGAGAAACTGCTACATCGACTACGGTGATTGCAACAGGAAGAGGCGCTTATTTGGATGTGGATTTCTTGTTCGAGGCAGATTTAGGCAAAAAGTCTTAAGCTTTGTCTGTAAAACCGAACGCCTTAATTCGGGAACATCAGCCTGATTTGCGCCCACGCCCGACAGAGGACAAATATGAGAGCAGCAAGGATGACTTCTATTATCTCCTAGAAAAGACTTACGATCAGTGCCCCAGTTTCTACACCAAGATCGTTCTAGGAGATTTCAATGCAAAGCTGGGTAAGGAAGACATCTTTGCCAAAGTCATCACGCGGTTCCCACACCTCAACATCCATAAAGGGACCTGGCGGTCCTCTGACCAATCAAACGTCAACTAGATTGATCATGTTGCGATCAACGTCAGGCACTCCTCCAGCATTTATGATGTCCGAACGTTCCGAGGAGCCAACATCGACTCGGACCATTTCCTTATTGTAGCCAAGGTAAGAACTCGGATATCAAGAGATTAACAGATGCGAGAAAGGACACCACAATCGCAACAGACTGCTAGAATCTTTGCCGATAGAGTCTCTCGGAATCTCTCTCTAAGTTGGTAGCCACCTGCGCAAACAATTGAAGAAGATTGCAGGCGTTGTCAAGAAGCCATCAAAGATGCTGCCACTGATTTGCTGGGTTTTACGGCACCACCTAGAAAATACCCATGGTTTGACAACGAGTGCAGGCTGGCACATGCAGCGAAACTGGAAGCCTACAAAGCAACGCTGCAACGAACAACGAGAGCTGTTCGTGGGCTCTACGAACAGAGACGAAGGGACGAGACCCGGTTTCTCAGGAGAAAGAAGAAAGAGCACAAGAAGCGCGCGATCGAGGAGATGGAGAGCTAATACGGCAGGAACGATGTCCGAAAGTTTTACCAGAGGGTGAAACAGTTATCCAGTGGATATAAGCTTTGGACAGAAGCCTGCCGGGACGTGAATGGACAACTAGTAGTAGAGTCGCAGTCGATACTGAGAATTTGGAAGAACCATTTCTGCAGACTGCTAAACGGCGATGATGACAACAATACCGCTATCAGGCGGAATGTCCCACTCAATATGGATGAGAATTCCGTCCCCCCGACTTAGACGAGGTCAAGATAGCAATATTAAGTCTTACAAAGCTCACGGTGCGCTGAAATCTTTAAGGCAGCTGAAGATGATATGGTCGGAGGAAAGCATGCCCGATGAGTGGAATCTCAGTATCGTTTGCCCGATCCACAAGAAAGGAGACCCCTTTGACTGCGTCAACTATTGAAGCATAAGTCTCCTGAACATCGCATACAAGGTCTTTTCTGCCGTTTTGTGTACTCGCCTGAAGCCGTTTACAAATAACCTGATAGGTCCATATCAGTGTGGCTTCAGGCCAGGGAAGTCCACCATCGTCCAGACGGCAGATCCTGGAAAATACCCAAGAGATGCAGATCGACACCCCACCTTTTTGTCGATTTCAAGGCCGCATATGACAGCGTGCATAGGGACGAGCTGTACAACGCCATGTCTAGTTTTGACATTCCTGCCAAACTCATCAGGTTGTGCAGGATGACGATGGAGAATTCTCGCTGCTCCATCAAGGTCGGAAACGAACTCACCGAGACATTCAATGTCAAAAAAGGTTTTAGGCATCCTGGAGAAGATCGTGCAAGACCCACACGCCAACACTAGAGGCACGATCTTCCAGAAGTCCGTGCAACTGTTAGCATACGCGGATGTCATTGACGTGATTGGCAGAACACAGCGTGCCGTCAATGAGGCATTTTCTGGCATTGAGGCGGAAGCGGCTTAAATGGGTCCAGCGGTTAATGAGGGCAAAACGAAGTATATGTTGTCATCAAGAAAGGACACACAACATCGACGTCTTGGACAGAGCGTCACAAGGGGTAGCCATAACTTCGTCTACCTCGGCTCCGCAGTAAATAGTATGAACAACATCAGTACCGAGATCAAACGCAGAGTAACTCATGCCAACCGCTGTTTCTATGGGCTCAAGAGGCAATTGTGTAGTAAGCCATCTCACGAAGGACCAAGCTGATTTTATACAAGACCTTGATCAACCCAGTCCTGCTGTACGGCGCGGAGACATGGACAATCTCAAAAGCGGATGAGGAAGTCCTTGGTATCTTCGAGAGAAAAGCTCTGCGTGCGATCTTTGGTCCTGTTTGCGTTGACGGTTTCTGGAGGAGAAGATTCAACCACGAACTGTACGGGCTGTACAACGACATGGGTCTAGTCAGACGTCTTCGAATCCAACTAGATGGCTAGGCCATGTAGAGCATATGGACAACTCAGCTCCGGCCCGAAGAGTCTTCGACTCCGATCCCGTGGGACAACGTAACAGAGGACACCCGCGTTTAAGGTGGCGCACCCAGTTGGAGAAGGACCTCAACCAACTTGGTTCACCCCGGACTGTAGCGCCAAATAAAGAAGAAACTGTGGCTAAAAGCTCCTTCTCAATTTGGACATAACGAGTCACAGTCTCCGTGAGACTTTTCGATGCGAATACAACAGGCATATCATCTTCAATTAGACAACAGCCTAGACTCTATTGTGACGCGTCGGTTTGGATGATTATTGGCAGGCGGGGATCAAATGTTTGCAAAACTGCATGAGTTTTTAAAACATCTTTTTATTTGTCTAATATCTTGGGCTAAATCTTTGATTGAATTCTTTTTGTCCTCTATTAGTCGCAATGTACATGAATTGCCTGTGGACCGGCACATGATAAGAATCTACCCACTTGAATGGGTTGACTTTAGCAGTTCGTTTTAGTGGCTACTGTGTAGACATCCCACATAGTCTTAATTTTCCTCCAATTCTCCTTCACATTAACATCCATTGACAATAGACCTGGTTTTTGGTAATTCATTTCTGCCAATTGTTCTGCCCAAAATGTTTGTATCATATGTAACCTTTGTCTGTTTCACTGCTTCACTGAAATATTTCAATTAATTTGTTAATATTGTTTGTAATTCTTGTTTTTTTTATTCATGTTTTATTCACAAGTTCGCCAAGGTGTTGCCAGCATCTATACATCAAAATGGACTCACAAAAAACAGACCTAGTCCTCTTCACTAGAAAGTACAAGATCCCTAACTTCCACCCTCCCTCATTCTGTAGGATAATTTTAAAGTTGAATGATATCACAAAATTCCTACATCTTATTTTACGAAGCTAAGCTGGAAACTCAATGTTTAGGAACGTGTCCACGGGTCTCTACCGCTGTAAAAAAGACCATAGGGTACAAATGGGGACTAGAACCCCGCACATTACACCTAACACATTTAACATCTAACTACTATTAAATATTATATAATACTATTAAAAAATTAATCGCAGATTGTCATTGGCACAGGATCATCTCATTACCAAACAACTCTTGCCTACGCTCGGCCATAAGCGATTGCCTAGGCTAATTGTATTGAGCAGGCCGAATCTTAGAACTCTCGTTATAACATGGTACTGCGCCATCGAAGCGCCTCTAGGGCTAGGGCTTCTCTAGAATGACTTCTGTAGAAACTGCAGGGACGAGGATAAGGACGAAAGCATTTTACACTTCCAATACAACTGCAGTGCTCTCTCATCGTGCAGATTCAGTCTTCTGTAGGCCTAATACTTTGAATACCCGGCTGAACTAAGTACCGTAAGGGTCAGCCGTCTTCTTTATTAAAAGCACTATTAGTTAGCGGAATATGTATTCATAGATCCGCGTGGTACCACAATGGGCCTTTTCTGGCCGCTGACTTTCCGTACTGCTTCCACTTAAGCCTAAGCTAATCTAGCTCACCCTTCTTTAAGCAACCATTAACTCGGGAACGAAGTTTGAAGTTGTATTTTGCAATGACCGCAAGGCAAAAGCAAACCGACTACTCTGGCACAGTCACAACCAACGCATAGACTCCAATGCTCCAAGCAACCTCGTTCGTCGAGGAGATTGGAACTGCGGTGTAAAGATCAATTGATTGCAAACTAATGTTGCCGTTGAGAGACAAGTAAATCCGCTACAACCACAACGTAAATCCGCTAGAAAAGTTAGTTTCTTCATTGCAAAAATCCGCTGGAAATCACTAAAATATCTAGAGGTCTTTAAAAAATATACATTTATTCTTCAAAGTGGATTTTTATTGAATAAAACAAATGAAAAAAAAAAGAAAACAATGAACCAATTCACGTTAAAAATAAAGGAAATTCAAGCAAGGACAGAAAAGGATAAAAGTTACAAATTAGATTCCAACTCAGAGGTCAGAGGTCCATCCATTTCTTGACTGATTGTTACTGGATGATACTGATGGATATAACTGCCTCGGCTATAGTTTTTGAATCAGTGTATGATTTTTCAGGCTTTACGAAAATGGCAATTCATATAGTTCTTGGAAATTATATAAATCTGACGCATTTTTATATTTTTTCACAACTTGGGTCGAAAACTTAAGAGTATCTTCTGTGCTGTGTCATTTAATATCATCTTCAAATCCAACTACGTTGGCCAGATCAATTGAATTGTATTTTACCTTTGAAAATTAATTTGCATCGTGTTTACATATTGAAAAGTGCAGCACACATTTTTCTGTCCGGTTTGACTACATGGCTTGTCAACCATTGTACCTATCCCTTCAAATGAGCTAAATATTGGCTATTTCAAAATTAAGAAATATTGGATAAAAAAGGACTTTTTGGGCAGAATAAATCCTGCCCATACTAGGTGTGCAAGCACTTTTAGCGACAACATCGCTAAAACAGAAACCCCGTTGCGAATGCAAGCTTTTAAGTAAATAGTAAATTAGTTGAAATATAAAATAATTTTTTATTCATTTTCAAAAAATATAATTTATCTCCCTATGATAAAAAAATGTCTTCCTTATATGACTATTTGCGAACAAAAAGTTAATATTTTCTTAATTATGTACATAGTTTGTATTTGAAGTCATTGAAATGTTTGAATACAACAAAATAATTATTTTCTCCCCACAAAGTTGAAATTTAATGTACAGCTAAAAAAAATGTATTCTTATTCGGCTATCAGTGTTAGATTAATTTATAAAACTTAAGTATATTTTTCTAAATCTCACATTTCTTAAGGCTAGACTTTGTAAGTAAGAAATGACGCATGCAATTTCATGTACATACAAATATAATTATCAGTCATGTGAAAAACAACTATTTCTAATTTAAATTCATGTTATCTATAAACATATTATGAAGTAAAACATGAAATTGTGTATTGAAAATGTACATATACATAAATGAAATTATTTGCCAACTTAAACAAAAAAAAATGTTACTTGTTCACTGTAAAATGTTACAAGCGCATACATGCATGCATATGGGTACATATGCATGGATATGATTTTAGTACGATAGTTATCCATTCAGGTGGCTTGTTTTTTCCACCTTTATGATATAATGGATAAATGTAGAATTCCTGCAACTGAGCCTGATTCACATGCAGTCAATATAATTGATAATTTATCAATATGTGGGCAATGAGATAACGAATTTAACTTATTTTCGATTTGAAATAGAACAAAACTCTATTTTTGTATTCACAAATTATAATAGAACCGAGATTTTTAGGAATTGTTATCTTATTAAAAGTAAAAAATAATTATGCTGCCCCTTTACAAGAATTTCATAGTATATTCGTCAAACATCGGTTTGGTGTATATTACTCGACCAGTTCACAGACTTTTTGCAAGAACGATTTTTTGAAGTATTCGCAATTCTGTTTACATCTGTGTCATCTTTTTGTGGTGCTGTATCCTCAAATTCTGAATCCTCGATCTCACATATGTATGTGGAAATATCGCTATTAGACCCACAATCTCTGGGGTGGCAGCTGCCGAGCAGTGACATATTCTCGTGATTACCTGAAAAAAAGTATACTTATTACATAAGTTAATTAAGAAGTCCTAATTTGCTTTTAAAGCTGTAGCTAGACTGTATTTATTATTATAAATTTTAGTTGAATCACTTTGAAATCAACATTCAACCCTAACTGACCATCTTAATTCCGACTTACCAAACTTATTTGATAATTGCACTGTACTAATAGAATAAGAAAACTAGTTGTGTGTGAAAAAAGGCATAAGAAATATTATGCTGAATTCAGAACATTCATATAGTTGGGCAGCATCACGAAAATGCTTCTATACGAAAATAATATGAAAAATGTTACATATTTTATGTTTTTGAAATTTATATTCACTATAGATATCGCTAATAGGCTATACAAAAAGCTTTCTTAATATGTTCTTGTAAGTCAAATCTACCCACTACCATTGATGCGAATGACCCTGAAAAATGAAGTTCTACAATCGCACAAAAGGTGGGGTCGACGTTCTGGATAAATTGGTTGCGACATATCAATGCAAGAGAAAGGTAAATAGATGGCCACAAATGCGCACCGTGGACCGGATTGAATTGATTTTAATTCTTTTGATTTTCTAATGCCTCGGCAATATTTTTTTTTATGAATCCGGTTTTTTTACTAATATTAATAAAAATAATAAAGAGTTTGATAACCGTCTTGATTTCATTCATACACAAAAATTTAAAAACCCTGGAATTTATGGGTCAAATTGACCCACAAAAAACTTTAAAGTTACATGAAATAAGATAACGAATAATGTTAAATGAAGTTTTGGGCCCGTAGTAATGTTTTAGAATTGTGATAATAAAACTTGTTTGAACTCCACATACTATTCAGCAGTCATTTTTATATAAGTGTTTCTGTTCTAATCTGAATACAGAGATTTGAGATGATTATTTTCAGTTCCTATGTTCGTTTCCGGATAGGTGGCAGTAAAGTGAAATATTCGAAAGATCATATTTGCCCACATCAACAAGAATCAAACCCTAATGTTCACCATACCTATGCTTAAGCCTTATAAAAACGTACATATGTAAGTGATTTTATATGTTCAATGTTACTTACCACTTTTTTTCATTAAATCAATATCATTGATTTTTCGACGTGTCCGTCTTTTAGGGAAACCATATCCCGAAGCGTCGTCTTCATCTGAATCATTACTTAATGAAATTGTACCCCTGACTTGACCATTAAGCAGTTTCGAGCTTGATAATGATGTCTCTCCGTCGGTTTCACTTTGAATATTGTAAGGAGGTAGGTAGGAATTAGGATGTCTATGGTAAGCATTGCCTTCGAATAAAACCAATAAAATATAATTAGATATTGTTAAAATGTATAACAACTGTTTCCAGTGTTTTAAACTTACGCTTAATACTACTACTACTAATTATAACTAAAGGCACTGGTAGCATAAAATATATAAAAAGTTACAATATTATATTACATTAAATAAAAATGTAACTAACCTGTATTAAATTTATAATCATCACTGCCGCTATCCAAAGGATTTAGCACAGATAAGGCCATGTGATTATCAAACGTCATTGAAAGGGGCTTCTCGTTACTTCCGCACTCACTTTCATCAATATATTCCGACTCGATATCTTCATTTAATGTTTCTATATCGCGCATGGGATCTACTGGACCAATATCTTTGAAGGGTATATAATTATAACTATTAGTACTTGTAAAAAGCAAATTTATTATTTTTTATGTATTTCTATATATTTATGTTTCGCAATATATGTATGTGCCAAATGTTTTGTAAAATAATAAATTGGTAACAGTGTAATATTAGAAAATATTTTTCTTTTGTGAATTTTTCCTGTTGAATTTTGTCTATAATTTTACTTTATTCTTATATAGATAATTTCATATGAAAAGTTCGTCAACGTCCACAACGACCCCGAATCAAAATTATTTTTATTTTCTGTTATTCTTTATCTGTGAATTTGTGTTGCTTTTGTTAATATTATAACAAATTACACAGATTTTATTATATTCAAACTCATGTTGTGAATTGATGAAAAGAATTCATCTCATTCTTAATTATAAAACAAAACGGAAGCCAGTGGCAATAACTGGAATCTTCGCAAAGACAATTCGTTGACCTTGCTTGGTATCAGTAAAATTATCTAAAAGCCAACAAAATGTTAGATGCGATGGTTAACTAGAGTAAATCATCGCTCATTAACGGCAGACTACTGGGTCATGACATCGATTTCAGCATACCAACCAGATGATGCTATAAGCAATGCAGACATTCCTCGAATTATCGAATTAGTTGACCCGTGGTTCCAAAAGCCACAAAAAATCAATCAATGTTGTTGGAAGCAGAAACGTTCATCGACCTACTATCCGTTGGCCAAATAAATAAATAAATCATTAGAGGAAATTTATGGAGACTTAAATACAAGTTTCGCTCTAGAGCAGCAAATGTCCGAAAGGCACCCCGTTGAAAATACAAAATACATTGTGATCATTCAAGCCAACTCTCTCCTGGCTCGGAGCGTCGTTTGAAAATGCCAAACTCTCATTAGAGAGAAGAGAATCCAAAGATCATATCACTCAACCGTGACAGCATTTTCATCTTAACACAGTCACGTGTGGTACTGTGTTAACACAATTTTTAGCAATACGGTGTTTAAAAATGCCAAGTGATGCATGCAGGCACTCACATCCACCTAAACATAAGTAGGTGAGAATACCGAATTATCGGACTTGAACCTGCCAGTATATAGCTTGATGCCGCTTTTCTTTTTACACCACGGTCTCGCCTTCTACGTTCGTAGTGAGTGCGCTCTGTTCCAATCCGGATTTAATTTTCTGTGGTTAAAACTCCATGCCCGTAAGTATATAATCCACTACTGTTTTATTTATATAAGTCATAAACTGGATAGCAATTATAATTTTAACGAATTCGATGCGCAATCCAATTCCATGTTAAGAATTGTTTCCTCGCACACCGAAATTGCCATTGCGGACGATTTCAATGTCCAACAACATTGGGGAAACACCCAAAGGAAGATATGTCGAAATCTTTGCTGAGGTAATAAATCTGACTAGTTAGTAATGAGCCCACACGAATACCTGACATTGCAGATCATTCCGCCAACACCTTGCACCTATTTCTCACATCTCATTCTGATAAATATTCTGTTGACATACCACACACAGTTAGAGTTAGAGAACAAAATCCTAAAAGAACAGTGGCTGTACAAGAAAGCCGATTGGAGCGTACTTTAGGAACTTCTTAAGGAAATCTAACTGGTCACTATGCTTCCTCGATAGTGACGTGGATGGCGCTGCTGATACCATCACAAACATTCTTCTGCTGGGCATGATATCCTTCATTCCTGATAAAGTGAAGAGTATCAAGCTCAAAGCCAAATGCATGGTATGACTCGAGCTGTAATCATCAGGTTGAGAGAGTTCAATTTCCGGATATACAAAGTCAATAAGTTTAAACGGGCGGGAAATTTCAAAGCGCTTAATCTGGCTAAGATATCAGTCATTAATAAAACTAAACGTACCGAAGCGTTGGTACAACGGTACCAAGCGTAAATTCCAGTTTTCGAAAAGGAAGAAAAATGATGTTAGCAGTCTACTACAAACCGTACTTTGTATGCATTTTTAAGTAATTGCATTTTTTTTTAGATCTTATTTGTTTTGTTTCTATGGGTATTTAATTTGTTATTTAGTTATGAATATTATTTTAAGAGTTTTCTTTTTTATTTTTAGTTCACAATATTCAGTTAAGCTTTCACTAAGTTTCCTTTTTTGTGAATAATTTTCAAATAAACAGTATTAATTATAACAGTAAGACTTTGTTTAATTTCTGAGCATTTAGCCTGTTCTATTCTTTTAAAATTAGTAAGACTTTGTTTAATTTCTGAGCATTTAGCAAATTCTATTCTCTTAAAATTGGTTTAATTTTGACACTAAAAATACGTTGAAGTTTTAAACAAAAACTGACACTATACCATTTTTTCACAATGCTCTTTTATTCTTCAATGCCCGTATTTTTTTTTATTCTTGAAATTCCATACTATACTTTTGCTATATAATATAAAGCTTTCAAAACGTTTTTTTAGAACTTTTACGAAAATGAAGTTTTTTGTGTAGTGTCACTTTTGTTCGCAACGTGCGTATAGCAAGAAGAGTCTTTTCATGTCAGCAATCCAATTACATACGGATCTTAAAGTTTTACGCCCATGGTCTGCTAAACATGAACTTCTCATAAGCAATAGAATATCTACGTTTATGTATATATAGTAATGATTTGAATCTAAAGAACCTGTCCACTTGACTGTGATGCCACTTTTCACTCTAGTTCATGATCTAATTTAGTTAACTGTTCAAAAGTATTGTGAAATCAACTGTAAGAAGGATATAAAGTTTAGTCCAAGTTGTTTTGAAAAAAAGGGCGTTGAAAGTTATAAATACTTATAGATTATTGTCTGTTACTCGTAAAATGTATATGTTAAAAGATATGCCCTTGTCCAGTCTAAATTACAATATGGTATTGTAAGTTAGGGGGTACATACAACAGCACGACTGAAGTACTATTCACAACCCAAAAACATATAATTATGGCCACTATTCCTATCTTTGCTTGTTCTTCCTTTAACCCACTTATACATTTTTAAGGTTCTAAAGAGTTTTTCCTTTGGGAATGCATACAAACTCACATTCAGATGTTCAAATATAAACAGATTAAGAATAAATAATATGACAATTTCTAATATTTCACTCTCTAAAAACCTCGTTGCTGTAAGTGTTATACTGCGACAGCACCAATGTTTTCTAATATATTGCCGTTGTATATAGGAGAACTAGTTCAACCAATTTTATTTTCAAAGGATTTGCCTATCACTACCATTTGCCAAACCTGACAATGCTATAAGTTAAAAATGACTAAAATATATTACTGAACAAACCAAGCTATGACTTGACGAAAAAACTTGACAAAAAAACTCAGCCATCTTAGACACCACTGAATAAGTTGGCACAAATAAACACTTTTCGGAGCATTCGTCTGTACATGAATTGGTATACAAATCTTTATAATCTATATATTGACAGTTAAAGATGATAACTGTTTAATTTATAAATTGAGGTTCATCTCAGTCATTTGAAATTAAATATTCCGGGTATTGGACAATTGTTTGCTGTAATATGTAACTATCGAAAACGATCGACAGTAATAAAAAACGTTTGATAGCTTCGTTTCGAATTTCGAAAACTATATCGATAGTTTTCCACCTCCAGTTGGAAGGTTAAATTTGTTAATTGAATTCGTTTATTTATCTTTTCATATTATTTATCGTTAAATTTATCCATTTTATTGACATATCTAACGACCAACGACTTTTTGGTCGATATGTCAGTGGTCTCGTCTGCAATAAGCGAAAATATTGATGTTTTCAGTTCTGAAACATTTTTTTGTTTTGCTTTGGTTCCCGAAGTTCCATTGAGTTGCCATCGTCCGGCTACTTTTAATTAACTTTAAACTCGGGAATCTGGACAGCATTCCCTTAAAAAGGTAGGTAATGCAGAAGAAAACAAGTATTAGCTCTTCAAAGTACAAGTTTGTTTGCAAATCAACCTTCTCCGCGCCGAGACAGCTGAACTTCATTTTTTTCGTGATTTCTTTCAAATTTACGCATCAATTATGTACATCAGGTGATGATATTTGTATGCAATAACATAGATGGGCAAATTAATGAATTTCACAAAATTTTTAACTGACAATTTTTAATTACCAAAACTAGATAAAAATTACCAAAAGCCCGAAAGTATATAAAAAAATTCCGAATTTAGTAAAAAAAATTCCAAAATGGCAACTGTGCGCAAAAATATCTTTTAATGTAAATGTAATAATTTAGCTGACGAATCATTCGCCTCTAATTACGTATATAGAATGATTCATATTTTCATAAATGTTAATTTTATAAAAAAAAAGGTAATATTAAAAAATGATCTGTTATATATAATCGACTTAATACTCACTTAGTGGTGCATGGATACTCTTCGGATGGGACTCATTACTCTCATTACTGTGGAAGCTGGATGAATCGGGCACCTCCACGCCAGGAACTTCAGTTATATCAGGTAAAGGGTTTTGACTTCTACTTGCCCAATCGGAACAATCCCAATGATATTGTCCGTGATGATTGGGTGAATCTTCAAATGTCCCTTGTGAGTTATTTATGATTGGAACATTTACGTGTAAAAGTTTGCTATTTAGAGTTGACTGATGTCTAATAGGCGCCAAACGCATAGTGTGCTCATGTTTTCGTTCTAAATTAAGAAACGTGTATTAGATGAATTTTCGTATATTAAATATGAATGCGGAAATATCGTATTTACCGTTATTAAGTTTGTTATCACTAAACGTTTTGAGCTGCATTTGTTCAGACCAGGTTTGTTTTTGGTTGGATTCAATATCATTTGATGTAATCCCGTTAATATTTCTGTGTTGATTTGTGCAATTTAACTTCTGATATTCCGGAGGCACATTTTCTAATTCATCACCAGCTGATCCATAACTTCGTAGAATATCCAAATTGTTCACAAACATTGTATTTGCCGGAAACGGAATTTCACTTGAACTTGCGGTATAGCTTTGTGGTCGCTGCTGTACTTCCAGATTGCTTAATTTAGAACTTCGCTTGTAATCTTCTTTTGGTACACCCGGATTTACCGTTATTTCTTTACGTGGTTGGTTATTTGCGTTTCCAGATCTTTGATTATACGATTTTCGAGTGCAAATGTAGTAACAAATACATGCTAATAGAACTATTACAGCTACCATAACTGTACAGGCAATACCTATCACATCCTCAAGTGGCAAGTTCTGAAACTGTGTAGTGATTGAATTCGAATACAGTGGATCACCACAACTCGCACCAGTCAAATCTGGAGGACAAATACACCGAAAACTTCCTGCTTCATTTATACAAGTAGCTCCGTTACCACATGGTTGATTCTCACATTCGTTAATGTCAATTTCACATGTTGCTCCTGTGTAACCTCTGCACATGCAATGAGCTGAATAGTCGCCTTCTTCACAAACTCCTCCATTCTTGCACGGATTTGGTGTACAGAATCGACCAAATTCACAACGTTTGCCAGACATACGTGTCGGACAAATGCATGAGTAATTCCCAAATCCTTCAGAATGACATTTTCCACCAAATAAACATGGAGAGGAAGCACATGGATCTAAGTCATCTTTGCAATATGGACCTGTAAATCGAGAATGACATTGACACTCAAAATTATTTAATCCAATATTTTTGCAAATTCCTCCATTGAAACATGGTTGAGTACCACAAATACCAAGTGGAATTAATACTGCTGAACTTTCGCATGTGAATTCTACATTGGCAAATCTTTTCAGGACAGCTACTGTACTGCTGCCGGTCATATGTAGGGGAACTGTTTCTCTTGCTAGTCGAATATCATCCATACATCCAACAAAACCTCTCTGGATATCTTCGAATCCTAAGACTGAAGGGTGAGGTCGTACTTCAGCACCCAAAAATATATCATTTGATTGTAAATTCAAAATTCCATTCACACCAGGAGCGCTACCTTGCGCCACATGTTTGCCATCAACGACGAGTTTAGCACTGTTACGTTCACGTTCTAATTTAATTTCGTGCCACTTTCCATCCGACACATATATGCTTGAAACACTTATAAGGCCTTCTCCTGAGCCTAGATCAAATCGGTATTGAACGACCCCATTTGAAATTTCTAAAATATTGTAGTCAACTTTACCCGATGCGTACATCAGGTTTCCAGTTTGCTGTAATGTCCGTATTCTCAAAGAAAATATAAGTTGATCCTCAAGTGTTTTCTTTGCAATCATTTTATCAATTTTATAATGGGCATAACTTTTTCCACTAAAAGATACAGGGTTAATGAGATTGTAGCAATTATAATCCATACACTTTTTAACATCTTGATCACAAGTTGGGCCTTCATAACCATATGGACATACGCAACGATACCCTTCTGAACCTCCTTCAGGCACACAAAGTTTGTATTGAGGACAAGGTTTTGCTGCACACGAATTAATAGCATCATTACACTTATCGCCACCATATCCTTGATGACACTCACATTCATTTAAGTGATTATATACCGATGATACTAAACTAGTTACATCTGTTGATATTGCGTTTATCCTCTTTCTATCTAAAACTATTTTATCTTTGCAAATTCCATTTCCACACATACTAGGATTGCATTTTGTTTTGACAATTTCAAAAATTATAAGATTTGTCGCTTCTTCAATTTCTTCAATATTATCGGAGATGGTTGACGATATTTCCTTAACGGAGAAATATCCGTCAATATTTGGATTAGCTTGTTGTTTTTTTACAGTAAACACAACGTCAATTATTTTTTCCTGATAACCTGTTGAGTCAGCGTGTCTTGGAATTCGTTTATGTGGTTCGGTTTCCAATAGTTCTTCACAACATTTTTGAACTGAAATGATAACAACATCTTTTTGTCTTGTTCGCATAGCTGTGCGAATAGACCTTATGAAGCCTTTCCGATGACTGAGGATAAAATCTTGCGGAGTTATATTACTGAAACGTATAATCACAGCATTTTCAAGCATTTCCTTAGTTATTAATTCAACACTAATTTTAATAAGTGCAAATACAGTAAATTTCCCGTCCGACACAGTAACATTGACTCTGTAATCCCCAACATCTAAATTTGGCAAAGCATGTAAGAAACCATTGTCCTTGGATATATTGAAGAGCATATGAGGGAAATAATTAACACCGATAGTTGGAACTATATTGAAAACTAGGTTATCATACTGGTCTTGGTCCGTTGCATATACTCTACCAATAGGACCTCCTGGAAAATTATCCTCAAAGGAATTTATTAGTATTTCAATTGGTGTTATCACCGGTGGATATTGGCTTTCTTCAATTACTTTCACTGTTACTAGAGCATCAGAGAATAAAGGAGGCGTTCCATTATCAAAAACTCTAATAACCATATTATAAGTGCTACGAACTTTATGATTAAATCGTGTTGCAGTGCGTAATGTTCCATCTTGCTCCAATCGAAAAAATGTGCCCTCATTACCGCTATGAAAATCGAAAGTATAGGGTGATGAATTTGGAGTTGTATCTGCATCTGTGATTTCGAACTTCATTAGAACATGACCCAGTTGCTTATCTTCTTGTACAATAACTGAGAAGTTCGAATGAGAAAACAATGGAGGATTGTCGTTTGCATCAGATATATCAATGTTTACATGAACATAACTAAATAATTCTGGTATTCCATTATCCCGTGCACGTATTTCAAGCACGTAACTAGAAATATATTCCCTGTCCAAAGCATTTGCAACGGACAAGTATCCTAAATTGTTATCAATTTTAAACTGACCATATCGATCTCCTCTTTCAATATTATAATAAACTAAGCCATTTTGCTCTGAATCCATATCTATCGCTTTTACTTGTAGTATTTTATCTCCAACTGACGCATCTTCTCTTATTCTTGCTGAATAAGAGTTTTGTAAGAAATGAGGACTGTTGTCGTTAACGTCCGTTATTGTTATATTAAGAGAAGCCAAATTACTTAATGGCGGAGATCCACCGTCAACTGCTTGAATAGTCAAAAGAAACTGTTTTGTTTTTTCATAATCAACATTCCCACTCAAACAAACGCTGCCGGTGTTGCGATCTATCATAAACTTCCTTTGTTCATTCCCTCCTATAATCGAATAGAATATTTCAGCGTTTACTCCTGTATCACGTGATGTTGCAAATACTTTTATAACCTCGTGACCAATATCGACATTTTCAGCTACAGACGTAAAATAATGTTTCATAGTAAATTCTGGAGGATTATCATTTATATCCTGAACATTAACGACAAGTGTAGTTGTACTAGAAAGTTTGGGGGATCCTTGGTCTGTAGCAACAATTGATAGGTTATATGATGCAATAGATTCTCTATCTAATGATTTTTTTAGCGTTATAATGCCGGAATCTTCTGATATTTGGAATGTATCATTTCCAGAGTTTAATAAAGAGTACCGAATTTTACGATTAATTCCCGCATCTTTATCAGTCGCATGTATCTTTGTAGCTAACGTCCCAATTTCTGCATCTTCAGGAAGTATCAATGTGTATGTTTCCATATTAAAGGTAGGGTGATTGTCATTTATATCAATAACAGTTATCTCTATTTTAGATAAACATTCCCAAAGTAATTGATCCCGGTCTTGTACATGAGCAGTTAAATAATAGCGGGAGGTAGACTCTCTGTCTATGTCATTTGCAGTTTGTAGAACTCCAGTATCTTTATCAAGAACAAAGTCGTCAGATCCGTTCCCAGTAAGATAAAATCTTAGTTTTGAATTAGATTCTTCATCCGCATCAGACGCCAAAATTTTCAATACGAATGTTCCTGGAGAAACTAGTTCCCTTATAGTTTGTTTGTACCGATATTTTTGACAGTACGGGGGATTATCATTGACGTCTTTTATAACAATGGTCACATTTGTAGTGGCTGTGTATTTGCCATCAGTTGCAACTATATTTAGTACATACAGTTTTATTTCTTCCCTATCTAGTCGTTTAGCAACAAAAAGATCGCCGCTCTGCCTTATTTGAAATTGTGATAGAGCATCACCGGTTGTTATATAGTACTCCACTTCCGTATTCGCTTCTAAATCATTATCAGTTACAGAAAGTTGAAGGACTACAGTGCCCGGTAGCGCATCCTCACTAACAGATGTTGTGTAGTTGACTGACTTAAAGGTAAATGAATTGTCATTGTAATCTTTTAACTTTATAGCAATAGTAGCTTTTCCAGAATGTTTAGGTTGTCCATGATCTGTGGCAATAACTTGAAATCTGTATTCACTTCTTTTCTCTCTATCCATTGGAATAAGTGTAGTTATCCATCCTGTGAATGTGTCAATGTCAAATATGCTGGCAATATCTTTGGCATCTTCACCCAGAAAATATCGAATTTCTCCATTGGATCCATAATCTAAGTCCTGCGCAGTTACTTTTAACACTGATGAACCTTTTTCAATATTTTCGGCTAAATACACATTATAAACATTACTTTCAAAGGAAGGCGCATTGTCGTTTTCGTCCTGGACATGCAATGTCAACTCAGTTATGATTCGGTGCGCTGGTGCATTTCCAATTTCAGCTAAGACCCCTATTACGTGGATATCTTTTAGTTCACGGTCAAGTGTTTTTGTGAGCGATAATTCTCCATTATCATTGATTGAAAATTGTTTATCATTTGAATTTGTAATGACGCTATACTTTGCCGTAACATTACCAGCTAAACGAACTCGAGTTATTAGTGTACCAGGTGCAGATAATTCAGATATGAATAGTTTATAATCCCTTTGTTCAAAGCTAGGTATCTTTATATTATCATTTATGATGCGTATAGTTACAGGGACATCACTGTGAAGTGACGGTGTGCCGCTATCTTTAGCCCGAATGAAGAATTCAAAAATTTGATTTACATATTCAGAACCTGCCGATATTAAATAAATTGACCCGTTCGTTTCGTTAACTTCGAATAAATTGTTTGCTTTATAGTTTTCCGGTTCGTAAATTGAATATCGTATTTCGTTATTTTCATTTTCATCTTTATCAACAGCATGAACCTATAAAAAATATATTTTTTTTAAAACAAGTGAAACAACTACTTTTACTTTGAGATTACCTTTAAAAATGGAATATGTGTTTGCATGTTATCATTAATAACAGCATGGTATTGTGTTAGCATAAATACAGGCGGATTGTCGTTTTCATCAATGACTTTTACTTTTACTGTAGCAAATCCCGATCGCCCGCCGTTATCAGTTGCAATAATTGGAATTTCATACATTGCGCAGCTCTCTCGATCTAATGACACTTTTGTTACAATAACACCCTTATTCTTATCAATTGAAAAATGTTCTTTTATTCTGTCTGATAATATATCATATGTAAGCATCCCGAATTCACCTAAGTCCTTGTCGATAGCAGAAACCTGAAGAAAAAATTTCATTAATAGTGAAGCAGTTTATAATAAAAAAAATCCAAATTAGAAAAAATGCAAGCCTTATATAAAATCTGTTAAATTTGTTTTCCAATCTAAAAGTTGTAGTTTGATAAATGGTTCCATGTTATTAGATCATGTTAGTAGATCAGAACATGAAAATTCAATTCACATTCAAAAATGCATATTTTTGGATGAATGTGTTAAATGGAATTTAATTGAGATCGCATGTGCTCGTGGTTAGATTCGGTCAAGATCGAAATAAGCTACTATTTCTTGGAAAAGTATTAATGTATTTCAATAATACTATTATAATTTTGTTATTTGTATAAATGGTTCGAGTGAATGAATTTTAGAGAATTCATATTCTCTATCTTCACAAAATATATTAGTGGAGACTTTTCATTGTCAAGTCATCATGAGTTTAACGATTTTTCTCTTTGGTAAAGTACTACTACACCTCGATAAATCCCCAAATGAAATTTTTATTTGAAAACTAAAATGGATTTGAATGCAAATGTCATCGAAGTTAATAACCATGGGTCAGAAACCACCGAAGTATTTTTTTAGCTTTTTATCTTTATTATATAATGCATTAATTTATACGTCATCTTTTTATAAACCACACCAATTTGCTTACCGTTGTTACATGACGTCCAGGTAGTTGATTCTCACTTAAGTTAACTTCATATAGCGGTTTTTTAAATACAGGATTATGCAAATTACCAGGCAATATGCTAATTTTAACTCTCGTAAAACTTGTATAAATTCCATCAGTGACTGAAACATTTAGTGTGTTTGTTTGTTGTTCTGCAAAGTTATTCATATATACAAGAGTGATAAGTCCCGTTGATGGTTCAATATCGTATGTTTGCATTTCGTTGCCTTGAGCAATCTTGTAGTCGAGATGAGATTGATCTATGTAATCGGGATCACTAGCTCTTACAACAGTTACAAATTGCCCACGCTTAGCATGGACGGACAGAATGCAACTATAGGATGGTTCCTCAAATCTCGGAGGGTTGTCATTTATGTCGATAACTAAAAAGAAAAACATTTTATGGTATATTTTCGTTCTAAAATTCAAGTTTTAATTTGTATAGCTACATCAAAGTCTATATTTAAAACCCTAAAAACAGGACTGTATGTTCAATTATGCTAGTGTTTCATTTTACTTAGTTTAAAGTTATTTTGGTTAAAGTAACTTGTCCACTGATCCAATTTTCGAAAAATTCAGCAAGGCAAAGAATTCAAGTGAGAGTCTAGACTGGGACTCATATAAGAAATCACTGAAATCATATAAAACTGAACTTAGGAAAATAAAAAGGTCAACGTGGAAGAACATCTACTGAATGATAATAGATTCCTCGGAAGATCCTTTCAACATCTCCAAATTTTTCAAAAAGGCAGACGATACATGGACACCATCTAATGAGGAATCTCTCAAACTGCTTGTGGATAATCATTTCTCGGAGAACTGCTAAAATCCAAACAGAGTAGAAGCGACACCTATTAAAAATCTATTATATATAATGCTCACATGTATATGTGATCTTTCTATTGTGTTAATCTTTCGCTATCTGAACATGCGTACAACAAATGGAGAACCTTAGAAATGGATCTCCACACACCAGTACACATACACATACAATACACGGAAACACTTAATCAAAAGGAATATACTGCGGTTGCTCTTCTAGACATAGAGGGCACTCTAAACAATATCTACCCACATGATATCATGGGCACAGGCACTGGCAGAACTAAACGAAGAAGCGGGACTAGCAGTACTTATACCAACTACTCACAAGTAGTGCTCCCTAGTGTACCTAGTGTAATTAATGCTACTCTAGGTAACGCTTTATCGAAAAGTTCAACCAGAAGAGGTACATATCAAGGAGGTTTACTATCCCCTCTTTTTTGGAACCTAGCAGTGAATAACCTGTTACTAATACTGAAAAGGATTAAGCTACTCTAGGTAACGCTTTATCGAAAAGTTCAACCAGAAGAGGTACATATCAAGGAGGTTTACTATCCCCTCTTTTTTGGAACCTAGCAGTGAATAACCTGTTACTAATACTGAAAAGGACGGGCTGCAAAACGATTGGCTATGCCGATGATTTTGCCATTGTCTTCTCGGAGAAATATCCCCAAGTACTGAAAGATCTAATGTATCATAGTCTCATTCTGTGTGTATTTATAATACGCGGAAGACCGAAATCGTCTTCTTTACAAGAACATACAAAATATCTCACATTGACCCTCCCACGCCAAATGGCACAAGTCTACAATTCTCTCAAATAAGGCGAAATACCTGGTGCCGTGAAATAACGCCGAACAAAATACAGCCGAATTGCTTATTTAAATTTCCATGTTCGGTCTTATTTCATTAACCGAAATATTTTGGCCTCATACTGGACAGTAGATTAAACTGGAAGCTCAATACAGCAAAAATCTAGAGCCTTACATGACACACTGGTTTTTCTCAGTTGTTATCAGAACCGTCCTCATATAAGGAACATGCGTAGCAGTATGGAAGGAAGAAACAAAGGATAGCCTGCATTTGTACAAGTACAGCCTTGAGAGCTATTCGAAACCATATTGAACCTTACCCCTTTACACAAGCAAACAGCAACCAACTGTGCAATTAGAAATGCATACTCTTATTGGTGTGATTATACATTTGATTATGTTAAAATTCTAAGAGAACAGAATATTACCCCCAATAACTTTGACTACACTTCACATAGATACTTCCCACAGAAAAACTTCGAAACCCTGACACCGGAAAGCGACCTGTGGTACTGCGGCAATATACCCCTTGGAAACGACATACACTTTTACACAGACGGATCCAAAACGAAAGATGTAGTAGGAAGTTGGGGTATTCTCAACCATTCAGAACCACATTGTTCTCTAATTCGCCTGTGCTAGGTACAAAGCTATTAAGACAATATGGAAAACCGTAAAGCTGTCAATTTAAGCAAAGCTAATCCAATCTGCCACACGATGGAACCTCTTGTGACATGTAAACAAAAAGTGAATGCCAGATGGGAGATATGCACTATATGCTATATCCCCAAGCAAATCTTGCCTTGTTTCGATCCAAAAAGATCCTTAAAGATATCCAAACTAGACACTGCCTATTAGGTTCTCACGCAAAAAGGCTAGGACTATCCTCAAATGATTTCTGCAGCAGTTGTCTAGAGGAAGAAGAGGAGAAAAGTGCACAACACCTTCTCTGCAGCTGCCCTGCACTCGCCACGATCAGGAAAGCCATAATGGGCCCCTACTTCTTTGACAATCTAAGTGACTATACACACCGGTCAAATCAATTCTGGAATTCATTTTCGCCATGTATTTGTATAGTAACAAAGATGGATCATGTGAAATTATGGACATACATAACAAACTTATAACATGATATTTTCCCAGAAAATAATCGAAATTGTATAGACAGATTCACTATTCCTTTGCTTTCTTCAAGGCTTGATCCTGCTTGCTCAGTCCTCCGTTCTATCTATTTGCATAGTTTTGCCAGAGAGTAGCATAAAAGTAAATTATGATCTACCAAACCAATCCAACAAAAGAAATATAAGTATTCATCCTAGACCGTCGTAAAAAGTACTTAATATAAATAAATAAAAAATGGGGAATGCGGGCAACAATCTCAAAATGGCTGTATACTCATCCAAGCACTAGACTCCTAACAACTAGAGAAAAGGGAAGATCACCCGACCTCGACAGGCGTCCAGAAAGACCTAGTGCCAGCCTTTTGTCAGAGAGCTTACTAGTAAAGACAGGACAGTTGGCAGACCGAAATGAATGAAAGCCTGCATCAACTTTGGCCGCGGAAATTGATAACGGTATTTTATAGAGACAAAAATACAAACATTTTTTACTGCGGGAGGTGGGGGTCTATCTCGTCCCGTTTACGAGCTAGGGGGATTTTTAGAATATAATCATGTACTTAAAATGAAAAAAAAAATGTATTAAAAACACTTCACACTACACTTGTAAGAGTCGCCGTTGTTTTTTTTTTTTATTTATTTTTGAGATTAAGTAGTTTTGGATCTAAAATTGGTATATTGGGGTAGAAAATGCTAATTTTTGACCCCTGTACAAAATACCGTTGTTAATTTTTTGCGCCAAAGTTATCTTACTCATCTCCCAAAGTCTGTTGCTGGGGTGGAGGATCAGCTTTTTGAGTTGCAAGATACATGCAAATTTTGAACAAAGTAATCGAGAAATGCGAAGGTTTTAGAACCATAATGAGGAGTGCTTGGATCAGATCATAATGCGGAAACGATCTTCGTTGACATTTAACGAATGTACACCCAAAGTGCGAAGAATAAAAGAACTGGTATGCACTAAAACGACGAGTGGGATTCCTATTCCCGCACAAGTGTCTTAAACATTGAAAATCTGGTAAGAATCTTGCATTTAGTTCTCCTACAAGGGCTACCAATCTGAAAAAAAGTCAAGAAATGCATAATAAAAAGATAACTGCATAGAAAGCTTTGCTCATGGGCAATAAAAGTACTTTTCAGTACACAACCATGCGCCAGCAGAAATTTAAATTCGAATGTGTGGAGATATAATAATACGGTTTTTAATTTCCGTATTAATATGGTCTTTTTTTCGAGTCGTACCATAGCCCTTCATACAAAAGTAACCCACTACCTCAAAAAGTAATGCCTATCACTCCCCAAGCGACTAATTTCAAATTAAAAAAGAAGCTTTAATTGAGCTAACCTTTATCTCATCCTCAAAAAAAAACAATACGTTTCTAACCTTGTGCGTAGATTTCTACGAAAATGGGATTTTTGTGTCTTTTCCATGATTTTTTATGCTTTTCTTTTTTAGGCCGTTTGTTTCATTGTATACATAGGTTAACTTTATTCAACCAGATCCAATTTCAATAGAGTTATACATTGTACTTTGCAATACAGTAAATTTATTTTTCCTTCCAATGCTTTGGTGGAAAGCTTATTTTATTTGTTCTCATACTGCCAACCATTGTAATGCCTTTTGACAACAATTTTTAACCAATATTACACGAAGAAAAGGAGTTATCCTTTGCTATGATGTGACCTTTCAAATCATCAACGAGATGCAAAACAACACGTTCGCCTTGTCTTTTTCACGCGAACTGCTACCAATTACTTTCTCGAAAGAGTACAATCTTACAGAGATAACATATATAAGAACATACCATCAACCAATTTTTAGTCCATATTTTACTGGTTTCGATGGTATGTATTTACGAAAACCAAGTAATTGCTCGTCAACTGTAACATACATTCATTTGTGAATGTAATAATATGTTAATAAGTTAGACCATTTATCAAATATATCACGAATAGTTGCAAATTTATCTGAAGATCGTTTCTGTCGTGTACCTATAACATAATCAAAACGAAACACCCGGTTCAGTAACGTTTTCCTCGATTTGATTGCTCTGAATACGGGACGACCTGTTTCATTCCAATCTGCCGTTTTGTTGTTGAAACAAGCAATGGATTTTCATCTTCAGCAACTGATTCGGTTGTTTTATTTGATTCACTCGTTTCCTCTTCAATGTCAGAATCAGTGGCGTCTATATATAAGTCGTCGTAATCACCAACATTTTCCTTAGGTACAAATTCGCCACTGTCTCCTGAAATATCAATATAATTACAAGAACTTTCATTCAATAATACTTCCGTTTCCTCAACTATCAGATGTCTTAGTCTCGAAGTATTATTACTAGCTGTTTCCCGCGACTTCGTCCTCGTGAATATCAGTTAATGCGGTTAGATACATAGTATTACTTTCGAAGATCGCATGGATGACGCAGTTGGTAGTGCCTGCCCCTGGTTACCGGTGTCCCAGGTTCGAATCACAGTGAAAGCAAAGCTAATACACTTTTATCTGGTTTTCAAATCTGGTCCAGTCACCATTTGCCGTTGGGATCAAATTAACGGCACTATCACTGGAGTGGTCAAAAAGTGGTAGTAGTCTGACTGTGGGTATCACTAATAGACCATTATGGTCTAAGTGTGCCGGTGAATGTAGTAGCAGCCCCCCTACCAACCTAACCTATTACTTTCGAACAAATTTCGTTACCACAAAAAAGGTTATAGTGATATAATATAATATGGGTGGCGCTACAGCCCGTAGAGGGCCACGGCCTTGCTTCTCAGCAACCACTCGTGTTGTGCGTGCTATTATTCTTTCACGCGTGGCAGGGACCTGCAGTTTAATGCCGACTCCGAACGGCCAAGTTGAGAAGCTTTTCCTAGACAGGAAATACTCTTTGAGCATTGTCAGTGACTCGAAAGAGGTGGAGCCGTGAATGATAGGTGGTAAATTCGGGTAACCAACCTGGCACCCTCTGCGTAGGAGTCGACGCACTTACCCACTACGCCACGGCGACTTATAGTGATCCACTGATGGAAAAAGGATTACTATTGTACTCAATTCAGTACAATTTTTAATTGTTTTTACAAAATTGATTTACTCCTTTAGTTCGTTCTTCCTTATCTTCAATAAGTAAATCTATGTGCGATGCGAACATGCCATGCTCAATTACTTAATATCAAAACCAAAAATCTTTCTAAAATGTTTACATAATATTTCTGCAAAATATTGTGACGATGGTCAATTAAAAGTACACTGCAACTATTTAATTTTACAAATATTCACTTTTATCACTACGTCCTTTTGCTTCGCCTGATTTATATCGCCTCAGTCGTAATAAATCTGTATTGTGAATTGTAACGGTATTCAGGGAGGTAGACGGTGAATGTTTATAGAACTGAGAAAGATAAATATTTGCGATCAGATGGGATGGAATGGAAATGGGATGGGGAATAGTGTTGATAGATGGTGATGACATTTGTTAGTTGATGTAATCTATGAAATGCAAAATCGAGAGAACGTAGTGTGTTGTATCCTCCGTGAGAGAAAATAAACAAAAATTCGCCTGGGCTTCACATATTTGGGTAGTTCACAAAAAGGCCGATACATCTGGCTAAAAAAAATTGCGGATTGTGGTTGACTACAGAAAAGAGTTGGGACTATGGCAATTATTTTTGGTCGTACCGGGCGGTAGTCGCATCCAGGCAGCGAGGTTAAGTTGCGCTGAGGTCGACGTACGTACCCAAACCCCTCGGTAATTTTTAAACGAGTAGTATCGACTTACAGGACGTCCGCACTTGCCGATGGTCAGATCATTGAGACAAGATTGGACAAGCACACAAGACAACAAGGATAAGGGCTGAGAAGCATGTCATGAGAATTGTGACATATAGGAGAGCTCGACCGTATTGTTGCCAATACAATCGTAATATAGTAATATATCTATATAATCTATATAACTGCAAATGTGTATACAGCAAAATTTTACATATATGGAAGTTTTATTGGTAAAATTCATTTTAAGACACGTCGCAGCCTGCAGTGATGCGGCATCATTGCTTTTTTGCGATGCTGATGCGATGCAAACTTGATGCTGACTCAACTGTTTGCTAACGTTTCAGAACATATTGTTTATCTTAAACATTTTGTCTATATATGAAAGTTATTTTGGTAAAATTATTAATTGAGAATAGTAATCTAAAAAACGAAACAAGAAGAAAGCCCTCAAGGCGGATGCAAAAATTAATAATGAAATTCCAAAAATTCAGGATTAAACAGATGATGTCTTCCAAAATCATTTTGAGTGTTCTTTTATTTTATCCAGCAGTTTCTGCAAAATTCTTTTCAATTTCCATATTTCTTATCAGCAACGCATGAGCAAAAATTAATGATGCTCAAATGTTTACAGTTTGCTCATCTGATGCGCGGTATGATGAAAAAAAATGTTTATTAACGCGATACAAAGGTGATGCGGCATCGATGCCGCAGTGATGCTTTTCTGAATTCACCCTATAACTCAACAGAAAATTAATCATCCGATTACGAATTGAGAACTGAACTAGATTCAAGAAAGTTCAAAGTTTATTATGAAGTTTTTTAATGTTTGAAATTCACCTTTTATATTTTTGTATTGTTTTTAAAATGAAATTTAATTTTTATGTTTATTCGAATGAACAAAATTTAATTTTTGAACGCATTTCACGTATTAACTTCTTTTTCCTTTAACTTCTTTACCCTTCAAAATAATTTATATGTTAAAACAAAAAATAACTCAAAAATATAAAATGAATTATGTAAAAAGTCACAAATTTAAATATGTTATGAGCATTATAAACAATAAACATTAAAAAATGATTTTGTCCAGTAAGCATATATACTAGACGAAACACTGGGTTGCATCAATCTACATTTATATTTACCGACAACACAGTACTTGTTTCGCAGATAGGAACGAACAATAAATGTACTGGCTTGCAAAGTACAATGCGTAACACTACTGAAATTGGCTCTGGTGAAAAAAAGTTATCATTGATTATAGAGAATAAATCAAAAGGTTTGAAAAAAAGTTAAGGAAAGCACTAAAATCACATATGCAGAAATCTACGCATATAGGTTTTGAGGATGAGATGAAAGTTAAAATTGTGAACTTACCGTAAACCCAAACGTGTGCCGTTGATGATAACGGCGGTGATCCGCAATCAGTGACAATGATGGTAAAGTGGTGTACCCTTTGTGTTTCGTGGTCAAGGCTTTTCTTGAGGTATAGCATTCCATCCAAAGGGTCCAAATGAAAGTAATCTGAACTATTACCCTGGTCATTCGGATCGATGGCAAATACTATATCTTTGTTCATTCCCGTATCGTTATCACGAGCATTAATTTTCAAAAGTGATGTTCCAAATGGAGATCCTTCGGAGACACTTATATTATATATATCATGTTCAATTACAGGTGGACAATCATTAACATCAAGTATCATTATGGAAACAGGAACATCTGCTGAGACACCCGAGACGCTATCCGTTGCCCGAATAATTAAATCATAGTTTTGAACGCGTTCGTAATCCAACTCATCTGCTACAGTTATTGTACCTAAAATAAATGCAAACACAATTTTTTTTTTTAAACAAAAGCACACTTCGTCAGAATAATAAAGTAAGCAAGAAAACCCTTCACACCGAATAGCACATGATTCGATAAAAATACAATCTATTGCAATACCAACCTTTCTATTAGTTTTAAGAACATGTTTTTATATTAAATATATCGTGTGTTATCATTAAGTGTACATACTAATTCTTAAACCTAGAAACTAAGATAAAATTTGTTCCAACTTGTAAGCATATAGTCAGCAAATAATCGTCTTCTTTCTCAGCACAGTCTGTTTTAGGCTAATTCGATTTAATACAGAATTCATCCAATTTTGTTATAAAAAAAATAATAATTTCTCAAGGCCCACCAGTAGTTTTTCATTGATGACATCTATTCACATTTGACCCAAAGCACTTAACAGTCAGCAATTTCTTCAGATTTGGAAAGTTCTCTAACTGTAGAGAACATGCAGGGTGGGGTATCTTTCCGTAGCTCTTCGTTTGAAGAGGTCATACGGTTGTGTTTATGGTCGGGTGCTAGCTATTACGCAGCTTGATTGACAGTGAAATGTGGTGCATTAAGAGCTACTGCCCGATAAATTCAAAAAGATACTAACTCATCAATGGACACTCGTAATATTCTCGAAATTCAAGCGAGAATGATACAACTTAAGTACGGGTGATGCAGAAAAAATACATGATATCACAGATAATTTATTTACCATATATATCTGTAACTATATTATCTGTGATGATATGAGACTGCTTGATTGTGGTAGTATTTTGGTGCCCGTCCAAAACGAAGAACGTTCACGAAATAGTATACTTCGAATAGCTGTCCAACACAAATTATATTACAAACCTTGGTTGAAATATTGATGCACAACATCTTTAATAATTATCACTTATGGTCAAATGAGAAGCGAGCAAACTGATATTCTTTCACAATAACAACATTTTGTATAGGAAACACAACTTACAATTTTATAAATAACTACATACTTACATGGACCAGTTTTACTATCATGAGCTGCTTGCAACAAAAAGTACATTATTATTTTTATGGTAGCTTTCTGCATGAACATTTGTGTAATTTTGAGTATTTATGGATACATGACCTAGAGTCATTAATCATTAATCACATTCATTAACACCGTTACGAAACATCCTTAAAAGGAAATCGCAATAAACGTTTTTAGTTTGGAACTCCTGAATATCCGCTGTAGCAGTATAAATTTAACTAAATACAATGCAAGATGGAAAACTGGGCCAACAATTTATTCGAACATAAAATAATTTCAATCAAACGGAAAATTCCGAACCAGGATCAATAATTCCTACTCAGATGTATATCACCTCTCTCATTCGCTCTATTCATATTCGCTAAAAACTGGTATTAGCACATTCACAGTATGATTTAATGGTCATATATAAATGTTATTACTATCATGCAAACAAAACAAACCTTCCAAAATATCCTATTCAATATAGACAACTGGTACTCCTTTTCTGGAGTATTTATTTCACCTAAAAAAGATTAAGCACTTACATATTTGTAAAAATTAGGTTGTACAAACCTCGATGTTATTTTCCAAAAGTTCGTATTACCTACACTAACTAGTATCTATCTATCTATATATATATATAAATGAATCGCTATTCCTTGGTCACGCTATGACTTGCTTTGGCTTTACCGTAAGTTCTTTCGGAAAGAAATATAAAGAAAAATGCACAGGATATTGGATAATTTGAGAAAACCACTATTTCAACGTGTATGAATGTGAATTTGTTTTTTTGAAACAAATGAACATTTCATTTATATACACGGAAGAACAGAAATATTCGACATTTGAGTCCTGTTGGCTTGAAATTATATTAAACATTCAATCGGTCAAACAGATATTTACAGAACGCTCATGTTGAAGACTCAGGCACACAGATATTTTCTGTAGACGCTTACAAACCATACAAAAAAGGTGTTGGATTCTAGACTAAGATAACTGTGGGTGAAGCTTGCTCTCCATTAGCATAAAGCTACTGCTACATTCCATTGATACCCGATTGCAAAACTATTATCAAGCAAAAAGGAAAACAAACAACATTTGTTTAGTATAAGAAATATTTTTAGTTTATTAACCCCTTTGACGCGGTATGCAATCAGCAAACATACGCCAATAATTTTGTGTTTATCTGTTCAAATGACTTCCCATTAGAACATTTCTAGCAAACAAATTTTGCTACATTTCATACATGAACATTGAGTGGGGCTTACGTATGTCCCAACAGATACGAAACGGTTAAGCAAAAACAAAGCTTTAAATGAACACAAAGTTAACAGTTTTTGCGATAAATCGGAAACGACGGTATGATTGAAAATGACCTACAATTTTTACGATGGAATGAGAATAAATTATTTGAAATGCGTGTATTTGATATTACATTTTACCATTTTTTTAACATTACATTATTTTGTATTACATTTGTATAATAAATCAAAAAGAGCAATTTGAAACTATGCATTTATCATTACTGTAGCTGTCGTTGTCCATGGATTCTTCTTTTGTATTTTGTTATTTATTGGACAGAATTGTGATTCAAAATAATCCAACCACCATCGCCCGTTTTCAAAATTTATAAGAAAATATTTTTAAACTTGTATAACGGTTCAAAACAACAGCAAATTATTGTGTTTATGAGAGCTTATAATAATATATATGCATAAGAATTTATACCTTATTTCAACATACCACTGTTTTTCACATAATAAATAAATAAAAAGGTTAACCGTAGGGAGATTTTTAACTGAGTGTGTACGAAAATGGATGATTTCAGAAAACGTTATTGTTTTTTAAATTGTCTATTAGTTAAATACGAATTGACCGATGTCAGTCACATTAACACTCATAGCGTTTAACAGTTCGTGTACCAAAATTAATTAACTTTAAAAAAATTTTGAAAGGGGTGAACAAAGGCGTAGACGTGTTGATTCCAAGCATACACCTATGATTCCAGTGCGGCTTGCATTTGCAATGTCAAACTCAAAGTTCAAATTTAGCGACATTTTCTTCCAAGAAATATATTATTAACTTAAACAATCTAAACGTAAAAACTTATGCTTAACCTAGGTACTGAGGAGAGGACAGAAAAAGAAAATGAAAAGGACGGAATTGTAGGAGATTGCGAAGAAACTTTGCTGAGATGGAAGTCGAAAGAGTGTTCCATGGTGTTAGCCAATCTTAACATTCTTGAGGCCCTAATTAGTGCTATGTGGTGTGATACGGCAGAGGGCTGAAGACCTAAGGTAATGGGGATTGGTGTGAAAGACACCATTTCTAGAAGCCCGGGACATTCGATATTACCAGATATAAGTTGGCAGAGAAAGAGCAAATCTGCGGTTTTACGATGGTTTTCGACTGACTCAATGCGACTTGAGACAAGTGAGAAGAGCGAAACGTAAGAACCTATGTTGAATATGGAATATGGACCGAGAAGTGAGGTGATCAGACTTGGCTGGCGTATTCGAGAATGGGTCTGACGAACGTGATGTACTTTGTGACATAGGGATTCGAAAATTCTTTTGACAAAGCGAAGTGCAGAGTTTGCTCTACTTATAATATTGTCAACACGAAAGCTGAGCTCGAGATAACAGATGATACCTAAGTCACGTAACGAAGAGACTGAGGGCAGTGGTTCGTTGCAATGAAAATGGATTCTAAGTAATACTAGTCGGCGTTTACGGGAATATGTAATGAATTGGTATTTACTGATATTAAGTTCAATATCATAGAGCCGTAGTCAGAAGAAGAATAGATGACCGACTAGATTTTCATGTCATCTGCGTAAATAGAGAGATGAGAGTCGATGCAAGCAACCCATCAGGGCCAGGGTTATAGTCATCCGTGTAGTGTGTTAATCGTATGTTCAACAAGACGCGAAGTTATTCTAATGGAAGTTAATGAGGATTGGGCAGACTTATTCATGTATGAGAAGTAAGTGGATCGGACGGATAACTATCAGATTTACGTTTGACAATTTTGGGGTCTGTTATAAGATTAGATTCCATTCGGTCAATGTAATTTAAGTATAGAGATTCAGAAAATATTGTAAATGAATATGCTGGTAAATGGAGTGATCGAAGTCAAAGCATGATTTGAAAGTATATATACCTTTTATTGATTTGAAGGTATGCTTTCAAGAGTACGGAGTGAACGCAATTATTGAATATACCAAGGATGTGTTATTGAGCAATTTGTATGGAGTTTGTAAGATTTCCTTAAATGGAATCGAAGTGAGTGGTTTCTATATTACTAAGTCCTCTGAGGGACTTGGTTCCCATTAAACCGAATTCCAAGATTCGGCGTTATATCAACACTCCATTTTCCCGCACTATAATCTTTTGGGACATCATTTGTGAGGTCTTAGAAGAAAATAGATTTTTATTTATTTCCATTTCCAAATCAAAATAAGGCCAAATTTGATTGGGTAATATGACCAAAAACAAGGTCGGGTGTATTTAAGTATGGGTCGTCGGGTGGTTCGCTTCGGCCACTAACATACTTTAACTCTTTTTTTCCGCAGGGTTTATATAAAAAAGACAAAATTAACTTTAAATTATACAAAACGAAATTAAGCCAAATTGGCATTTTTGGCTTTATTTTGCTCGTTGGAGCTCACGTCGCCGTTCTGTGAATGCAAATTTTGGTAGCCTATGGAAAACTTCAAATAAAATAAACTTTCCATGCACAGAACCTTGCACCTACCCCAAATTCTATAGTGAATTCTATGCACACAATTGTGTCAATTTTTTTTTTCACTTTATTTCCTTAGACAAGCCAATTGTCGACTCATGACTCACCCATGGCTTACTTTGTGTATAATTATAAACCGAAATTTTGTGGACTTATGCTACTGCTAAGTTAAACTAAGTGGGACGTTTATGGAATTATGACTTGTGGACTTACGTGTATTCCTCAAAACCAAATGTTTTACGATTAAATCGATCAATAATTAATTTTTTTTTAAACGCACTTGTCGAGATATTATGAGGATGTATTGACAAAGTTTGGACTTCCTCCCAATTCGGATCTGTAATGACGTTATCGCATATAATTCTGCAAACTTTCGCGGACTGCCGATGTAGCTTTTAGGTAAAGTAGGTTAGGCACTATCAGTTTTCAAATGGCAATACTATAATGTCATTTCATATCATTTTAGTCCGGGCTATAAAGTATTATTCCAGGAATGGTATTTTTCGAAAGTTTTCTTTCACATTTTAATACGTTATCAATTCTTATGCAGAGTTCTCCTTTCGCACGTACCAGCCAAATTCACTAAAATGTCTAACCCTCATCATTCCCACCATCATTTCTATCGTAATTTTTCATTCCAAGCCACATTATCAATTTTCCATCATTAGCAAAGAATTTCATTTGAAAAGTGATGGGCTGCATCGAATAATACACATTGAACGGAGTGTTCTGTTTAAGTTTGGCTGTTGTTGGATGTTGGATGTTGTTGGTATAACTGTGATAGCGATTTTCTAATCATGGTGACTTTGATTGAGATTCGATTCTCCTCTGTCCAAAAATGTACACCAAATATCACTCTTTTAAGTCATTCATTTCAAATTGTATGAATATACATAGTCATAGTGTACAGTTAACACAAATTTCATCAAATTCGGTTAAGTAGTGCCGGAGTTTATGAAAACCCAACATCGTGACAGATAGATTTATATATATATATATATATATTTAGGTGCTACATCGCACTTGAAAGTACAGATTCGAGGCTTACTTAATATTTATATTTTTATTGATTGTTGTAAATGTCATTCATGTTGGCTTTTGTAAACGGCACTAACGGACGAAGTTTTTGTTGGTTTTTGTAAACGTCATTTGCGGACGGTTCTTACAAAATGACAGCGAGCTTCGTACACCTTTTGATACAAGTAACTCAAACTAATATGTAAAGTGTGCTAAACTGTATCGGTTGGTCTGTTACCGTAGCGAGATATTGATTTAAAATAGCGGGAAAATTGAGTTTGGTGGTAATGAAATTTGCAACAAATTTCAATTTGAGAGGATGTATTATGTTTTAAACAACGTGGTGGTTTCGAAAATGCATTCCAAGAGTTTAATTACCGACAAATATTTGACGCGAAATAAAAGCTTACAATTTTTTAAAAAAATACGCAAATGTGGCATTTTTCGTTGCCCAATCATGAAATAAAAAATGTATACACCAAAATGGCCTAACACGCAAGATTATTTAGATATGTATTTAATAATTTAAGATAATTTATTCTCTTTATATTTAACCCCGCCAACAGATGTTTTGTTATTAAGTACTGATGGTGTATTCTTCACTTATCCTTCCTAACTATTCCATGCAAAAACGATTGTAAAAACTCAGATATGTATTGTTATTATTTTGTACCGTTGTCATGAACATACAAATAAAAATAAGAGTATAATTAAATCAATTTCAATAAAAAATGATATTTGCAATTCTACTGATTAAAATTTAAAAAAGTATAAGTACAATTTACCTTTCATATTAAAAAATGTAAATACCTGTATTAAAATCCAACGCAAATTCCTCCATTTCGTTGCCTTTCGCAATCGTATAGATAAGTTTACGTCCCAAAGGACTGTCTGCTTGTATCGTAACAGAAACCGGGGTATAAATGTCTATATTTTCACTTACAGAAACCGAGTAGAATTGCTTGCTGAATACTGGCATCGATTTGTCAATGACCTAAAAAAAATAAATTCAGGTTAAATATAATAAAACATAATAAAGACGGTTATGATCTAAAATTACTCTCTCTGTCCTTGTGCGAACCATATTTTATATCAGTTCAATACCTACGGCCATCATTGAAACCAATTGCATATACAGTGGACTCTCGCTAAGTCGAATCTGTCTCTAAATCGATTTGTTTCTTTATATTTTACATACATTTCCCTCAATTTTCCATACAAAAACATCCTGCCTAATTCAAACTTCCTCTAACTCGAACAAGTCATGGTATATCGTGAAAATCGACTTAGAGGGAGTTCACTGTACTACATTGTTGTGTGTTCACTAAGTTGTTCACACGACATGAATTTGTTGCGAGCTCGTGCGAATTCTGTCAGTGCACTTATTTTTTTTCAGGCATACGACACTCTTAGAAAGCAGCTAGAAAAATGTGGTGTATAACAATCGTATTTCAATATATCGTGATGTGATTATTCGTTATTATTATTTTGAAAAATAAATTACTATTGTTTATAAAATTAATGCTTAATTCATGAAACTATTTTATCGGCCACTTTTCTTAATATCCCACGCGACTCCACTGATATTTACAAAAATAACACGTCCTCTGCGTTTGGAGGCTAGAAAACTCGTGTCGCGCCCCGTTTATTTCACATATAGTCTACCTAAATAATATTTTATCTACCCTATAAACCTTCTTAATTTTGACTTAAACTCTATATACTACAGCTAATCTACAGGTTGTAATGGATTAGCATTACAACCGGCTGCAGACGGTTCGCAGGCAGGTGTGCGTTGCGCTGTGCTGACGTAATGTCTGCAATGTGGGAGTATTTGGTTCCCACAGCGGTGAAATTATTTGGTACATATACAGTCGACTGTCGATAATTCGAAACTCAAGAAACTTCCAAAAATTTTGAATTGAGGAGAGTTAGAAATAATGAAGCATTTTCGAGATGGACCGAAGGACTATAATTTTATACACTTAATTACAAAACACACACTGAATTGCAAATAATCGAATTGCTGAGGAAACAAGCTACAGATTTCGAATAACAGCGTATTTCCTGACAGCCCGTCTGAGCAGTCGCTTCTAATTAACGAGCGCACCAAAACACAGGTTTGCTGCGAGGTTAGACAATCTTAAAAGGATGGGATGTTGTCCTACCATGTGGTTGCATTAATCGTGATTTTACACCCTTCAAAGGATAGGATGTTGTTTTTATAATAATTTTTTTTTTTTTTAAATGTTTCAATATACATAAAAATAAATCTTTAGCAGAAATAAATGCTATTAAAAATCGTCTGAATTAGAAATAGTACTGATAATCGGTGTAATTGTTTTTGTTATATACTAGAAAGATACCTTAAAATAATAACTTAGATCAAACACAGGCATACGTTTGTGGACACATATGTTAAATGAAAAATGGAGGAATATTATGCCTATGAAACTATATATTTCAATGTTTAACTTTAAAGTAAATGTACATATATAAAAATGCTTAACTTACCTTTACATGAACTTCAACTTCGGTTGAACAGGGCGTTACAGCACCATCGTAAGCGGCAATTAAGAGTTCATAGTCTCGATTATGCCCTTCAAGAGATTGTTTAAGTATGACATCACCGCTTTTGCGATCAACTTTGAACAGTTCACCATGTCCACGTTTCATTTCGTAGCGTACTTCGCCATTTTCAAGATTATCTAAGTCAACTGCGTGCACTTTCGTTATAATAGAACCTTTTGGATCATCCACAGATACAACTGCATAGTAAGGTAAATTAACAAACATAGGACAGTTATCATTTATATCCAGAACTGTAATATTCACAACTACATGTGCCACTCGCGGTTTTCCATCAAAAGAAGCTTGAGAACGTGCTTCAACTATAAGTTCATAGTTATCACAAACTTCGCGATCAAATATTTCTCCAGTGGATTCTATAGCTCCCGATGTAAGGCCGACTCGAAATAAATTTGTTGGATTCAATATTTTGTATTCAATATGTTCATTCAATTTCGATCCTAACACATTCAGTGTTGCAATTGTCGTTATTTTCGTTGAATTTTCACTAATAACTCCTTCATATGAAGATTTCTTAAAATAAAGTCCATAGTTTTCTGTCGTTTGGACATTTATATTAATATGGGCCACTTTAGAATATTTCCCATCTGAAGCTCGAACTCGAAGTTGGTAAAATGAATCTATCCGTTCAACATTTCTGTTACGAGAACATAATAAGTTTACAATAACATAAACATACAATAAATTATTTTTACCTGGTTGTTAAAATACCTGTTTTTGGATCCATTGCAAAAACATTTCCATCATTTCCTTCTAATATATCATACCGTATTGTTGAGAATTGTGAGCCGTCTGGATCTGTTGCATTAACTTCAGTTACAACAATATTTTGATAAGTAGGCAACAGCAGTGTAACGTTGTATACACTCTTTTCAAAAACTGGAGCGCAATCGTTTACATTTGTCACAGTTATACGCACTCTTGTCATTATTTCTGAAGATAGTCTTGGAACTCCTAAGTCTGTCACCTGTAAATATATATATATATATATATATGTATATAGTACCTGTGAATTAGCTGGTTGCAATTTTAATTTTATTCACCTTGACATGAAAGTCAAAAAATGGTATTTCCTCGTAATCCAGACTCATTGCTGTTTTTATTGCACCTGTTGTTGAATCTATTTGAAAATATTTCTTTGGCAAAGTCTCAACAATATCATATTGCAAGAGAGCATTTAAACCGGAGTCCACATCGATAGCTTTTATGACAAGTGGGCTATTAGGAAAAAATTTAAAACAAAGACATTTGTGAGACAATTGTGATACAATTTTGGATATACTATCATTTATATTTTGCTACTCTTTCTCTTTCAGAAACTTTTCAGTTGATTTCGCAAACATGCCAACAGAATGTGAAAGACAAAAATGTGAACAAAAAATGAAGAGGAATTATAGCCCAATTCGACTTAGAGGGAAGCGACTGTTTATGTCCTCCTTTCATTTATAGTACGTTTTCATAGCTGTGACACACATGTTTCGAAACCGCACCAAGCATTTTAACTGAAATTACCAGGTTTATCAGAAAATTACCTTTGATTTGAAATCAATGCTGTTTTAACATTATTATTCTTTTCAGTTTGTCTTAGTAGTGATGTTTTATTGTAATTGATATCAGTCAAATTCTGCTCATCCTTTGAGAGTATTAATGATGATACAGGAGCTGACTCAGATATTTCTCCCCAGTAATTATTCCGAAGAAAACGTGGTCTATTATCATTTTGATCCAAAATGTGTATAATAACAGTCGACTCTGATGAGATAGATGCCATATTTATTGCCCGTATTGTAAGATTTGCCGATCTGAAAGTAGAAGGAATGGAATATATAAATGTGTACTATTTATTGCAACATAACATTTTCTTCTTAAATAAGACCATACACCGCTGTGGATTACATAAAATTGCTTAAACCTACATTTCCCGCGTTGAAAACAAGAGTGGCACTATACAAAGCTGTACACTTATAAGTTAGAGCAACAACTAGAAATATATCACCACGGTATATAGATATCGTATACATACCACCACGTAGTATAAAACTTTTAAAACGTTTGTTTAGAGCTATGCAACATTTAAGTCCAAAACTTTGATTGGCTTTATTAAATTACGTTTTTTGTGTAGTGTCACATAGTTTTCAGTATGCGTATATACATACATACATGTTATACGAAAAAATAAATAGTGCAAGTATATGAAGTTAAAGGAAAAACTAAAACAATCGATTTATTATTGGGAAATCTTTTTAAGTTGACCGCTCGCGGTGCAAGATTTCCAAGTTAGGCAGGCATACTTTAATAATCTATGATTGTTCTATGTGATCTTGTCATGGTGAGGATGCCCAGTAGAGGATCCGGAGGATCACTGAGTTAACTAGCAATCAACCCAAGTGAAAGTGAAAGTCTTAATAACTTATTAATTTGGCATGCCATAGCTTGTCATAGTTGTTTTCTAAATAAAAACTTTACTTGTTTACTCGAGGAACATTACAATTCTTGCAACCGGAAGAGTCGTGACTATCCTACTCCTTATCCGGTGAACAGTGCTTATCTCAGGCATGGTACGTCCATGTGCTTAGAGGGTACAGAGGGAGACTGAATACCTCAGACTGAGTCAGCGACGATACTAGTAATCCTCACCCAACTAACTGGTGTTAGAGCAGGGAAGGCCAATACACAATGTATTGGTGGTTCAACGCTTTTTATTTGTTATAGCATTTTTTTCAATTTAGTATCTATTTATGAGTAAGAGAAAATATTGATTCGAAAAAGTAATATAACCGCTATGCAAACAAGTCGAAAAATCTACAAAATGAATGACTGAAGCCACAAACTGGACAAACTGTCTTCTATATCAATAATGGTTAATGGACAGTTTCTGCGTAGGATCTAGAATAAAACGAACTATACTGCCTCTGCACCCCTTCCAACAAAAAAGTGGCTCGACCATATGCCTTGTCTTAAGAAATGGAACAATGCATAAATATGCCACTACATGCGAACAGTCGAGCATTATCAGTCCTAAAATAAATGATTAGTTTACTGGAAGATGCTATGAGGTTTCCGTGGCAATTATTTGGACAATGTAGGTAGTCGCATTGGTGTCCTATACCCGCAGCATAATGGTATCTACTTACTTATCATCATTTCAGTTAACTTTAAAAAATGATCCCCAACTGAGTAAACAGCCCCATCTTACTTAGCATCCCTGGCATTTTACTTTTCAGAATTTATACCTTTTGTTAAGATTTTTTATAATAAAGTAAGTATTTATGTTTTAAATCGCAATTAAAAAGTGAAAAATTGTGTTCTTTAATATAAAGTTAAGTACGTTGAATAAAATATACTCACTTAATAACTTCGTAATCTACCAAGTCCTTCGTTGTTATAACACCCGTTGATGGATTAATTTCAAATATATCTTCAGTATTTCCGTTAGCAATTTCATAAGTTATGGACGATGTCGACCTTGCTTCTATTTGTAAAACGAAGGTCCCGATGGGTCTATTTTCAAAAATTTCAACCGAAACCGTATCCTTCATAAATCGAGGTGGATCATTTTCTGACATAGTAATTATTATATGCACAGGAATTTGTGATGAAAGAGATGGAGTGCCGTGATCCGTTGCCTTTACTTGCAACATATATTCTGGCATGGAATTTATATCCAACTCTTTATTTACAGTAATAATACCGAGAAGAGGATCTATATCAAACACATTTCCAATATTTCCACTTACAACGGAATAAGTTATTCTTGCATTGTCACTGACATCTCTATCAATTGCAAACAGTTGAGTTACTTTAGTTCCAATAATAGCAGTTTCGAAAACCTTGGCTTGAACGATTTTTGTGGTAAATTCTGGATGGTGATCGTTATGGTCATGAACCGCTATTATAATTTTTGCGTAATTACGTTTTGCAGGAGTGCCTTGATCTTTTGCTATTGCCACTAATATATGTTCCGATATGCGTTCTCTATCCAATCGTTGTGTAACAATCACATTTCCAGTAATAGAATCAATGCGAAATAAAGTCAACGATAATGGATTTTGAGCAGCATGTAGAGTGTAAAAAATTTTTTTATCTTCATCCATATCTGTTGCATGTAATTGTAAAATTTCAGATTCTTCTTCTATATTCTCAGATATATTTATTCTATAGACCAAGTCTGTGAACTCTGGTCTATGATCATTAATATCAATGACATTAACAAACAATTGTGTTGTAACTAAATGTACACCGTCAGTCACTGAAATAGTTAAGTTGTATTTCTTCTGAATTTCCCAATCTAAGGATTTTGTTAAGAGTATATTTCCATTATCTCTACCGATATAAAATTCGCTTCGGGGATCGCCACCTGTTAACAAATTACCAATATGTTGTAATATATATTATAATATAATATTTTAAAAACAAGTTCACTTGTCTAACTTACTTGTTATATCAAACCAAAGCTGATCATTGTCTTCGTCTACAGCTTGAATAAGAGAAACTAGGAATCCAGGACGGTCACTTTCTGTTACATCAACTTCTTGATTTATTGATTTTATAACTGGAGGATGTTGAGACGTTTTTGGAACAGGAACCACAATTACATTTACACGAGTAGTATCCCCTCGTTTTGGATCACCATTGTCATCTGCACGAATGACAAGGTTATAAGCAGTTTCCGGTTCAAAAGTTTTCGCTGAGAATATTAGGCCGGTATCCGGATCGATTCGAAATTTTGACTTAAACTTTCCAGATTTAATGGCATATGTTATACGACCGTTTTTTCCAGCATCATTATCAATTGCTAAAACCTTAAAGCACAAATAAAATAAAAATATTCACACGTGTTTTATATCGAAGAATACTAATAGGACTAGATAATAACCATTCAACAATTGATAGGCAATGCCCAGTATATATAAACAACGAAATAAAGAAGAAAGGAATTGGGTACTAACAACCAAGCGTAGGATCAGATCAGTATATCAGTCTCTTATACGCTCCTCCTATTTGGGCATGAGAACTTGCAGTAGGACATTTGAAACTGATGCTGACATCAGTCTACAGACAATGTGCAATCAGGGCAATCAACGGTTTTAGGAGGATATCGGACGATGCAACAACTCAACAGTAATGCGCTCGCTGCCAAAGGTTTGGGCACGCTGAGTCGAACTGCCAAATCCAGCCTCGACGCGTGCAAAGAGGGAGGAGCTTACAAAAGTCAGCTCAAGTGCGCACTCTACGGAAACGCGGGGCACACCGGTAACTATCGGGGTTGGCCTAAGTTTCAAGAGCACTGATGCTGACATGAGTCTACAGACAATGTGCAATCAGGGCAATCAACGGTTTTAGGAGAATATCGGACGATGCAACAACTCAACAGTAATGCGCTCGATGCCAAAGGTTTGGGCACGCTGAGTCGAACTGCCAAATCCAGCTTCGACGCGTGCAAAGAGGGAGGAGCTTACAAAAGTCAGCTCAAGTGCGCACTCTACGGAAACGCGGGGCACACCGGTAACTATCGGGGTTGGCCTAAGTTTCAAGAGCAGAAAACAAAAACGGTTCTGCAGAAGCAGCCTCCAGTAAAAAATCCACTCGGGGCAGCCATACCAGTCACCCCTCAATTGACCTTCGCCAAAATGGTGGCTGGACGGAGGAGCATGGAAAAGCAGTGCCGATGGTAGTGCCGCATATCTCAGTGCCAAGTGCACTCGAACTAAGACTTCTATTGAGAGGCGTATAGTTCGTTTACAGGACAAGGTCGGCCAAATTTTGGCGCTCCTGCGGAACCCACCACGTCGAACGTCTTAATAGCTGCGTAGACGGAGAGTTTATTTAAGGTCCTTACAGTGAATGCAAATTCATTGATAGGGATCCCTCGAAAAAACGACTTTTATAGATTGTAGGACGAACAAAGCCCAGAGCTGGTGATGATTAGCGAAACCAATCTAATTCAGCGAGGCAGATTGGAGCACAGTAATTACAGTGTTATTAGAAGATACCGACCCAATTGCAGAGGCGGAGGCGGTGTTGCGACCCTCATAGAAGAGTTTCAGGAGTTGGAGGCCTGCATTGTATGCATTTCGCTTCGCAGTGGAAGGAGCGGGCAACCATAGTTCCAGAACGACTATATCAGAGCTCTATTCACTTTTTCGATGTCTGAGGCTGGACTCGGAGGAGAACTATTTCATTTTGGTCGGCGACTTAAATGCTCGACACTGAGGAAATATGGTTTCCAATCCCAGAGGGGACCAGCATTATGGCTGTTTTAACTGTTTGAACACTTTCGTGTAACTTAGTGACCATTGCTGAGGACTGCAGCTGAAAGACACAAAAGCTTTAACGGTAAACTGTTTGAATACTTTCGTGTAACTAGTGATCATTGCGGACTCAGTGCCGAAATCAAGATAACCAACAGTATTGTGGAATTAGGAGAGTTTGTTCATACGTTCCCGTACAATTGCAGTAGGGTATGTGGACATGCTTCTACAGGCAAATGACGAGAGCACTCTCTTCGAACGCGCTCCACATACCGTCCAATAGAAACTTATCAAGCGAAGAGATTGACATGTATCAAATTCAATTGGACGAACCATAAACTTGCACCGCAATGCGACAATCAACAAAAAAGTAGATTTCAGTCAGGATTAAAAACCTTGTACAGGCGGTTTACTGACAGCTGTAATGAGGATATTAGGACACTGAAATCGCTCATCAAGAACATTTAAACTGTAATTGTCCAGAATTACAGACTTTCTGTTAACTCGTATTGGAACGATAAGATTCGGGCTGTATGATCCAACAACCCGAGCATGTTCCCTCAGATAAACAAATTCTTTAGAAGTTAAAATAGCGATCTACCGTGTCTTAAGCTCCCCAGAGCGACGGACAATGAACACTACAGCAAGTATTGATCCAGATAACGCCGTACTGGACAACTTCTTTGTGGTCAAAGACCCGCAAGAATAAATTGAGGTACTTGGCGCTGTCTTTCAGGAAGTGAATAAGGTGAATGAGAGGATTCGCCCGAACTACGACTTGGATAACGGCGTACTGGCTAGCAACTCTTCATTTCAAGAAGACATGTAACAATGGCGATCTGAGAACATCGGCATTGTCATGTTCAATGAGGGGTTTATCATCCGTTCATATCGAAGACAGAACTCCAAGCGATCTTCGAATCATTAAAGTGTAAAAATTCACTTGGAGTCGACGACACCTCACCCGGGAAGTGGTTAATATGAACACATTTGAGGAAAAATGGGTCTCCAACAGAGTGCCGTCAATTCGCCGACCCTGTTCAACATTTACTTGAGTGATCTGATAAGTTCTCTTCCTCATGTAATTGCGTATGCCGATGACTTGATCGTGAACAGATCAGCTCCAAAGATCGAGGAAATCACTACTCTCATGCAGGGTGACTTAGATTCAATCATGAGAAATTGCGATGACTGGTAGTTGAGTATAAACTTCCGAAAATCGAAAACCATTCAGTTCAGGACGTCGTTGTATAAGGCCTCGACGGATACGAATGAGAATTTGCGAAATTTTTTGTCACCGCGCTCCATTCCTCTTTCAGTCATATACACATCTCCACACACTTACAATACGTAAGCTATTTTTTAATTGATATATATATATATCTTTGTGTCCTTCTTCTCTAAAGTAACAAACACATCCATTATATAGGGACACTAATGCAACAGAGAAAAGTCTACTTTATATCAATCGTTCATTATACTGTACCACCACTCTATATATGTATGTGTAAAAAAGCTAAACGAACCATTTTGATTATATGCATCTAATAAGTAGTTTTGTTTTAGTTTAAAATAACATTGTACCTGGAAGAGCGGCTTATCTATTATATGGGTTGCTGGTATCTGGACTTTGTAAAAGCGCTGTTCAAACTCCGGACTTTGGTCATTAACATCATCTACGGATACAATGACTCGGGTTGTTGATGACAACGGCGGTATTCCTCCATCAGATACTAAAATCTTAAATGACACAAAATACAGATTATAATCAGAATATTTTTTTATTTTAATTTTTATATGTATAATTTAAGTACACTTAGAACTAATGATTTAGGATTGTTACAACATCGTATTATTTTATTTACATTATTTACTATTTCATTTGGTCAAAATCGTTTAAAACGTCACATCTGTTATAACGACCAAATTCTTTGCTCCAGGCTGAGGTCCATTTTGCTCCTATGGATGTTCGTAGAAGTAAAATTTTATTTACGTCGCACGTAATCAAGGAAAAATCTCCAGGTTGAAGATAAAGCGGGGTATATTTCTTAGATTGGAAGGTGGAGGGTCTTCAATACTCAACAGAAGATACTTTGAATTGTGAATTGTGTCTGCACTTTAACACTTTAAACCAACATCTAATATTAATGGTAAACCTAATCAATAACGAAAGAATGCCCCAAGAATAAGAGAAATTTATAATGGTTTATAATTTTTGGATAGTTGAAAATATATTAATTTTTATGCCTAGATACATAACGACGAAGCACAGTGGTCTGAAGGCGGAAAACCCAGGTTTATGGTTTCAAAGTATTTTTTAAAACACGACATATCGGTTATAGCGACAAGATTCTTAGCTCCCGGTTGAGGTCCATCATAACAACTCATCAGCAAGATATGGTCGAAGGAAAGCATGCCCGACGAGTGCACCCTCAATATCGTTTGCACGATCCACAAAAAGAAGAACCCTTCAACTGCGCCATCTTCTCACACGCACGCACTTTTACATGAGCACTTGAAACCATTCGTCAATTACCTGATAGGTCCTGAATGGTGCTGTTTCAGGCCGGGGAAGTACACCATCGAACATATCTGGAGAATTCCAACAGATGAAGATCGAAACCCACCACCTATTTGTCAATCATACCGCATAAGACAGCGTACAAAGAGACGAGGCATAAAAATGCATTGGCTCGAATTCGTTTTTTGTAGAGTATGACAAAATAATAGATAACAAGATAGCACTTATACTAAGCGATGAATAAATTGCCATTTCTTGCTTCGTATTGATAAATTTAATTTCTTTAGTATTTTCTATTTGCTTAACATGTATCTCGTGCAAATTTACTTTTTTTGTTACATTCTTAATTTGTAAATAATTTGGAACAGCAATAATTTGACTAATTTCTTTCAAATCATTATTATAAACAACGTTGGAGATATTTACAGTACGTTGTTAGGAGTTATTAAGCCATTTCCATATATGTAGTTGGTAGATCATATTATATATTACATTTCTAGTTCTATTCATTAAAACTCTTTTTCATTATCGAGCAAATTTATATCGAGTAAATTTCTTATATATAAGAGGGCAAAAAATTAAGTGTTTTCCACATGTCCAAGATGACACCTAATTTGTTGCAGTTTTGAAAAGACAATTTTAAATAATTCTATTTATTCATCTGTTAAGAATATCTTTTCAAACACCTCTCCTAAAATTCTTAGGTCGGTTAAACTGAATAAAATGAAATATGAAATTCATCAGTTTTTGATTCGACTCATTAGTTGCCGTAATAATTTAAGATTTGTTTGCATATCGAAATTTATCTTTATTTGAGAATTAAGGTTCGTTATAGCGTTGTGACTGTCGTCTGCTGACTGTAAATGGTTTTCGATGTCTTCCCTGTCGTTGTTGTTCATAACTCCAAAAATCCAATTAAGTACTTTGCCGCCAATGTGCAATAACCCCCTTTTTTCTCAATGAAGTAATATGGACTGATTTTTGTGTTTTAATTGAATGAGTGAAATTTTAACTTAGTTGAAGTGAACTGAGTCCTTGGCATTATCGAAACTTTCTCTTATGTTTTCTTCTACCTTTATGACTTATTTATTCATTTACAAGAAATAGTCAATAAATAAATGTATGGGCTCTATTAGGTATGAGGATTAATAACATTAATTATACATACATTGTTTATACATGTTTACACAAATGCACGTCATTCCGATTTTTGCGTAACGTCCATATATGACAATGTAATGACAAGATGTGCAACGCCAGCATTTTACTAAATGTTGCGACGCTGATGCACTTCTATCGACTCATCTTACGCCATGTAGATTTTTGTAGAATAAGCACAAATGTAGTATTTAAGGAAAATTAATTTTAAATAAAGTTCAGTTCATCACGAATCACCTAGTTATGCTTTTCACTTCCCCCCACAAGCGGTAAGGGGTCAGATTTAAATAACTTGAAGCAAACAGCAAATTTTTAATTATTATAATAATAGTTTAATAATTCATATTTCTTGGAACTTTCTATGTTGTGATGTTGCAGTTTTGATGCTGTTTATTGCTTCTTTCTTTGCTGGGGCCATCCGGTTTTAACTAAGTCCCCCTCACTACATACTAGGGGTGAGTGTAGTGTAACCTCTTCTTCCCCTTACACATGGGAACAAAATCGATCCTAAGTAACAATTACCTTCAGGGAATTCTGGTTTAACTAAGTCGGGCACCAGAGACCTACAAAAAACCAACTCAAAAATCGGGGTTTCCTTAACGGAAGAAGAAGAAGAGATTCTTCTTCAATCACCCACTAGGCAGTCTTCGGATGTAGCTGGAAATGAAGCGGTGGAGGTCAGCCTAAAGCAATTCGGCGCAGGTGAGAGGCAGTCTCACCAGTTGGCGTATCTCCTGTATTCAAAAAGACAACCACGACTCTCGGATTGACAAAAAATAAAGATGCACGGGATTGTCCGGGTGTTGTATCTGTAAGAGAGGCTGGGGAAATAACGCTGGCTAATCAGAGCGCGGCTGGCTTGCGGCAAACTCCTCTGTCACACCCAAAGGGAAAGTCCCCTCCCCCGGAAAAATCACCACCCGGGCCAGCGAACTGTACGCCAGACAGTACAAAAACTGTCATTGGCGCAAAGCAGACCACTCCCGCGAACCCACTCAAGCAACGCGCCAACGCCAGTAGAACGATCAGGCGCTTTAAGAACCGCAATCCTGAAGCCCTAACTGAAACATAAAAGGGAATGCTCGCCAAAGATAAAATCGTAGTAGAGGCGAAAATGGCGGAATGGCGCAACAAGAGGAAAAGCAATGTCCAGGTAAGACGGCTCTGGTTGCTACTAGGAAAGATGGCATTTGTCCGTTTACCTCGAAAGCGGCCACAGCCATAAGACCACAAGTTGGTAACAGTCCAGCCTCTCCCCGTTTGGGATCAACCCCTGGTCGATTACGAGATGGGAAGGGTATGACCTCCTCTGGTAGAGGACCGAATGCTTCTTTGGAATGGTTAAGAGGTTTCCATCAGGTTGCCTTAACCAATGTAGCAACGGTGTAACCCTCGACCAGCTCAGGGAAGTGTACACCCGCATCTGAAGCGGGTCCGGGGGCCTCAAAAAGGGGTCGTCACGATGAGTCGCTCTCCCCAAATATGGGCACTCAGAAAATGCCTAAGTACTCGGCAGTGGCCAAAGACGTCTGCAGGCCGCTTTGTAGATTATGGAAACACGGAGCGGAGACCCATGACGGATCAATGGCATAACGCTGTTGCGAAGAAAGAGGAAGTAGTCCCTCCCTTCGGACAGTTGACCACTATCAAGGGCTTTATGCTCATGGAGTGTGAAAATGCGGAACCCCTTGATTGGCTACAAAGGCACATAGCTAGGACGACAGCCCCTTGGCCAAATGCTGACCTACGGGTGGGAAAGGGGAAGTCCTCAAAAAACCTAAGACCAAAGGGTCGTATTTACATCCGCCGGCCATATATCCCAAGGGACAGAATGGAGGTTGACATTAAAAAAAGACATTAAAAAAAAAAAAAAAACATGAAAGTGGTTCAGATTAATCCCCATCAGAGCAAGGCGGTTAGTGCCAATCTGATATTTTTCCTCGCAACGAGGAAAATGGACATTGTCCTTGTACTGTCACGGAGGAAGTTACAAGCGCTTAGTGGGAAAAAAACCTGATAAGATACTACTACAGCCCAAATGGTTACGTAAGTAGGATAAGAACATGCATTGTACCTAGAAAAGATCTTAAGCTGTTACTCTTGCCTTCTTTCAGCAACGAAGTCCTAACCACGGTAAACTCGAATAAAGCAACCGAAAACCTTTGATCTTGGCATCTAACTATATGCCCCACCAAGCAGCATTCAGTCCGTCCCCTGAAGGAAATGATGGCCGAATCTAGAAGAAGAAAATTGGACCTAATTAAAGGCTGTGATAGCAAGCGGTCTGGGGTAGCTCGGATATAAATCAAAGAGGTAATGATCTATTTTACTTTTTTTAAATGATCGTAATATAGAAAATATTGGCAATGAACCAACGTTCGTTGTCAGTAACATACAGGAGGTCCTAGACCTTACACTTAGTTGTAACTCCAATTCAACATCGATTAGCAATTGGAAAGTTTCTGACACACTGTCCTTTTCGGACCATAGACTGATTACCTTCACAGTAAGCAGTGTGTGTAATAAGATTACCAAAGCCAGGAATCCTAGGAACACCAACTGGAACAAGTTTTCCAACGAAGTTGAAAAACACACGAGGCACTTGGTCAACAAATCAATCACCAGTGTCAATGACCTGGAGGAAAATGCCAACGATCTGCCCTACTCGTTCCAGAAAATCTATGAGAGCGCATGTACTCTACGGACTATTACGAGTAGGAAATCCCCCCCCCCTTGGTGGATCACGGATCTCCATGCTCTGAGAAAAATTTCACGATCCCGTTTCAATGCGGCCAAGGCATCTAGACTCCCATAAGACTGGGCGCCTTAGGAAGTTCAAGAAAGCAGTAACCAAGGCTAAACGCGACACGCGAAGAACTCACTGCAGTGAATAAAAAAAAATAAAAAATATCCGAAACTGCAAAACTTCGGAAACTTCTCTCTTAAAGCACCACTGTCCCGCGCCTCATCAAAAATTCGAACGGTAACTGGATACAGTCCTTAAATGAGACACTACGTCTACCGTTGGACACCCACTTCCCAATGTGCTCACAGAACTGCAACCCCACAACCGAGACCACACCGGAGACTACCCCTGACATTCCGACAAGAATAGTCAGCGAAAGAAAAGTCAGATGGGCTAACGACTCCTTTGAGCCGTACAAATTCCCGGCAGTCGACGGCATCCTACCCATCATGTTGCAAGAAACAAAGAACTTAATTGTTCCTATCTCAATAAATATCTATTCAAGCAGTCTAGCATACGGACACATACCGCATGCCTGGCGGGAAGTCAAAGTTGTCTTCATCCCCAAAGCAGACAAAACTAGTCACTGCACAGCAAAAGATTTTAGACCAATAAGCTTAACGTCCTTTATACAAAAGACGTTTGAGAAGCTTATCAAATACCAAGCAATCTTAAGCATACCACTATCTCCTGCGCACAGCACACAAAGGCGTAGAAACTGCACTAGCTAGTAAGTGTAATTGAAAGGTCTCTAAAGATCAAAGAGTTTGCCCTCGCTACATTCTTAGATATTAAAGAAGCGTTCAATAACAAAGCAATAACATAGTGCTATCAAAACAGCACCAGAAAAGGCAAAAGTCGAAAGGTCGATTATAACAGTAATTATAAACCTGCTTCACAGAAGAAACATTAATGCAACGATTCTAACGTATGGCAGCCTAGTATGGTGGGAAGCTTACTTGGAACAGACCAACCTGAAGCTACTAACAAATATATAAAAATGTACTTGCCTCGGTGTGACTGGAGCAATTTCCATCACTCCCTCAGCGGGCATGGAGGTCATGTTGGATCTTCTTCCACTAGACCTCTATCTACAGTTGACCGCGCAAAAAGAGCTATAAGGATTAGTCAATCCTACAGCTGGCGCCACAGCCGCTCAAGGCACGCATGTGCACTTGAAAAATTACATATTGAAACAAACGAGAGTGACTACGCTCTCTCTTTCTTGACTTTAAGGCATCCTTCGGGTTGCGTCTCCCAACAAGGGACGAATAGGACTGATAAGAAACATCAACGACCCGAAATCTAATCTATATACGTTTATACAGATGGATAGAGGCACAGGCGCGTTCATATTCTCCGAAACACTAAATACGCACCATTCCATCAGATTATCTGATCATGGGAGCGTGTTTCAAGTGGCTAAAATGATTTTATTGATAGAAATACCACCGGGTGATATTACCTTTTTAATTGACAGTCAAGCGGCCATCAAAGCTATTACGGCATTCAAAATCAAGTCCAAGCTGGTCGCAAGCGCCGCGAAGGTTCTTGGTACACAGCACACAATCACTCTTTGCTGGATTCCGGGTCACAGGGACATTACCGGCAATGAGGCAGCTGATGAACTTGCCAGGAAAGATATCGAAACCGACCCGTCCCGGGAATTCCCATATGTTGTTATATACCCACCCCTGGCTGATGTGAGGTGGGGTGGAAGAAGATGGACGACAAGATCATTTAGCTAGCTGATGATAGGTAGACCTCCTTATCCACCTTTGGGACCTCCCGAATGCTTTTGTCAGGTTATAACAGCTTAAGAACGAACATACTCCTTCAATGCGGTAAAAAACTGCTGCGAATGGTGGGTGCGCTGACCGGACACAGCCATTAAGGACACCATGGTAACAAAATGAGAATCACCCAGGACCTCATATGCAGAGGCTGAGGAGACGAAGAAGAAATGGAGGACACTCCTCACTCCTTTGTCACTCCCTCTGCATTGAGACGTAGAACACTGGCAGAATGCTTCTTCTAGAAATTCCTTTAATGTCTATTTGCAGGTTCATCAGGACTTCCGGATGGAAGGACGACGAGTAGGAACAAGAGAGAATTCTTCCTACCCCAAACTGGGTATCACAATGGGTCCAACCGGACCTAAGTGTGGCGTGGTTTACTGCGCCTGCCACGAACCAAACTAAAACCAAGCTTATCTAACATTCGTCTAAGTCGTTATAAAACTGACTTACACTGCTGTATTTAACTGCATTTACCATATCATTCAGCTTAAGATATGATTCCTGAATTCCTAAACTCCAAACGACTTGATGAGCTGTTTTTTGATATCCTCCAAGTTCATGTCGCCTCATTATCGAAATAGTCGCTTCGCTTTGTAATTTTGCAGGAGGAGAGTATAAACAGTTTTTAGCGAGGTCTCGTACCGCCAAGGACCCAACACACTCTTCGGAAATAGACGAATCAAGCTCATACGATCCATCTCCTCTGAACACTGGGCAGATCGAGCTTCTGTTACTTGGTCTGATTTCGTTTGCCATTGTAGAACACTTTTTTTGTTATTGAGTCTTTAACTTATTAATTAAATTATAAGTTCGGATTGACAGTTTTTTCTTTTTGTTCTTAACGATTTTATCTTTCTTGGATCACGAAAAACATATATTTTTTTTCTTCGGTTTAAGCCTTAGGAGGAATAAGAGTTTGTTCCCGATTTCCGCATAACACTTAACCGAAATCCTACCGACTACCCCAAACATGTACTCCGTATAAAGAAATGAAACAACTCCAATGAATTTTTCTGAATTGAAACTAGTTGTTTAATTGAGGAAATTAAGGACTAATTTGAAAAAAACATTCAATTCACCGAACTAGAAGCAGTCAGCTGATTTGCTAATTGCATTCTAAATTCCAATTGATAAGGCAATTTGGATCAGTTGATAATAACACCTGAAGTACTGGATTGCTTTGAGCAATTCGGGTCAGTAGGTAGAAACAACTGGAGTACTGGATTGCATTGAGCAATTCAAGTCAGTGCTTTTGTGAAATTCATTTTCCATGCCACATAGGTAGGAAATGAATAGGTCCGGTAGCACACGTTGATATAAGTTACTACGAGTAGCTTGGCGTAGCTAATATTAAAACTCAAAAAGTATTTATCAAATCTTAAATAAGTGCATAGTATTTAAATAATGTTATCCCGTAACTAACACCGTGGGTCCAATAGACTCACGCTCATTACTACATTTTTGTGTGTAAATTGCGACTACATCATTGTAGTTCAATTATAGTGGTTAATTTTTTTAAAACTTCCTTTGTTATTGTTTAAAATAAAAGTTTAATAAAAAAATTAAATATATAATTATTATTTTGGACTCACGGACTGTAAAAGTATATGAAATATCCACGAATTTAGTTAAGAGCTAAAATATACTTTGACATCATAGGTCGGGTACTTTGAAACCTTTGAAATTAAAAGACAACATACATATGATTTTCTGCAAAGAAATTTTTTCTGCTCTCAACCCACTGTGCGACGTTTCGGTTATAACGACACATTTTTTCAGTGGCTTTAAGGTCGTTATAACGGATTTTCGCTTCATATGTATATATATGGCGTTGTGGACCTGAGCCTCGACTACTTCGCACTTGAACCTAGCGTGTCTATTGATTACCATTTCACAGTGACGGTGATTACGGTTTTTTTCCTTTTAAGGGAACATAAATACACAATAATAATCAAAACTAAAAATATTACCTCCATTATGTGTTCTGATTGATTTTCTCTATCCAATTTTCTGGCTGTTGTTGAGATAACGCCCGTAGAACTATTGATAGCAAAGAATCCTTCTGGATTTCCAGAAATTATCCTATACGTTATTGACTGATCTGTGTCGATATCCTGATCATAAGCGCACAATTTGAGAATTTCCACACCTGGGGGACTTCCTTCTAATACGACTGGATAATACACCGGGTTATCAGTTAGTGGAACATTATCATTTTCATTTTTAACCTGAATAAAAACCTTGAAAAAAGACAAAATTAAGTGAAATTATTCTAGAATGTATTTTAATATATATATATACATACTTCAATGCACGAGTGTAGAGGAATAACAGCTTGATCTTGTGCACAAACAGTCAACCAATAACTAGGTTTTGATTCAATATCCAGCAAGGCCATTGTTCTTAATGCACCTAGTGCGAAAAATACATTTTATATTAGGTATAATAGTAAAACATATATAATAATTAAATTTAGCCAAAAAATGATGAACAACGAGTATTTTATTATGCTCAATACCAGGATTTTGATTTTTTATATTTCTATATTATTTTACTGTTACTGTTACTCAAAATTTGTGTCGCTTACCTGCGTTATCTATGGAAAAAATACCCAACCCATCGCCACCTCGGATAGAGTAGATAATGGACGAATCGGGGCCTATATGATCGGAGTCCTTAGCAACGATGTTCATCACATGGGTATCTGCTGGTTGATTTTCTAAAACATTCCCTACGAGTACGAAATCTTCGAATTCAGGTGCAAATCGATTTTCATTTACGTCTATTATTTCAATTATGACTGTAACATCCGATGAAAGAGCCGGAGTTCCACGATCTACCGCTCGAAGACACAGGCTATGTACTTGACGTTCTTCAAAATCTAAATAACCTTGTGTACGTATTGTCCCAGTGTACTTGTCAATCTTAAATAATTGTTCTCCTTTATCACGCTCATCACTAAATGTATAAAATATTTCGCCTCCAGATCCTATGTCATTATCAGTCGCACTTACTATGGCTATAACTGTGCCCTTAGGAATGTCTTCACGTACACGGAAAGTATATTCAGATAAAGCAAATTCAGGAGCATTATCGTTTACATCATCCACTAAAATAAGCACAACTGCGTCCGCCGAGAGCGTAGTCGGTACGCCATTATCTGTAGCACGTATATGTAGCTCATACACCTCTTTTTCTTCTCTGTCTAACGGTTGACTTACGTAAAGAATTCCAGTTTCTGATTCAACTTGAAAATGCTTTGTATCTGTTACCATTATATAAGAAATTTTAGCATTTTCACCAATATCAGCATCAGTCGCTTTCAAATGATATATTATAGTTCCGTTCTTCGCGTGTTCCGAAACGCGAAAGCTCGTTAATGCTTTTTCAAATTTTGGGGGATTGTCGTTTTGATCAAGAACAATTATCGGAAACATTTTCGAAGTCGATTTTTGCGGCTTGCCCAAATCATATACTGTAACATTCAGTACATATTCGTCCTGACGTTCTCTATCAAGATAACCAATTACTTTAAGCTCTCCGGTATCTGGATCTATTCGAAATACTGAATCTCCGCCAGTAATGCCATAAACGAGTTTCCCGTTGTATCCTAAATCTCTATCCCTTGCTTTAATCCAAGCTACAGTTTTGCCTAATTCAACTGTCTCATTAATTTGCAGTTCTAATGGAAAATCAACGAATTCAGGTGCATGAACATTTTCACCATAACGAATAGGAATCATTGCAAAATCATCATGTAAATTGAAGTCTCTTCCGGGCATGTTGTTTTTTTCCGCCGCAGCTAATATTTCTGCCTGGCGACGAGCTATTCCAGTATCTCGACACTCAAACGTACCCCCATCAATTGAAGGAACACTCTTGTCAGCTTCTGCAATACTTGAAAAACTTTTAACTTCTTCAATTAAATGTATTTGAACTGCCATAATATCTGCAAAATGTGTTCCATCTGTTGCAGTTACATTGATTTCTCGTTGAGTAACTCCAATATCAGTTAAATCACATCCAATTGATATTACACCAGATGTTTGGTCGAGATTGAAGCATCCGTCTTCATTGCCCGAAACCATGCGATATGTAATAAAATTACCAGAATCGAAATCTATGGCTGAAAGAGTCAGTATATCCACACCAACTGAAGTTTGTCTTGGTACATGACCCACACAATCAATTCTTTCAAACTGTGGGCGGTTATCGTTAATGTCTTTAATTTTTACGACAATTTCCATCTCAGTTTGCCGACGAAATGGAAGACCCCAATCAGATGCACGAACGCTTAAAATATATTCCCTTCTCATTGTCTCATAGTCAATAAGCTTTGATGTCCTTAATACTCCAGAAAAATGATCAATTTCAAATGGCACGTCATTCAAATTTGCAATACTATATGAGATATATGCATTTTCGCCCGAGTCCTTATCTTTTGCAGAAACTTTCAAAACTGTTGTACCAGCGGGTTCATTTTCATTTATCCATACTGTATTATTTTTTATATCAAATATTGGGTCATTGTCATTTGTATCCTGTACATTAATTTTCACTTTTGCGGAAGATTGTTTTCGCATCCCTACATTCCCTTGGTCGATTGCTGAGACTGTTAATGTATAAAATGCTTTAGTCTCAGCGTCCAGGTTTTTTTGTGTATATAGCATCCCTGTATCAGGGCTAATGCGAAACTCGCCGCCTTCATTACCACCAACTATTTCCAGAAACACTTGTGAATTTTTTCCCTCATCGCGATCTGTTACTTTTAGTCGAATTACGGGTGTGTTTGGAGGTGAGGTTTCTGGTACGGTTACCTCGTAAATTTGTCTGTTAAATACTGGAGAATTGTCATTTGAATCACTTATATGGACCGGAATAGTTTTGTAGCTGATTTGCGGAGGTATCCCTCGATCTTCAGCGCGAAAAGTCAAATTATATCCTCGAGGTGCTTGTTCTCTATCTAAAAGTTTGTGAATCTCGATGTAATATTCATTAGTTTTTTCTGTTGCTGCCAATCGAAAATGACCATCGGGATCTCCACTCACTAGTTCCACTTTTTTAATTTTGCCATGTATACCCTGATCTTTATCCGAGACCCGTATAATTCCATAAATATTTGCATTAGCACCCTCTTCAATATATGGTAAAGTCATTATATAAATATCTGGAGCGTACAAATTGACCTGCAAAATATAGATATGATTAAATCAATAAACAGAAAAAATTTTTTAAATACATGATGTGTGTGTAAATTAAATATTTAAAAAATATATAAAATAATATATACTGTATACTCCCTAAGTCGAAACTCTCTCTAACTCGAACTTTTTCGTCATATTTTACAAACATTTCCCTCAATTTTCCTTACAAAAACCACTCTCTCTCTCTCTCTCTCTCTCTCTCTCTCTCTCTCTCTCTCTAAGTCGAACTTCGAACAAATTATGGTCACCCATGACAATGCGACTTAGGGAGAGTCCACTGTATATATATATACAAAAAAAAACTGAATACACAGGTAAGTACATAATAGACTTATGAGTGTTTTGTTTTTATACCAGACAAAACAAGAAGTTCAGTCTTAAGGAGTTCAATGGAAAGTGGTTAGAACGAGGGAAGGACTGTTAGAAACAGCGCAAATATTGAATGTGGCATTTCTTCACCTTTAGTTTACAGACCTTACGCAAAATAAAACTGCAACTTTGATGTCTCAAAAAGATCTTTAATCACGGGACGCTGAAGAGATATTCGGTCTGTACAATCGCACTGTATATATGATACAAAAAAGTTGAGACGGTGCACAATGAAGGTGGACGGAAGGCGAACTTTTGCCAGATCCTCACATTATTGAGATCGATTTGTTAAGAAATTAATCCAAAACGAGCATTACCGCAGTTGCGTACATTGCGGAAGAGGACTTCTAAACTGACTCTGTGTTGGTGTCTGTTATTCAAGAAAAATAACGCTGTCCGAAAACATTTAAAAATATAGGAAAAAAATATAAGTTAAATAAATCGGTGTTTATGCCACCGGGAACTAGAAAAGCCACATACCTAACGAAAATATTTTCAAGTATAGACCTAATTTATCGTCAAAAGCATTTAATAATACAAAAATAGGTACTTACCGGGTCAACCTTGATTGTAACTTTTGCTTTACTCGCTTGATTTAGGCGATGATTCGCTGCAGACACTCTGTCATTTGCCAATATAGTAAGTTCATGGAATGATTTTTCAATAAAATTTAGCCGCCTCGTAAGTGTTAGCACACCAGTTGTTGGATGCACCGCAAAATTATCGTTTTCATATAGAAAGCTATAATAAATTTCTCCATTTATTCCAAGATCGGCGTCTTCAGCATTAACTTGCAGAATACTTCTATGAAGCGGCATATCTTCCGGTAGTGTTTTGGAATACTCCATAGGATAAAAAAGTGGACTCAGATCGTTACGATCGAGAACTTTCAAAATCACAAGTGTTTCACTTTCATACACATGTTTTCCATTTGTTTCTAGTTGAGTTCCAAAAGCTTTTATAACCAGGCGATATTCATCAGTCTTTTCCCGATTTAAAATAACGTTACTTGTACGTGTTCGAATAGCTAAAAAAGCAAAATCTCCAACTATTCGTTCCTCGGCTTTAAATAGCTTATCACGATCTCCGTTCATAATACGATACTTTACATCTAATTGTGGTATAACTCTTATACCAACTTTATCTTCGTCTGGCAACTGTAATGCATATGTTTTTCCAACACTGTTCTCCGGTATAGTAACATTATAAATGGCATGTTGAAATTGGAAATTATATAAGCTATGATTTGTAATAAACTCTTCTTTATTGCCTAGTTTAATCCAGTTATGATCTTTACTGAGTTCGCTTTTGCTCGTGTTGTTAATGGCAGCGCTATTTATAGTAATGCACAATTGTAAAGCACCAAAAATAATAGCCCAGAAAAAGATTAGTCTTATCTGGACTCTCTTGATGACACATTTTTTATATCGCATATTGCTATTATTTACCGATGGTTATTCTGTATTCATTGCAGTTACCTATAAAAAAAACGGTGAGTGATGTACGAATTATATAGTGCACACATTGTTAAAATAACTTAAAATTATGAATCAATGATGAATGTAATATTCCATAGTCAATAAGTGTTACATAACATATAACTTAATTGAAATTTGTTATATTCTCGTACAGTTAATTATAATTAACTTAATCAAATGAAAAAAAAACAAGCTGCATATTTTTATGCATTGAAAAATTCTTTTATAATCAGTAATGATCAACAGTTGTGAGAGTTTAATGTTTTTTCGCGACAATGTAACCTCATATAAATTCAAGATTTACGTCAGAGATAAGGGAGTAAAGAGATATCCAACTTCTACACCCCTTGATTTCATTCGACAGTATATTTTATACGAATTTTTTCCCGTGTCTGTGGATACGTGTGAGCTTTTGCGAACAGCTGATACCCTTGCCCAACCGTTCTTATTTGTAAATTCACTCGTTACATGAACATTGTTCTTAAATTTGGTGTTTAATTTTCAACACAGTATGGATGGGTAAGCGAACGAACAAAGGTAATGTTCATGAAGTCGATTTCTTAATTCATTATTTTATCAAATAGGAACTTGTGCAAGGTTTGTAAATGAAAGTGTATGTATTTTTGCACAACAAACAACTTCTTTGCTCATTTAACTTTCTACAAAGATAGCTATTAGTTATTTTTGCAATATCTAACCATTGCTGTTAGCAATTATTATTTTTTTTTAAATTCATGAATGAAGAGTACAGAATTCAAGTAATTTGTTGAGTTAATTTGTCAAGTATGGATGAATAGACTATATTGTGCAGTACAAGGGCTGTACAAAATCAAGTACAAGTACTTTATCTGAACCAAGTACAAGTCCTTTTTATTAAAGTACTGGAGCAGTATTTTGCAGTAGTGAAAGTGTATATTATATATTATTTATTTATTTTTATTTTATTGCTAAATCCTTTTTAGTAAAATACTTGTATTATTTGATATAATTTAAAGGAATATATAAGCAAGGACTTAAGTACTTGACCAGTACTTACAAGTACTTTCAAGTGCTTTCAAGTATTTTCAAATATTTTAAATAAAAGTATTGACATGTATTTTATTAAAAATTGTTTAGCATTAAATAAAAACAAGCACCACTGGACTTCAATCTTTTCATTTTTACTTGATACTTGTACTTATAATGTACTGCAGTACTTTACGCCCTAAGTTCATTGAGTGCTTCTAATAAGAGTAGGATAAAATGTCCACCTGAAGTTGGCCTTTGCTGAAATGTCACGGGAAACAACATTCCATCTTCCTGGGCGCAAAATTCCGGTACTACAACTGGTAAATGCTATAGCTCCGGTAAATGGAAATTGACCAATGCAGGGAAACCCACAAAGAGCGCAAAAATCGAGAAACGCGGCCCTACAAAAGAGCTGGTATCTCCTCCCTGGCACTTAAAATCGTGAAAGCTGGCAATGCCAACCAACAAATACACCGACCCGGTGTATAAACACTGTGCAGATCAACTGTGGGAGCTCGCGAAAGCAGTGAATGCATGCATTCAAGTGGAGGGCTTGCATGCGGAACCGCAATGGTAAAGTGTTCAACGTAGCAGAACTGTGCCGAAAATCCAGGAACCACAACTTTTGAGGTTTTCATGGAACCTAAATTAAGTTCTAATTAATTAATCCCGGGGCAACTCAAAAAATTGGCAGATGTTCTGGCGCGTATGCATATTCAGAACCCTGGGCTCGACACAACGAAGTGGAAAATCTACTCCCACAGAGAGAGTAAGAATCGGTAAAATGAGGACGGTTATTTCCTCCTTGTTGGTCTGGACAAAGCTTCGGTAGAGACTATCCATTCCAGATATGACTCCCGTCATTATTTGCATATTGAAATGAAGAATTAATGTCCGCTTCTTTTCCAAGCATTGCCAATAATACAGCCAGATCATCCTTCATCATTCCAAGGATGCTACTGCACTATGTAGCAGACTTTCCATGACAAAGGCAAAGTTTCGCATAAGATTCATTCAAGAACCATAAGCGCATCTGTGATCTTGGTCGAATGCGGGGCTTCTCACCACTCTACGACGAACGGTTTGAAAGACCGAGAACCTTACATATTATGCCGAAAATTCTCTCAGCAACCAAGCTTGGACAGTTCTATAAACAAGATTTCGTTGCTGCTGTTACTAGTTACGAAGGAGATTGACATTACTTCGTTGTTGCTTCAGCTTATTTTCTATACGATTCTGTGCTGCCGCCAGCACCAAAAACGGTAACGGAACTTGTACAGTACTACGATACCAGAAAACTGGGCCTTATCATTTGTTGCGATCCTAATGCTCAGAACTTCTTCTGGGGCAACATCAAATGCAATAAGAAAGGGAATAGTCTTTTGCATTGGAGAAAAACCAACTGAATACTGTTTAGGGATGAGCGAGATAGTCGTATAGAACCTCTCCCAAGGCTCAGAACCAAGCGGAAAATTGAGAAAGCTGGTCAACATCTGCACGATGTTTTCACCAAATGTTTCGAAATTGTCCATTCAGAAACACCCCCTGAATCCAGATCAACGGCCCCATGTCCCATGGTGGAGGACTGGGACCTGTACCTATCAAAACAAAAATAATGTAAGAAGTTAATTCGGAAATAGAAAAGTGTTTCCTATAAAGACTTTTTTAAAAAGACGAAACAAAATTTTCATCGAGTGTTTCGATCTTTCTACAAAAGTCTTTAATATTTGTATTTAAAATTGAGAGAAACCTATTACCTAATTACCTAAGGAGACATAAAATATGTTAGAGCATCACACCCTTATGAGTTGAGGACTATGAATGATCTAAGAAACCAAATTTTATAGCAGCTAGAGCTCAAAATTCTCTAGTCTATAAAGGTTTTAGAATATTCAATCAACTTTCAAACATTGTTTAAAAACAAAGTGTAATAGAATTTGTAAGACTGAGTAATTGAATTATTGAACTATTGTAAATTGTTACCAAAGCCTAAAGAAAAAATACATATAAGTTTGTTACCCTTTCTTGCAAAAGTTTTTGAAATATAATAGCTACTCAAATACAGAAGTTTCTTGATGCTGGGGATATGCTCTCGAAATGGCAGTCAGGCTTTAGACAAAAACATAGCTGTGAATCTGCTGTTATAAATTACATGCAACTGACATAAGCATGGCTCTGGACGTTGATGACGCTGGTTTATTAGTATTCTTGGACTTTTCTAAGGCCTTTGACTCTATTGACCATAAGGTCTTGCCGACAAAATTAATATATAATTTTGACTTTGGAAATCATACACTTAATTGATGACTAAATATCTGAATAACAGACCATTAAATGTTAACACTTCTGTTGGTATTAAGTCAATTGTGGTGTTCCTCAAGGATCTGTGTTGGGGGCCCCACTGTTCTTTTTTTTATCAAGGAATAGTCGAAGTTAGAGATTTTGTTCTTCCTAGTGAAGATAACTAGGCCAGTTTTTTGTAGATTGACGCCCGGGCCGCATTCGCTAGGCCATTTCAATAACTTGCAAAAAGCAGATTGCATAACTTCCCTTATCGTGAATACAAATTTTGCGGATACTATCATCATTGTCGTTTTGTGAAGAACAATTTTTGTTAGGTTTTTTTTAACTATTATAGAATGACCACAGGTACATTTCACTATAAACGGCAATGTTACGGGGGACATGGGCCTATGCATCCAGGGTAAAGTTGCTGATTGCTATCAACTAGACGAGATGCCAACCACGATTCCTGTAAGCGCACAGGTCAAGTTGGCATACAGCCTCATCGCGGCACCCCCCAATAGTCTTTACAGCAACCGCTTAGAGGTGAAACAATGTATGCAGCGGCCCATTTGTCCAGGGGTTCAAACCAGAACCGAACCGACGACAAGCCTCGGATACGGATGACCTTGCTGGTGACGATTTTCGGTACCGCACGTGGAATGTGAGGTCCCTCAACAGACCACATGTAGCCGATCAACTTGCGAAGGCCCTAGAACCCAATAAGGCATATATATCACCGCCATCCAGGAGGTGCGGTGGCATGGGGCAGGTAAAAAGAGGACGAAAAACTGCGACATTTATTACGGCGATTGCTTCAAAAGAGGGTTTGTTCTTCGAGGCAGTTGGTGAGCTCTACGAACTTAAAAGAAGGGAAGAGCACCGGCTTCTCAAAAATAAAAAGAAAGCGCAGGAGAAGCGCGCGATCCTGGAAATACTCAGTACAAAATTCAGGCACAAGCCTGTTGTGACGAAGAGGGACAACTCGTAGTAGGTTCGCAGTCGACATTGAGAATCTTGAAAGATCACTTCTGTAGACTGTTAAACGGCGAGGAAGGCATTATTACCGCTGTCAGGCAAAATGTTCCACTACACACAATGGACGATAATCAATGAGAATTCCGTCCCAACGAAGTAGACGAAGTTAAGATAGCGATATCGAGAATAAAGTCAAGTTAAACTGCTGGTGCAGATGGACAGTCTGCGGAACTGTTTAAGGTAGCTGAAGATGAGCTGGTAAGGTACATGCACCAAGGCATCTGTAAAATATGGTCGGAGAAAAGCGTGCCGACGAGTGGAAACCCAGTATCGTTTGCCCATCCCACAAGAAAGGAGACCTATTCAATAGCGCAAACTGCCGTGGGCTAAGTCTTCTTAACATAGCCTATAAGATCCTCTCTGCCGTTTATGTGTGAGCGCTTGAAACTATTCGTCAATAACCTGATAGGTCCTTATCAGTGCGGTTTCAAGCCGGGTTAGTCCACCACCGACCAAATCCTTACATTACGTCAGATTCTGGAAAAAATACCCAAGGCCGCATATGACAGCGTGCATAGAGACGAGTTATATAACGCCAAATCTAGTTTTGACACTCTTGCCAGACTCGTCAGGTTGTGCAGGATGACAATGGAGAATTCTCGCTGATCCATCAAGGTCGGCAACGAACTCACTGTGACCTTCAATATCAAAAAAGGATTTAGACAAGGCGATACGTCATGTGACTTCTTTAATATCATCCTAGAGAAGATAGTGCAAGACGTACCAGCTTATACTATAGGCAAGATCTTCCAGAAGTCCGTACAATTGCTGGCATACAAGGATGACATTAACGTGAATGGCAGAACGCAGCGAGCCGTCAATGAGACGTTGAAACGGAAGCGGCCAAAATGTGGGCAAAACTAAATATATGCTGTCATCGAGAAAGTACGCACAACTCGGCGACTCGGCTAGAACGTCACCATAGGCAGCTATAAATTTGTTTGAGGTAGTGAAGGACTACGTGTACCTCAGCTCCCAAATAAACAGTACGAACAACATCAGTACGGAGACTAAACGCAGAACAGAGCAGAACAACAACTTCCCAATCGCTCTTTTTGTTGGGTTCAGTAGGCAAGTGAGTAGTAGAGCCCTCTGTCGAAGGATCAAGGTAACACTATATAATACCTTGATCATCCCTGTCTTGCTCTATAGCGCGGAAGGCTGGACAATGTCAAAAGCAGATGAAGAAGCCCCTGATATTTTCGAGAGAAAAGTTATGCGTTCAATCTTTGCTCCTGTTTGCGTTGATGGTGTTTGGAGAAGAAGATTCAACTATGAACTGTACGAGCTGTACAGCGACATGAGCCTAGCCAGGCGTCTACGGATTCAACGCCTAAGATAGCTAGGCCATGTCGAGCGCATGGAAAACATTGCTCCAGATGACGCCCACGGAACCGATGGAGCACCCAGGTTGAGGAGCCCAACCAACTTAGCGTGCATAATTGGAGACACCTGGCTAAAGATCGTGCCACTTGGAGAGGCTTGTTGGTTGAGGCCCAGGTTCACCCCGGTCTGTAGCACCACCAGAAGAAGTTACGACTCATTGTCATAAAGACCGCTGGTTATGGTCGTTGTCTATTTCACCAAATGTTGTGGATATGTACGTCAAAGTTGAAACTGAGCAATTGACATTTATGAGGTTAAATCCGACAAAACATACAGACGAATATATTACGCCATCAATGCTGACATAATACCATAATGCACATAATACTCGCGGAAGTACGCGCCATATGCATGAAAACGCTTAAGATACTCATATGTCGTATGTACGTCATTATGGTACACAAGATTTGTTTATCAGGTTCACTTGTAATCCACAGTGGACAGAAGTTTGAATGAATTATTTCCTGGCCAATAACCCATTAATCGAGACATTACCGCAAGGGTATTAACAAAAATTTAAATAGCTTACGGATTTTGTTGTTAAGCATCGGATGTTTTAACGGGACGCGAATGTATTCAGCAAAAACGCGCATTGCCACATACACATATCCTCATTTAAGACACTATTTTCCAACCTAATTGTCTCTAAAAACGGACAAATTTTGCTATGACTCACTCGAATCCCTTACAAGACACAACAAAACGATGTTCGATTGGGTCTTTGTCCACAAGGAAATTAAAGGCAAGGAATCTGCAGATGAGCTCGCTAGGGCTGGTCCGTAATCTGCATTCATAGGTCCTGAATCGTACTATAATGTCAATTGGACAATAGCTACAACGCTGATTAACGAATGGAAAATCAAACTTCGTATATACCACTGGACCAGGCAATCCAAAACATTAATCAGGTGTAATCTTATAAGGGAATCCTCTATGCTTGCATAAGATTCCGAGGGATTTGAGAAAAAGAAACGTTCTCCTTCCAAATCAAGAACTAATTTATGCCTACGATGCGCTCATGAAAGAAGTGAACGATGTAACTGATGTAATCGTTTTTAGATACTTCTGGTCATTGATTTTTTTGCCAAAAATTGCCAGTGATTCCACGCTCAACGCCAGCCGACGAACTTAATGCACGTTTGAAGTCATCCATTATCCATGTCCTTTATGGAAATACTTGATATGAACATACCTAGTCGAATTACAGAACGACCGATGTGGTGAAGTTTTTTCCCAAACAATTGCTCAACATTGGTAATGGCAAAATTCGCGTTAACACTCTGATTGGATACATTACATTCCCTGAAAATGCTTATCACGCTTAATTAAACAACAAACTCATCGAGATAGTATTACCAAACATTGCTCAAATTACAAAAATTATGTTTGGTTGAGGGAACGTAGAAAAACGTTGATACTAACGAAATGAATTTTGAGATCCAAAATACTATAGCTGAAGAATTGATTACATCGGTTGATTCAATTACAAACCAAGATTTTGTCAACTATCCAAAGGAATTTTCAAGTTCGTTGGCATAACTCGGATCAAAGTGCAGATCATAATCTGCAATTAAAGGTCGGATCGGTAATCGTTATGTTGCGGCTTGCAGTGAAGAAATTAGTGAAAAACGTCAGCGAAGTCACAATTTTGAAAGGGATGTACACGAGGCGAGACGTTTTGATTTAACGCATACACATGATTTCCAACGACTAGCCATTCAAATTTGAATGGCTGCAATTTCCAGTGCGACTTGGATTGCAAACCTCCGCGTGATGGACACCTTGACGTGGAGCGGGGGCTTAAGGCGGCCCACAAGCCTGCTGATAGGATGACTCTAACAGGCTGAGCTTTCTTCCTGGCAGAGGCCCCCCAATCAGAAGGATGGGGTGTCCGGCGAACTACGTCAATCAACCCCAACACTCAGTGGTGGTGTGAGCACATAGCAAACCGTGCCTAAGGGTTAAATGGTTGAGGGGCAAGTCAACCGCGAACGAGCTCCTTCAGGTGCACTGGCCAGCGCCTGTCTTAAGTGTTGCCTGCCGTCATAGTAGACCCGACTATGCTATGGCGGCCACTCTACCTACCGGTGGGACTCACAAATGAGCACAAACAATAACAACAGAAACAATAGAGAAACAACAAGCAAAACAAATGAAACAAACAATGACAAAGCAAAGACCTACAAACAGCAAAAAACGATACCAGACGCGACGGAAATAGTAGCGGAGAACATACTTGACTACAGGGATGCCTCCGCGGATCTGATGTCAGATACAAAAAATGAGGCCTCAATGGCTAAAAGACGGACGCTATGCGTCAAAAACCAACGACCCATCAGAAGAGTCAAATTCCATCTCAATCGGATTCTTAAACAAAGACACTTTTCGCAGGGCGAGCACTCTCTTGGCGGGAGCTAACAGCAAACCTGTGACAGGAGAAGGCTAGTAACCCTAATAAGGCTACTATCGGAAAGAAGGAAAGGTCAACTGATAACAGTAAACCGACCCGGAAGGACTCCCAGAAGGACCTAGTACGAGTCACTCTGGAAGAGGACCTACTAGTGACAGGACGATCGGCGAACGGACTAACAAACCTGATACAGGTAGGCAAGTACCAGCAGCCAGAAAGAACTCTACCTTCAAGAGACAAATCTGAACCACTCTAAGGCAGCCACTGCCAACCTAATGCTCCCCCCTTCTAAAGAGCGTAGAAGAAATCGCCCGCATTCAGGAACCATGGATCAACGAAGTTGATCGCATTGCTGGATTGCGGACAAAAGGATATAATCTCTATCAAGACACGAGCTTTGGTAAGAGGAGAACTTGCATTTTAGTCAAGGCAATAAAAGCCGAGGCTAATATCCCCTCAGTGCACACCACACTATTTGGGGAAGTACCGATATCAACAACAGAGTTGAAAAGCTTTTTGAATTTTTTCTTAATTCTGATCTCAATATCTGTAATATGGGCTCAGAGCCAACTTTTATCAATAGTATCAAACAGTAAGTATTAAATTTAACCCTTATGTCCAATGACTCTATACTCTCTGTTTCTAAGTGGAAAGTATCCGATGAGTTATCATTCTCTGACCATCGATACATCCAATGCTCGATTAATTTCAACAAACCCCCAACCAGCACCTTCCGCAACCCCAGGAAGGCTAACTAGATCAGGTTCTAGAATATCCTTAACAGAAGGTTAGGAAGAGAAGTCATCTCCGATCCAAGCTCGGAAGCTGATATTGATGACATGGTTAAGAAAATCACAAAGGCTATGAATTCTGCCTTCCTAACAGCATGCAATGTTAATAGACAGAAACTGACTAGAATGCCGCCATGGTGGAACCGAGACCTATCAGTGCTACGCAAAGCAGCAAGTGTTTCAACAGGGCAAAATCCTTTAGGGTAGCAGCGGACTGGGACCTCTATAAGCAAAGTCTCAGGGTCTATAAAAAAGAGCTCAAAACGGCGCAAAAAGAAGCCTGGAAAGCTTTCTGTGGGAACATAGAAAACACCAAAGACTGCGGTCGGCTAAGGCTTTTACTTTCAAAAACCCCGACCATGCCAATGTATATTCAGTCTTCAGACGGACTCTGGACGGAATCCGCGGAGGAAAGCCTCGACCCTCTGATCGACACTCATTTCCCTAGCAACAAAGACCCCAACGAAATAGATTGCATCGATAGAAAGGTCGAACTGCACCGTTCTCCTAACGAAGTCTAAATTATATTGGGCGGTTATAAATTTCGAGACATTCAAATCCGCAGGTAGAGACAAAGTCAGGCCGGCTGAATTTCAGCACGGACTAGACATTCTATCACCTTGGGTAACAATTGTTTGAGACTCAGCTACTGTCCAAAACTGTGGAGGAAAGCTAAGCTGGTATTGTGTATATAGTGTGGGAAACACCCTTTCTTTCTGAAAACTTTGGAAATATAGTGGATCCAACTCCCTATCACCTGCCCAACAAGCATATCGGATAGGGTATTCAACAGAAACAGCACTTCACTACCTAGTCAGCACCATTGAGAAATCCTTTGATAACAAAGATTACACAATGGTTGCTTTCCTTGAAATAGAGGGGGCGTTTAATAATGTCAAAAGTGAAGCGATAACTAACGCTTTAACTAGAAGTTAAACAGTAACTGGAAGTATTAGTGAATGGATAAAGAATGTCTTACCCCGAAGAAGTATCCAATCAGAACTTGGAAATCACAATATAACCAGAAGAGTTTTCAGGGGACCCCGCAAGGGGGAGTACTTTCCCCTCTTCTCTGGATACTAGCGGTAGTGAACTTAGTTATGGCGGCTGCAAGCCAAGGGCCTACGCACAGACACCGTAGCCTTAGCCGCAACAGGCAAATTTCACCAAACCATTAGAGATTATGGAAACCTCTCTAAAGAAGCTAGAAAAGTGGACGGGAAGAGCTGGTCTGGATGTTAACCCATCCAAGACGGAACTCGTACTGTTCACAAAAAGATACATAATTTTTTTTCCTTTAATCCCACTAATGTTAAAGAACAAGGAACTAAGTTTAACCAGTTAGGCAAAATACTTAGGCGTAATATTAGAGGGTGAGCTAAGCTGGAAACCAAACATTCAGGAGCGTATTAGGAAGGCGGCGGTAGCTATGTATACTTGCAAGAGGATCTTCGGTTCGGACTCAATCCGAAAATGACACATTGGGTATATACAGCAGTCGTCAGACAAATTCTAACATGTGGTATCTTTGTTTGGTGTCCAGCGCTACGAAATACATTCAACCTCCGTGCACTTGCATTACGGGTGCTTCACTCCACACTTTCAGCCTCCATGGAAACAATGCTACAGCTACTTCCCATGGACATTTACAGAAAGTTGGCGGCTCCCAAGGATACGATCAGGTTTAGAGAATGCAACCGCTGGAGCAAAATGCACAGTTTAGGTCACATGGAAAAAAAAATCCCAAAGCATACAGATTATATCGCGCCCGTTGTAGACTTTGAATTTGGGTATAAAACACTCATCCCAAATAGAGAAGACTTAGCATCAGACGTAGCCATAGAAGCTACACATCTGGAAGTAAACACAAAGGATCCGAAACGGAAGAAGGCACTGTACTTCTCTCTGTTCCGTCGATTATCCAACCACTGTAGTATATTCCAGGCAGAAGTAAATGCTATCCAAAAGGCTGACCGCCGATAGACGGACTATCTATCGTTAAATACATTGACAGTCAGGCGGCCATCAAAGCTCTGGATCTTAGGAAGATAGCGGCCAGATGCAACCATACCCTATGCTGGGTTCCTGGGCATAGTGGTATTCCAGGCAACGAAAGGGCCGACGAGCTAGCTAGAACAAGGGTGGGTTTGCCAATGGCAAGTTATCAGGACCCCCCATACCCTCTCTTTAAGTAATAAACACTTTCTTACTTACAGATGCCATCAACGCCGCTAATCGGAGCTGGAAGGAATTAGATACCTGTAGGACTTCAAGGCTAATATGGCCTTCAATAAATCCCCCAAAAAAAAAAAACGCTCTCCTAATTCTAAATAGAAAGGAAATCAGCAATGCAGTTGGCATTATTACTGCTTATTGCCTATTAGGCACACACGCAAGGAGAATGGGTACCCCCTAAAATGACTTTTGAAGAAGCTGTAGGGACGAAGAGGAAGAACAAACTATACTTCACTACCTCGGGACCTGCCCATTGCTTGCAAGGACAATGAAAATCACGCTAGGCAGCATTTCATTTCTATAGCCTTGAGGAAATGTCTGGGATCAAAATTCTGGACATAGCTAAATTTATAAAAAACAAAGGAGTGCAACATCCAGGATATGCCACTAGCATACCAGTAGGTATCTTCAGATGTTTTATTTTGTTAGTACCCAAAGATGAACCGGCACGTTAGCTGCCGATTAGTGATATCATAATGGATCCAATCAAGATCTAAGTAGGCCAGAACTGCTTGAGTTGTGGCAATCACATTAACCTAACCTGAATTGCAAATGTCGACGAATACATCACAATTACAGTGGTTAAGAGTTTGTGCTCAAAATCCATGCTGTTCCTACGGCCAATTGTAACGGGAAATAATAAACATTATTTATTTACGCACAAAAAAAAAACAAAGTTTTGTATCAAAAAGCATTATAATCAACAATATGTTTTTGAAATATATAATTTTGTAGTACACCTAAGTCTGTTTTTACACGGTCTTTTTTTACACGGTTTGAAAATTGAATATTTTTAATTTTTTTACACGATTTTATTCCATTTAGCACGATTTGAAATTTTATGTACTTAAATTTTTTTTGTCAAATTTAATTTTTGCGAAGTATGTTCATATCACAAAAAAGTATTTATGAAAGAAAAAAGTCTGAAACCATCGATAGTATCGATAGTGCTATCGATAGTTTGCGAACACTAGCTTAAAGATTTAAGTGAATTCCCTTTTAGCGCGTACAAGCAATTTTTACTGGTCAAAGCAAATGTGAATAGCACTAATTTAGGGGAATTCCCTTTATGTGCATACAATAAAATTTACTGGTCAGAGCAATTGAAACGTGTTAATATTTTGTGAACTGTCAATGCAATAAGAATAAGAATAAGAAATAAAATAAACATGAATTCTTGTTCTTAAAAATTCTTGTTTTTCACTAATTTTAATAGGTTTTAGAGATTAGGAACAAATCACCCATTTTTGTATACGATCAATGTCTTTTTTTACACGGTTTTTTTTTACACGGCTTCTTCTGGAACCAATCTATCGTGTAAAAACAGACTTAGGTGTATTTATTTATATTATACTAGCTTTTACCCGCGACTTCGTCCGCGTGGAATAGTTACTTTGGGTAGCCTTTTTCATTTTTAGGATACTAATTTTCCGAATAATACAATACAATACATACTAACTGCAAACTACCGTAATTTGCTGTAAATATCTTATTTTAACACATTTTTATAAACTAAATTTTTTGTTTTTTCATCCTCTGCTAAAACATCAAGATTTTGCGGGCACGATACTCGTGAGCACGCCACATAGAGTTACCCATGGGAAAAAACTGTTTTTCTTTCTAAATGTGTACCTGCTACTTTAAGCGTTTGTCCTTAAGCTTAATTTATTGTCATTGAAAATGCTGCTTTTAGGGGAAACTGTAGTCTTTCAAACTGAAAGGGCAAATCAGTCGGAATTATTGGAATACGGGGAATTAAAAAATGTTGTCCTTTTGCCATTCCAGTCATAATTATTGCTTTTATAACATTTGTCGGCGCAAAAATTGCCCTTTCACACAACCATTCTTGATTGCCCATATTTATTTGCAGATCGGGATAGACATTATTTTCCAAATCATCTATATTATCGACAATTTGATAGAATCACGGCTCAGGCTCAGTGTAATCATACCGTTACTGTCTGTCGCCATACGATCTTCTCCGATTTTTAGAAGAGCAGTCTCATATGTCCATCATTGTGCAGCTGAACTCGCATATTTGTAGTCAAACGGAACTTTTTTACGTGTACCTATAATATAGACGCTTTCAAAAAGGCATTTATTTCATCTGCTCGTGTGCCCCTAGTAATCACTGGCAGGGTCTGTCTAAAGTCACCACCTAAAAGTACCACCATCCTTCCCAAAATACTCTGCTCTTAATATCTTTCATATTGCGATCTAGTGCTTCGATTGCTCTTTTATGAGACATCGTACATTCATCTAAACCAACAGTCATACACTCTTGCAACATTCGTCCACGCTTACTGTTTTTTCTAATGTTACAAAATGACATTTCCTCATGAGCTATGTAAGTTCAAATGCAATGTAGGAACTGAGTGCACCTTTTGTCCCCCATTGAGCAGCGTAGTAGCTATTCCAGAGGAAGCTACTGCAAAAGCAATTTTCTTTCCTGACTTCGGATAATAGAAAATTTAAAAGAAAGTTTTTGCCAGTGCCTTCTTGAGCATCCGAAAAGAACAAACCACCTTCACCACATTAAATTTTTTGAATAACTTTATCAAAGATTAATCTTTGTCATTTGTTCAAAAGTGGAACGGCATCCATTATTTGGCGTTTTAAAGAATCAGTATCGTAATCTAGTCCTCGCATTAAATCACTACTTACTTCCCCAATTCTGCTCGGTCTGCTCATCTCAAAATCATAAAAAAATGTTTTCCCGGTAATAGCTATCAATTGGTCTTCAACCTTTGTTAAGGCGTCATTGTAAATTAAATTATTATAGGCCGCATTAAAAAATTATATTTGGCCGTACCACGCCTCAGTCTGACTATCGACAACAATCAATCAGCAGTGGCGACCGACCATGGGTTGTGTGTGTAGTTTTAAGCACGCAATAACATGTTCAATTTGAGTATTTCGCTGAAGGGTGGTCACTGGAATTTCGATATCGAATATATTTATATATACACCTAAGTCTGTTTTTACACGGTCTTTTTTTACACGGTTTTGATATAACACGGTTTGAAAATTGAATATTTTTAATTTTTTTACACGATTTTATTCCATTTAGTACGATTTGAAATTTTATGTACTTAAATTTTTTTTGTCAAATTTAATTTTTGCGAAGTATGTTCATATCACAAAAAAGTATTTATGAAAGAAAAAAGTCTGAAACCATCGATAGTATCGATAGTGCTATCGATAGTTTGCGAACACTAGCTTAAAGATTTAAGTGAATTCCCTTTTAGCGCGTACAAGCAATTTTTACTGGTCAAAGCAAATGTGAATAGCACTAATTTAGGGGAATTCCCTTTATGTGCATACAATAAAATTTACTGGTCAGAGCAATTGAAACGTGTTAATATTTTGTGAACTGTCAATGCAATAAGACGTGTTTTGTTAAGAAATTTTTTGCAGGCAAATTTGATTTTCCATTAAATTTAATTTTAACGCATTAAGATAAAAGGTAAGCCAAAAAATATTTTGTATTTATTCAGTTATTTATGTTTTTTAATTTTGTAAAATATTTTATGTATCCCTTAAAGGAAATGTCAGATATAAAACTAAAACGGAAGGCAATTTCTTTGGAAACCAAGATTGAAATTTTAGATCGCCTTCGAAATGGAGAAGGCTCAACTGCTCTTGGTAAAACGTTCGGTTTAAATGAAGCCACAATAAGAACTATAAAGAAAAATGAAATTGCTATTAGGCAATCGGTGATTTCTGGAACGAACCTCTCTGTTAAGTCTTCATCATACACTAGAGATGCTGTTAAAGAAAAAATGGAAAAAGCACTCATAATATGGCTGGAGGAAAATGCCCAAAAAAGAATTCCCGTAGACGGAAACAATATCAAACAGCAAGCATTAAGGTTCTATAAAATGATAAAAGACGAACAACCGTCTACATCCACACAAACAACTGCTGAGAAGAGCTACGTATTTTCTGCAAGCACAGGTTGGATGAGGGGATTTCTCCATACGCATGCGCTTCATAACATAAAAATCAAGGGCGAGATTGCTTCTGGAGATTAGAAAGCCGCTGAAAAAACCAACTAAAACTTAAAAAAATAATAGCGGATGGTGGATACAGTCCAGATCAGGTTTTTAACGCTGACGAAACCGGTCTTTTTTGGAAAAAAATGCCGAGAAGAACATATGTGGCCAAATCGCAAAAAAGTGCTGGGGGTTTTAAAGTTGAAAAAGATCGAGTCACATTTTTATTGTGCAGTAACGCTTCTGGAGATCGGATGTTAAAGCCCCTGCTTATCAATCGTGCATTAAAGCCTCGAGCAATGAAAGGTGTCGATTTTGATACATTGCCGGTTAATTGGATGGCCAATAAAAAAGCATGGGTGACGACTACAGTTTTCACAGAATGGTTCATTAAATATTTTGTGCCAGAAACTAGAAAATATTTGAATGAAAAGGGCTTAGAATTTAAAGTTCTTCTGTTGGTAGACAATGCACCCTCAGTTGGAACACCAAAATGTACAAGTTTTGTTCCTGCCACCAAATACCGCATCCCTAATCCAACCACTGGACCAAGGAATTATCGCAACATTCAAAACTTATTATATCAAACGAACATTCCAGTACATTTTGGACACTTTGGATAGGGATAAAACTCTAACAGTAATTGATGCCTGCAAAAAGTTTTCTATTAAAGATTGCGTTACACATGCTGCTTTAGCATTGTCAGATTTACGACCATCAACCTTAAACGGATGTTGGAGAGCAATTTGGCCAGAATGTGTAAAAAGTAAAAATCCTGTGGAGAAAAATACAAACGAATATCCCAATATTATTGCTTTAGCACACGCAGTTGGTGGGGAAGGTTTTGATGACTTGTTATCTGATGACATTGATGAACTGATGATTGATAAAGTTCTTAGCGAAGACGAAATATTACATTTTGCCTCACAGAATGCTGATGTTATAGAAAGCAGTGTTAGTGAAGAACCTGTAAAATTAACTGAAAATTTAATTCAAGAAAGGCTTCAACTTGCAAATAAATTAGGACACCATTTCGTCAAAAATGATCCCAATGTCGAAAGAGCTGCACAATTCCAACGTGAGCTGAATTCTTGTATGGCTCGTTACAAGGAATTATACAAAGAGGTAGCAAGAATTGGCGAACAACGGCTCATAACAGAGTTCATTTTTCAAAATGTAGATGCCGAACGAGCAAGAGAAAGTCCAGTTCAAAATTATTCCAGCGATGATAGCGAATGTACATATACGCGTTCGAAGCAAGCGAATGCGAATAACTGATTACGATAGCAATTAAATTTATGTTGCTGTATTTATGATTATCACTTATTTTATTTTATTTTATTTTATTCTTTACCTTAAAAATTGAATAACCTATTCTTTTCGTTCACAACATAGTTGTTTAGTTCCTGAACTTGCCATACATTTAATTTATATTATGTACTTTTAAGATAAGAGTGCATATCTTTTTTATCATTAATTAATATGCTTGTGAAAATAAGCATTATATATTTCATTTAATAAAATAAACATAAATTCTTGTTCTTAAAAATTCTTGTTTTTCACTAATTTTAATAGGTTTTAGAGATTAGGAACAAATCACCCATTTTTGTATACGATCAATGTCTTTTTTTACACGGTTTTTTTTACACGGCTTCTTCTGGAACCAATCTACCGTGTAAAAACAGACTTAGGTGTAATATATATATATATACATACACATTCTGGCCAATTGCGGTATATAATATATATATATATATATATATATATATATATATATATATATATATATATAATATATATATAATATATATATGTGATTGTTGCCGATGATTAGAGACCATGGCAATTTTTAAACGGTAATAAGTTGCATTATATGCAAAAGGATGCAAAAGGATGGTTGTTAGCTCAAATTAATAAAGGATTAATTTACTATAAAGCCTTTTTTTTAGTTTTTCAATCCGATAAGCCTTTAATGAGCCAGGACTGTGTGAAGATGAAAAAATGCGATTTTTGCCCCATTTTGTCCTTCTTAGACCCGGAATAAATAGACTAAGTACATCTACAAGATCAAATTTTTCTCTCTACCAAATTTCATCAAAATCGGTTCATTGGTTAAGACTTGAAAGAATAATATAATATAATATAATATAATAATATTATATATATAATATATAATAATAGACAGACAGAGTTACTTTCGCATTTATAATATAAGTTAGGATAGTAAGGATTATGTAATTAAAATATAGTAATAATAACATACCGATACAGCCCGTAGAGGCCCACCTTCGCTTCTACAGCAACCACTCGTGTTGTGCGTGCTATTTTTTCTCTCATGAGTGGAAGGGACCTACAGTTTTATGCCGACTCCGAACGGCAAAGATGGAGATGATTTTTTTTGACGGTTATTACTCTTTGAGCATTGACAATGACTCGAAAGAGGTGAGGCCGTGAGAATTATTTTGGTCGTAGCTCAAGTGCCTAGGGGTCGACACACATACGACACACATACGCATATCACACATATTTCAAATCTTGTACATACTTTATATGATTAATTCATATATTTCATCTTCAATTACACGATTATTCTCTTTAAATGAAATAATGAATACATAAATAAACAAGAACTTTTAATTTAATTTTATTTTCTGAGGGTTAAATTGATGTTAACATGTAAATACAACAACAAAACTTATTGAAACTGAAATTGATTCTCATCTTCCACTTTGAACTCTATGTAAAGAAAACTGAGCATTATATATGTCTAATAATTTTAATGGTTGTCATTATTAAGGTTTTTCTCTTGCCATGATGATGCGTACAGCAACACAGAACTAAGATTCCAATGGTTTAACAACCAACAACTAAGTATGAGCAACCAAATTGATGCATTGAAAATTGAGCTGTGGTCGTGAAGGCGAAGAATTTAAACGCAGAACGAAAAATGTGACACATATTAAAAGAGATCAAAAGAGCAATCGAACCAATTACAATCTTCACTTAAAGAGCTCATACGCATATGAAATAAATTTGTAGAAGTTTGCTTGTAGTGAAGAAGTTTCTATACAAATAAAAGCGTGGATAATTTAAAAATCAAATTTTTATTTTAGTAATTACTCGCCACTATTGTCTGTAGCTTAGACGTAGTTATTAGATGAAATAATTAACACGGGTCTTTTTACATCGCCGTCGCGTAGTGAGTTAGTGCGTCGACTCCTACGCAGAGGGTGCCAGGTTCGAATCTCCAGTTTACGAACTTTCATAATTCACAGCTCCACCTCTTTCGAATCAGTGACAATGCTAAAAGAGTATTCGTGTCTAGAAAAAGCTTGTCAACTTCGCCGTTCGGAGTCGGCATAAAAATGTAGGCACTTCCAATCGTGAAAGAACAATATCACGCACAACACGAGTGGTTGCTGCGAAGATAGGCCCAGGTTCTCCTCGGACTGTCGCGCAACCCATATTATTATTATAATTAACACGTAAATTAAAAGATTACCTTGTTGTATGCATCTCCAAATGCTGTATCACCAATTGAGTTTGTATAATTTTCGTATAAACGAACCTTGGTCTAAGGGCTACTGTTCATAAGAGAACCGCAACTCCACAAACTATGTTTTTAATTGGGAAGCACAGCTTAAGGTGAAACAAAATTTCTGTGAGCAAAGTGAGAATAAATCAGCAGACATGGGACAACTAAAATCGGTAAAGTAATAGTTATTTTTTAATGATCTTATGCTTCTGAATATAACAAACTCAAATGATGGAGGAAACTAAATACTTGATTTGCTGGCCGTCGTGAAATACAGTACCAGCAGAGCCTGTCCATAGACTTGATAAGTCTTAGCAATCCTAAGTTTTTTATAATTTTTTTTATAATTTCGAAAATGTTTCAGAAGTATTTCTTGTTCTTAAAATCTTGAAATCTAGATATATACATTCTGTATATAATAATATAATAAAACTAGCTGATTCGGCCATGAGTTACTGTGGCTCAGTACGTAGATTACGCTGCATTAACCTCGTATGTTGTGTTCATTCGAATTATTCGTGAGTTATTTCGTTCGTAACATTCCCAATCAATGCATGTGCATCAATTCGCAAGCTATCTAAAAAATTTATTTCATTAACATACATTTTTTTATTTCATTTCATAGCAACGTTTTTAACGTTGCCCAACCAAACACGATTTTTGTAACATTGTTCGTCGAATGGCGTTGACCATGGAAACGCTGGTAATGTTTGTGGAAAATCAGCTGCCAGTTAGTGCCAGAAAATCGCAATATTCAAAAAAGTTGTTCACCAACCCAAGTGCTGAATGAGCTGTTCGACCGCCTTTCAACGACGTAGCAGTAATACGAGATGAAGCAAGTGGAAGTGCAATTACATTTTGGAATCACACCGTGGCCAACATCAAGGATATTAAAAACGTTTTCCAGTTCTACCGGGAGCATTTGAGAAAAAAAAAAAGTCCTCAGCTCCATCACTCATTCATGATCCTTCACTACATTCATGAGCGTATCGTTGGCATATTTTTGTTCTTGGTATAAAAGGTGACCATTTCTTTGAACGGTTTCTGTCAATGCCTCTGATCGCCACGTCAGATGTACAACTAACATCGCTCTACGAATGCTACTTGAGATAGCTTGGGCATATGCCAAACCCATCTACGGCTGTTTTGTAGATTTGGAAAAGGCATATGACCGAGTTCCCCGATGAAAGCTCTGGAGTGTTCTGCAGAAGCATGAGATTGATGGTCCCCTTTTGAGGGCCACTCAGTCTCTGTACACAAACTGTAGCAGCTGTGTTCGTGTTAACGGTGCTAAATCAACACCCACCTTCGTGGGAGTTGGACTTCGCCAACTTTTTCGTTGTTTATGTGGACTAAATATTGCAGCGCAGCCGAGGGGGGGAATGTTATGGAGTCCCATTGAAGCAGGTGGAGAAGTTTTCGTATCCCGGGGTATTCTTCACGAAGAAGGAGTAATGCTGACCTTTTCTGTAGGATTGGCCAAGCTGGTTCAGTTTTGAAACAGCTTTGAAGATCTGTAATCAGGTAGGCAGAGCTTCGTATCAAAGCCAAGTTAGCGGTTTTCAACTCGGAATTTATTCCAATTCTCACGTATGGTCATGAAATTTGGGTAATGACCGAAAGAATAAGATCGCGAATACAAGCCGCTGAGATGAGATTTCCTCGTAGTGTTGTGCGAATTACTCGCCGGGATAGGGTGAGAAGTACTGCAGTGCGCGAGGAACGGAACATTCCCTGAACAACGGAAAGGGCTTTGCTTCGATGGTTTGGTCAATTGGCGCGAATGTCCCCACTATCACGAATTCCGAGGTGTGCCGTGAATGCGATTCCATCAGCTAAGCGACCACTTGGCAGACCCAGGATGAGGTGGTTGGGCGTTAAACTCGCCTGGTTACGCTTAGGCTTAACTCCTAATGAGTTAGAGTGATAGAGAACCTCTTTAGTGGATCATGCGGGTCAGAAGATGATGATGATTAAATGTCGTTTTCGTCCAGTGGTTTGTGGTAAGAACCGCATAGCAATCGGTGGCTTAAGTTAAACCATTATATAAGTGGAATCCATCACTTAACTTCCACTTCTTCTTCTTCTTCTGGTGGCGCTACAGTCCGTGGTGGACCTGGGCCTCAACCAGTAAGCCTCTCCAGCCGGCACGATATTTAGCCAGCTGTTGTACCAAACTGCGCACACCAAGTTGATTGAGGTCTTTCTCCACCTGGGTGCGCCATCGGTTCCGTGGGCGTCCTCTATAGCGTTGTCTCACTGGTTCGGAGTCGAAGACTCTTCGGGTTGGAGCAGTGTTGTCCATGCGCTCTACATGGCCCAGCCATTTAAGACGTTGAATCCGTAGACGCCTGACTAGGCTCATGCCGCTGTACAGCCCGTACAGTTCGTGGTTGAATCTTCTCAAACTTCTGTCCACTGTGGATTACAAGTGAACCTGATAAACAAATCTTGTGTACCATAATGACGTACATACGACATATGAGTATCTTAGGCGTTTTCATGCATATGGCGCGTACTTCCGCGAGTATTATGTGCATTATGGTATTATGTCAGCATTGATGGCGTAATATATTCGTCAGTATGGTGTTTTGTCGGATTCAACCTCATAAATGTCAATTGCTCAGTTTCAACTTTGACATATTGACATATTCACAACATTTGGTGAAATAGACAACGACCGTAACCAGCGGTCTTTATGACAATGAGTCGTAACTTCTTCTGGTGGTGCTACAGACCGGGGTGAACATGGGCCTCAACCAACAAGCCTCTCCAAGTGGCACGATCTTTAGTCAGGTGTCTCCAATTATGCACGCTAAGTTGGTTGGGCTCCTCAACCTGGGTGCTCCATCGGTTCCGTGGGCGTCATCTGGAGCAATGTTTTCCATGCGCTCGACATGGCCTAGCTATCTTAGGCGTTGAATCCGTAGACGCCTGGTTAGGCTCATGTCGCTGTACAGCTCGTACAGTTCATAGTTGAATCTTCTTCTCCAAACACCATCAACGCAGACAGGACCAAAAATTGAACGCAGAACTTTTCTATCGAAACTTAACTTCCTCTATAAATTCAAAATTTCTATTGATTCTGAGTTTAGCGAAGGATCTACACTTAAGCTCGCGCTGTGAAATCGGGCATAAGCTTTTCGCTTTTCCAACGCTTACGACTCGACACTTAGGAACGTCTTTCGGTCTCTACTAATTCCGATATCCCGTTAGTTTTAAAAAGTGCAGAAATTCTTCTTCATTCTTGTTTATTTTACGGATATTAAAGTTACTTCCATATAGTTGAGTTGAAATAAATAAAAAACAATTTTCATTTTTTATGAGGATTCAAAGAAAAATCTGTTGTAAATAATTATACAGTAATATCACGTTAAACGGTTATGGATCGGTTTTGGTTTTGCAGGGACAATTATTTAGTAGCATTTGATGGACAATTTACCATAGAAGGACAATTAAGAGGTATTGGTGAAGTCATGGAAATTGATGAGTGTAAAATCGGTCGTCGTAAATATCAACGGGGACATGTGTAGAGGGTTCTTGGGTTTTAGGTATGATCGTTCATGGAGAACCGTCTTAATATAGATAAGAGATTTATCCAAATAATAAAAGAGACAAAGATACTTTAACTGGGTTTAATACAGAAGCACGTTAAGCCTGGAACAACAATTCACAAAGATTGGCATATTAATATTATTTGCCAGGGAGCAGCAATGACAGAACTGTCACTTTTTTTAAAATAACTACATTTCTTACGGCTGCTACTCATTGTGATAGTTAATGTAGTACAGTAATACCGCGGCTTTTGACCCGTATGCGGTACTTGCACAACTCGTTTCTTGCGACTTAAATTTTTTTAACTTTACGTACTCAGTACTTGCAACACCCAAAGCATTTTAACTCAGTACTTCCGACAATTTTTATTTTGCTTCTGCAGATGACGGAGCAATTCGCAGTAGATCCAATTCGGAGAAATACCTTATGCATACATTTTTAAGCGGTCTCTCCTTTTCTTGCACATTTTGTAAAAACAAAATTCGCGGAAGTACCGTATATTTTATGCTGTTCACAAAGTTCATTTTGAGTTGTTAGTTGAATTTTGCGTGGCGCGGTGGAAGTTTGCGTGGTTTTTGAGTTCTAATCAATAGGTAAACGAGTTCGTGGCCGGAACTCCATGCCATCCAAAGGAAAACGAGTTAAAGAGCCATGATGGTCAGATATCGGCAATGTGCTTTCCTCCAAATTGTACAGCTTTTTATGACTGGGATAGTGAAGATATCATTCCTCTTTCTGAGTTACGTTTGCAGCTTACTTAATTGAATCCATTTCAAATTTGCTGCAGGAAATAGAGCCATTGCAGCAAATCGCTCTTTTTGAAAACGAGCAATGGATAAGCGAACCTTATTCAGCGCCCACCACACTAAACGAAGAACAGTGCCTTGATGATGACGTTACTGGAGATGAAGCCACTGACGCCAAGTTTTTTCTAAGTTTTCTTGGCCAGTAAGCACATTGTCTATATGGACTGCAAAAAAAAAGAGGCCGAAAGGCAAATAGATAATTTAGTTTAGATTATTTTAGAGCACCTGCGAAAGGTCAGTAGGACAGATTTTAAGAACATGAATTGTTTAGATATTAAGATAGATTTAATCAATTTTGTCTAGTTTTAAGAATTATGAATTAAAAAATAAAAATTAATTTTAAAGTTAAAAAAAAACGACTTGGTGGTGCTCAGTACGAAGAAAATACTAACACCGGAGGAGACTATGTCAATGCCATGACCCTTCAGAGGCTTAGAAGTAACGTGGTACTGAACAAGCGCGTCTTTACAAAACAAAGTAAAATTATAAACTTTTATAATTTCATATAATATGTATATTATATTAAACGTAATTTTGACCGTATAATGGCTTTATACTTGCAATATCCTTCAAACTTGCACCGAGCCCGGTTTTCATGCGAGCAAGATTCGCGGTACTATTGTATACGTAAAAAATGAAGTAGACGTAGAAACAATGTCAAAATTTTGTTGAGATATCAATTTAGCGTCAGTTCAATTGTGCTTCTATGTGAAAACATAAAAACACTCCAAAATCCACAAGTAACAAATGTAGGTAATCAATGAAACAAATCGGGCGTGTAGTTAATTCGAATAACTACGCGTATATAATCAAGTATATTACCTCATGTAGTCTACTCTGCCATCTCTGCCTGTGAGGTGTATACAAGGCTTTTCGAGTGAAGTCCATGCATAGTCTACCACATAGAAAGCTTAAATCAAAAGTAATTCTTAGCGAAAACCACTGGGAATGACGATTTGGGATTTGGGAATCCTTGATTTTCATATGCATAAAAGTTAAGGAAGTGCTGGAGATCAAGCTAGTAAATACTTGATATAAATTAATAATAATAAATTAAAAATAAATTAATTATTAATAATAATATGGGTGGTGTAGCTTTTCAGCAACCACTCGTGTTGTGCGTGCTATTGTTCTCTCACGAGTGTAAAGGACCTACCACTTTATGCCGACTCCGAACGGCCAAGTTTGAGAAGCTGTTTCTAGACTGCTATTACACTTTGAGCATTGTCAGTGGTTATAGGCACACATCGAATGATAACTCGAGTGGTAATCGATTATTGTGTTAATCGAAAACATCTAGATAATCAATTAATCATTCGAATGACTACTAACTAATTACTAACTACTAACACAAGAGAACTCGATAAATGTATCAATTTATAGCGAGAACAAGTAACAAAGAATTATTGTCGAGAGCTACTGATCAGCAACATAAGGAGAATGAAAGAAAAACGCAAAAGAGAAGTACTCAAATATTACTCCACTAATCGGTTCATTTCTTCGTTCTCAGTTTCTTTTTGCTATTATGCATATTTTTCAAATGTATATACATATACATATGCATATCTCCAAACGAATTTCGCACTATTCCCTTTTCTAGGTGAATTTTGTTTGAGTCAAAGATAAGGGATAATAGATATATCGAACTTCAACCTCCCTTGCCCCTTGATTTCATCTGACAGCGATTTTTATACGCTTTTTGTCCCGTGTTTGTGAATACGTGTGAGCTCTTGAGAACAGCTGTGGAACAGCTGATACACTTCTCCACCTTAGTAATGGGGTGAATTAGAGTTCTTATTTTAAAATTCGCTCGTTATTTGAACGTTTTTTCAAATTTCGATGTTAAATTTTCAACAGAGTATGGAGGGGTAAACGGACGAACAAAGCTTATGTTCATGATGTGGATTCATTAAAACTTTGAGCAAGCTACAATCTGAGATACTAGGAAATAATTAATGAATGCACTACAAAGTGTGAATTTTTGCATATGAATAAAAATGAATAATACATTCAAACGTTCAGGTAACTACTAATAAAATATTATTAAAGCGTGAATCACTTTAAATAAGAAGTTTTGACAAACATTTTTATGCATAAGTAGTTGCAATATTTTGCTATTATTCTTATCAAATTGTTTAAATTAAATGAGTTTTTCAGAATTCATGAATTAAGCGTATACAGCGGACTTCATTTTTTGAGTTAATTTGTCAGGTATGGTTTATGAATAGGCTGTATATATACTTCAGAATTAATTTGAGGTCAAATATTTGCAGTTAGATGCCATACATTTTTATTCACAAAAGTCCATATTACAATATAAAAAATTCTCTTAAAAATACGAGTCAACATTTGAACACATGTTAGAGGGTGTACATGTTACATGGATCGTACCTGGATTGTAAGCAAATTCAGAAATCTGCCGCCATTTTTTTCACTAAATTCCCGAATCTGCAGCAATTTCAAGGCTTGTGTATGGTGGACAGTTTTCCTTTTTGTTACTGTGGTGTTTCTGTTTTTCGGTGTAATTAACGGTTTCTTAAGAGCATTGTACAGTTTTGGTAAGTTTGATTTTATTGTTACGTCGCAATTTGAAATACATTACATAGTACACTGCATCACTACTACTTCAAATTCATATGTGTGAAAGGTTTATTTGACAAAATTTCAAATTGAAATTTTTTCCAAAAGAATACAGATGAAAAATCTGTAAATTGGAAAATTTCCAAAAGAACACTGAAATTTATTGGATATACAACGAATTTGAAGTCTCATCTTGAACGAGTCCATCCTGTGCTACTAGGGAACTACTGATATGTTGAGTTTTGATAGCAATAAATCCTACTCTACTGTCACCAGTTATTTTTATTTTCAATGACAAGTTATTTTCACCGGTACTTGCAACTCGTGGAATACATGATTCGCACACAGGAGAAAACATAGCAACGTATTGTCACAGGTTTCGTGAAATGGTGCGTCAATACGAAAATAGTCACAATTATGTCACATAATGCTGCTAATGTAAAAAACACAGTCAATGGACCCTTGGAAAAGCATCACCATCCTTGTGTAGCTCATACGCTGAATTTATGTGTAAATGACACTGTCAATAAAAATACCGATTCTTCTGACTTAATTAAAAAAATACGGTACATTTGTGCGCCATTTCAAACAGGAAAATATGTCACTTCCGCAATTAATACTGAAACAAGATTTAGTTACTAGGTTAAATTCGTCCTTAATTAAGTTGGAAAGATTCGTAGAAATTAAGGATCTATCTTTTGCAGTAACAGATCTACCTAGAGCTGCCGAATTTCTTATTGCATTGGAATGGGAAACCATACAGGATTGTCTTCGACTTCTAAGACCTTTTGAGAAGCTAACTAAGGAACTCTCTGGAGAAAAATTTCCTACGATGTCTCTTTATTAAGCGACCTCCAAATAAGGATTGAATGCCTAGAGCCTACAAAACAAATTGGAAGTAGGCTTAAAAGTTTTGTTTGCATCAAGTATTTCTTAAACGCTTCGGTGAGATGGAGACAAGTAAAACAGCTTCAAAGGCAACACTTCTGGACACAAGGCTCAAGAAATTGACTTTCGGATCAGATGAAAACGCTAGCAAAGCAGACCAATGGCTTGAAGACCGTGACCAATGGATCTCATATCTAGTCAATCTGTGGTTAAAGCTATATTTGAAATAGAGAATTCCGAAAAGAGGTGGGACCGTCAAAATTTTTGTTGGTCGTACTGGCCGCGAATCTAACCTAGGCAGCGAGGTTAAGGTACGTATGGTGTCGACGCACATACCCACAACGCCACGAACGCCACTAAGGAGGTATATTTAGTAAGACGATTCGCTAGTATATACATAGATACTTCTGTAGTATAGGATTATAGTTCTTTGGCGTTAGTCAAAATTTTTTTTTTTTTTTTGTGAATTCATATATTTTAAGGCATTCAAACTGAAACAAGAGCTGGGGCTAATCCTATTTCTAGAACAGTAAATTCTGTTGTAAAGCTTAGAACAGATTAAGCCTCTCACTGGATAAAGTTTTCTTCCAATTCTGAGGAGAATATGATTGGCTTAGCAAATACAGGTGCCTACATGATCGGATGAGCCTTGAAGAATGAGGAAATGAGAGTTAGAAGAATCTATTAATCGAAAAGGATATGCCTCCATCAATATTCAAGCAACATGTGATATAATTGAATGCTTTACAAGTTTGCCAATGGCCAGGCTAAGTTCACGATTCTAGAATTCAGAGGAACAGTTTTCAAATTGTTTGGAAAGCAATTGAAAAATAATACCTAATACCGGCCCCAAATTGGGGATGACACCGAGGATGGCACACTGGATGTTCTTGTGTGGGGGACAACACGAAGTAACAGAGGCAATATAACCAAGATAAGTAATATTTTAAGATTAACGTGTATCTGCATCACGGTGGCACTATGTTCCACACTCTCAACCGCCATGGAAACAATGCTGCAGCTCCTTCCCATGGACATCTATGGGAAGCTGATAGCTACCAACACAGCGTTAAAGTTGTAGAATGCATCAGCTGGGTCACACGGAAATAATCAAAAATGCTAGGACCGACGCATATAGGTAATATAGTGCCATCTTTAGACTTTGTGTTTGGGTATAAGGTATACACAGTTATCCCAGACAGAGAAGACTTGACAAACGATTTTGTAACGTAATCTGCCAACTTGAACATTTACACGGATGGCGCAAAAACGAAGGAAGGCACCGGACTAAGGGTGTTCGCGATATCGCTGAAGATATCCTTCTCCTTGTCCCTTCGACTGCCTAATCATAGCATTGTATTCCAGACAGAAGGGAAAGCTGCCCAACCCGATGTTACTTTGTCGATCTCTTAGAGAGATAGCGGTCAGATGCCACCTTACCCTATGTTGAGTCTCTGGGCATAGTGTGCACTATGGGACGAACCAGCGTTTATCGTCTCAATAATACTCTTTAATAATAATAGCAAAACATTTGGAGCTGCAGAGAAGAGGAGGAAGAGCGTAGTTACGCTTCACTCCCTCGATACTTATCCAGACCTTGCAATACCAACGAATAATACGCCAGGCAACTACTCTTAGCCTAGAAGAAATGGCACACATCGAGATACAGAGATTCATTCATCAAGAAAACAAATTGACTGTAACCCAGCATAGGAGTGTATTTTTCTAGGATAGGCCACTAGGGTATTATTGTTAGGGTAGTCCCTTTTACTAAAGTAGTACTGGTGACAATTGCAAGTGCGTCATATCTGCTCTAGTTGTAACAAACACTTTAACCTTTCCTCTACGAGCAGTGGATGATTTTCCGATAGATTGGCTGCGTACTGAATTGATGAGTATTTATATCGAGATCGCCTTTGCTGGAAAGTTGTACCAAAACATTTGTTAGTACATACTATCTAAAACAGTTCATATCGCGGGAAATTGTATGTCAACAAAAACTTAATGGCGGAAACAGACATTTTTCACACGCACAAAATGAAAAGGGGAGTACTACTCAACATTTTCTTACTCATTAATGGTTCTGCAACAATTCACTTCACATTATGGAATTATCCTACTTAACACCACTAAAAATTAATTAAATTCATTTAACATTACAACAATTCAATTCCTGTTTTTCATTCATCACTTTTTTATACATACATAGATGAAATTGAATTGTGATTTCAGCTTAAGCTACCCATTTTAATGTCAAAAACGGACCCTGAGTGACACATTTTAATCGAACGCGATGAAATTACGTTGGCACTAGATAAAGACATAATATAGACCAGTCACTGCAGTCGCTAAAGGAAAACTGGCTGTATTCTCGTACATACATAATGTAGACACATACCTACATATTTGTGAATTTAGAAGCAAAATGAAAAAATGTATCAACTCGTAGAAATATATGTAGGACATTTTTTTTTCCTTAAATTTGTACACTTAAATCGTGCGTATTTTCATCGCTATAACCGATTCTATATCCGGCATCGTTGTAATCTATTGCAAATTGTTCTAAGTTAAAGGGATTTTTTCCTTGACTTTGAAAATGTATTGTTATATCCGGTTCACCGCTATACCAAGTAATGTTTCTATATATTTATTTGTATTGTACATGCACATCCTAAGATCTAACCCCGATAAGTGAGCATAATAAAAAGCAACTAATGATACAACTTTGCAGCGTTGCTCATGATGAATTTTCTGGTCTTTGAAAAGCTTGTTATTGTAAGTGATTTACAAGCTTAAATATATATAATCCAAGCTTATATATATATAATATATATTAAATCCACACTACATTATTGTGTCATACTGGAGGCAGCTAGCCAACCACTAGTGCGACACATATTTTTGCCAAAGTCAATCAAACGGTTGGATTCATCAAGGGTAACACGATAAGAAATACCAACCCATAGTCCGTACTGCCATTGTACACTAACTGCAATGGTCATCGTCTCGTAAGGTGCGTCCACCCCTACGTTGGGAGTTCAATGTTCAATCCTCGAATTGCTTCACGCACTATTCTCATCTACAAAAAGCTTCTTAGGCTTCGCCGTTCAGAGTCCGCAAAAAACTAAACATCACGCCTATTCGTGATAGAAAAACAGCATACACAACACAAGTGGATTGCCATATGGCGTCATATATACCATACCCCTTTACTCTTTTTTTATGTTCATTTGGTCCTTAAAAGATCAAATATTGAACTTTTGAATGGAGAATTCGGATTAGCTGATTATTTGAAATATATAGATTATACATTTTAGACGTTATTTAGTTACGCTCCTACGTAAAACAATTATTTACAATAGCGAACAAATTATTTTGGAGTAGTCAGCTCTTTAAGATGCAGTTGTCAGCCACTTGAGTATCCAGTAGTCAGTCCCAATGATGCATTTTAATTTTAGCTATAAATGACCACTAACTGGATAGACTCAACAATATTTTATATATTTTTTAAAATTAAAAATTAACTGTAAATAAATGGCCCATAAATAATCAAGCTTTTTGTAAGTAAATGAGTGTGGAAATGAGAATTTTATTGTGGATTCCGTAGATGGCGCCAATAAATAATATGTAGAAACGAGGCTATTGGCGAAAGAAGTATTTCGTGGCATTTGTCATAGCTGCCTTTGGTAATTTTTTATGTTTATATCAAAACGATTCTGGATTCACTCGAAACGTTCATTCCTTAGTAATGTATTACTTTCCATATACTAAATCAATGTGACAATGGTTGATTGATGGATGCAATCGAATTATTTCTTAAAAATGTATTTTCATTAGAAATGTACATTAGGAAATTAAAAGAAAAAAAACCGTAACCGTTAAAAGGACTTTCGAAATTTCAAATTCTGCTGTAAAACAATCATGGCTATATGCCCTTGGTTAGCCGAAAACGTTTGTAAACGAAAGTTCCCCAAGAACATCAACACATTCATGTTGTAAAAATATCTATCACATCCACAGTATATTCAAATAATTCGTACTCCATGCTATAATTTTCAAATGCTGTATTCCGTTTTTATTCCCAAATTTCTCTACGATTTCATAACACTCAGTATTCAGTATTATAGTACAACTTAAGGACTTATGATCCACTAAGTTTAAGTTGTACTTAGTCGACTTTCTTGATCTACTTTTCAAATTGTGCAAACCGATAAACTTAAATCGCTAAGTTGAGTATCAGCAAAAGGCCCTTAATGAGATAATCAGCAGCTGCATCGGCACAGAATTTTTCATCGAGACAAAAATAGTTAGGCTTTTAGGGGAAATAACTCATACTTACATGCCACCACCATATATAATAAATGTATATTTTGGTAATAAACACTGTGTTGAAGTGATTTGACAACTTACAGAAACTGCTGATTTTAGTCATTGCCATTTAGCTTTGATAATTAGGCAAATTTACTCGATAATTTGTAAAACACTACAGATCTAAGAGTGTGGTATTATCCATTTCGTAGCTATCAGGTCCGTTCTCAAAATTTTTTTATAAAGATCCTGCCTTTAAGTTAAAATTGTCATGAATCTTAGATCGAACGACTCCTGTATTATACCAGCCGTTTGAAAAACCAGACAAATATTATTATTTATTAACTAGCAACTAAAATTACAGGAGTACACATAATTGTATACCACGTTTTCTCAAATTGGACACAGGTCACGAGCCAAGGCGAGAGCTTGACAGATTGCTAATCTCGAAGTTCATATTTAACACTTCATTAAAAAAAACCTTCCAAAAGAATGCGCTACTCTTATATTGATTTCACTTGGATGGCAAAAACTCAATCTACAATATTTCTAAACAGTAAATTTAAGAAATCGGTATTCGCATAGTACAAATTCATGCATGTATCATGGTATTTCATCCCTCATATTTCAACAGTATCCATACATTATTTTACACATTTAAAGCTAACCATAAGTAAAATAACCAGAAGTAGCTCATCTAATCGCTAACATCATCTAACGCTCACCCCAATAACCAAAGCACTGAAGACACCTCTCAAGAATAATCAGTCAAACTCTGTTTTTCATTATTTTTTTCTTTAATAAATTTTTGTCGAATGTATCTATTAGATATTTAAGAAGATGGACTATTTAAATTACTTTCGGAAATTTGTTCATACATATGTATGTTACATGAGTTTAATGCAACCACAAATTATTCCATGTTGTTTCGTCGCAAATAGATAATTTTTGGTATCGGTATAAGATAACTTATTCAATATTATCCAATACCTATCCGATAAAGCGTTTGTTGATACACTTTATCTATGGATTAAAATATCTCTGCTTTCTCCCCCTTCACTCTTTACATGCACATATATACATGCATGTGATAACAGGTTAGCTACTCTTAGGATGGTAAGTAGTCTAATCAAATATGAACATACAATGAATCACGTAATGTATTGTGTGTGTGTGAGAATACTACTCACATTCCTATTTAACTTCAATAGGTCATTAATACTAGCAACTTATTTACATTTTAATTAATTGTCAGTAGTAAGACAGTAACAATATGAAACAAATTTTTAAATACTAGTTGATAAATCTGAAAGAAGACTTACGAATGTATATTTTTATCCCCTTTATCCCTTCTGGATGCAACTATATCCAAATTCAAAATAACGACTCAACAATTTAATTAATTTGCTACAGATGTATGTATTACATATATTCAATGATATGATTTCTAAAGGCATACACGATGGGTACGTAGGCGTATGTCCCATTCACTGCACATTAAAATTTGTAACTTTTTCCACTGATCGAATTTTTGTACATACATTACTTCAGTTTTTCTTTATTTGCACCATTTTACACCATGTTTTCCGACAACGACTAGTCGGATTTGACAAGCACACGTATACAACTTTACATATGTACATCCAGTACATAATAGAGAAGCAAAGAATTCACTGGCAAATTAAATTTATGGATCAAAAACCTTTAGAAGCATTTCTTCTTATTCGCTAACATCTACACATCATTTACTATTCTTTTGAATTTATCCACTATTTGGGCGGCTTCTTTATTTGATGTTAAATTATAAAAATTTAAGAAACAAAGAGGGATAAACTGGTTTTACCATCATATTTCCCATCCCTCCACTTTTAAAATAAAAAACACAGCGTCGCCAAACGCGACAACACACCACCGACACCGACAAACTTCCACCAAAGTACACGATGAACTGAAATGTCCAAGTCAAAAACGGATAAAGGTCTCGGCGGTGGCGCTGCGGTCGCTCATGAAGAGAAAAAGAGAACTCTTTTAGGCGCATTGTCGGTATGTTTGTTTTGTTGGCTCCGCAGTCGCATGTTGGCTATGTGTGCGGTACGGTGCGCATCATGCCAAAAACACTGAATTGAACGACTGGCACTGAACACGGCTGCTTCGAGCTCAAACATATTCGGATAATACGGATTGCTTTTATTTCTCTCTTAAGTTATGATATCTACATGAATCTGAATGTAATGTGCTGTTCAATCAGATAAACTGCATAAAAAAAGTTCGTTTTCTTCTTCTCTTCGAATTCTTTCAGTGCGTTAAAAGCATAATTGTTGACTTGCATGAGGTGAATGTTTATTGTAAAAATTTACCCTACTATGGAGCTGCATAAAATTTGCCCTGTGTCTAATAGTTTGGTATACAAGATACAAATAACACAATTTGCCAAAAGAGATTCAATAATTAAAAAACAATAGATTCAGAAAGAACTACCATGACATAAAATATGCATACATATAGCTATGTATTGCCAAAGAGAACTTGTGTTAAATATTGGCACCTGTGATATATAAGTGCACATTGTAAGAAATATGAATACATCTATCGTGTCAGGCATGAACAAGAAAACTATCTACAATTATTGCCCTGTATAGCTGTTAAAAATTAAATGAGAATAAACATGAAATATAGGCCCTTTCAATATGAATCATGAATGGGAACAATTGATCATCGATTGATACTTGATATACAATTAATTAAAATTGATATTCAAATAACAATACATACCTATATAAATCGTTTTTGAATTTTAAAATTCATTTTAATATTTCAGAAGTTTGGTTAAGGTTATATGACGCTACAAATTTTTAATATATTAAATCGCATATTTGTAGAAGAGACAGCAAGTTTGTTTTGGAAAGAGGCAGCAATTATATTGTGCATGATCATACACTGTATGTGTGCAAGGTGCATGTATATGTTTACTATCTGTACCATATACCGCCCAAGTGGGCCGCATGTATTTGGTTTTCCAACAGAGAAACCCCGAAAAAAGGGATGAAATGCGTAAATGAGTAAATTTTTCTTCACTCTGAGAACATACCTAATACAAAATGCATTCGAAACAAAAACAAGAACTTGCGGAATTAGCGTTCCGTTAATCCACAACCCACTTGCACTTTTTACTAGAAGATACAAAATCCCTATACTATGCGGCACCACTCTAAAACTAACCGCCCACAGTGTTTCATCTAGTACATGCTAGCTGGACAAAAGTCAACAAATTCAATTTCGTGATTCTAGCTGATATTGATTGTAAATTGTTAACAACAACCCTATGTACCATGATTACAAAAAAATGTTTACCAAAGTTGTTATGAACAAACACAATAAAATAAATTCAAAGTTGTGCAATGAAGGAAGTTCAATTGCACAAATAAGTTAGTATCAATAGCGTGACCTCATCCATAGCATCTTTATTGTTCAACATTTGATATGGGTATCTAAGGTTGGACTGATGAACTCAATACTTCAGGATTAGTATTATTTTTTAAATCTTTACTGCGAAGAAAATGTCCTTCAGAAAAAATCGTAAACTAAGCCATGAGACACTATCCGTTTTGGGAAAGTATAAAGATTGGTAGAGTTCTAACTAAATGTACCCAGATTTAACCGGGCTAAATTACATATGTGGTAGTTTTATTAGTAAACTTCATTTTAATATATGTCTCAGCCTGCATAAAGCGGTACAACTATGTTGTTTTAAAGAAGCTTCTAAAATTAAGTTGTTTATCATATGGGTTAAATATTAGGAAGATGAGAGGAAAACACAATTATTTGGAGTATGTTTGCATTTATTCAGAAGAAGAAATATGTTTCTTAGTTAGGCCGAAAACTGCAATTATTAATTAAAAATTGCAAAATTTTCAATTAAATAATAAAAAATATCAATCAATGCAATTTTTTAAGCCCTGTACATAAACAAGAATATTAATTCTACAGGTATGAAAAGAATTAAATGAATACCGAGGAATCGACCCAGTTTCATTTATTCTTTTCGGTGGCTCGATGTTCTGTACGGCCTAGACTTTGGATTGTGGTTGTTTGATACCATCTCTTTGTAATCCATGTTTATGGTGTCCTTCTCTGTCTTGCGATGCAATTAGGATGTCATTACAAAAATCCTCCAGTCCCACCAACACTGGGTCCATGTACCTTAGGACGTGGTGTAACGGACTTACCTACGTCAGATGCTCTGCAGTAACCTTAAGTTAGGTGGAGGGCTGCTATTGCATTCACCAGCCCACTTAGACATGGTACAGCGTTATCAAATTTTAACAGTTTCCTGCGATTTTACCAGGATTTGACCATACAAATAAGATGCAGCAGAATTTTTTAGCATTCTGCAGTTTTAAGCAGTTTTAAAAAAATTTGGGTTTGAAGGAAAAGGTGTTAATGTGGCGATGCACATTAGTAGGCACACTTTGGCACACAATGTAGCGAATATCCCAGCATTCATGCGTCGAATAAAAAATATATAAAGATTTATACTGTTATTATAATTAATTAATTATTATTAATAATTTTTCCATGCATTTTTAATTAAACTGTCTATATAATTTAAGTCCAGATTACCCACCGACAATTTACTAATTCGAAACATTATATTTTTACATCCGCAAACCGTAAATCCTTAGGAAAAATTGATAAAAAACATTTGGGAATAATAAAAAAAAGTTACGACAAAAATCGGCATATCTTTCTGAAATCGGGTTTTAACAACAATGAAATTCAGTCAGTTGAACAAAAAATATTTTGATATATATTTCAGTGACGAAGTTGCATCAATTTTGCAAGCAATTCGGGACTTGTGACAGTAACAGCTGTTACAACTACATTCCAACAAATCAAAAGTTATCTATAATGAATTCGATTCAGAATAATTTCAGTCAATAACTTTGTAAATATGTAAATTTAGAAATGATCATCCTTTATAAATTAACATCTTCTTTGACAATAATTATTTATGACGAATAAAAAATGCTACCTACTGTTTTATGCCGACCCCGAACGGCCAACTTTTTGAAGCTTTTCTTTGACAGTTATTACTCTTTGAGCATTTTCAGTGCCGTTGGGACCACCCCACGTCCGTGAAAATTATTTTGGTAATACCGAGAATCGAACCCGGGCAACTAGGTTCAGTTGCTCAGAAGTCGATGGAAAGATCCACAAACCCACGGTCGCCACAATGTATACTCAATACAACTGTGTAAATGCGCTAAAATTAAACAAAAAAATAAAGGTATTTCTTAGGAGGAAATCGATCGCAGTATCGACTGCCGATTTTCGTTCTAACTTTAGCAGGCTTGAACAAAATAATCTGCCAAACACAAAAAAACAAAAAACGCTGCCATGGTGGTTTATTGTGATACCCGCAGTCAGACCACTGGCATTGACTGACCACTCCAATGATAGTGTCGTTAATTTGATCCCTACGGCAAATGGTGACTGGACCAGATTTAAAAACCAGATAAAAGCGTATTAGCTTTGCTTTCACTGGGATTCGAACCAGGGACCCCGCTAACCAGGGACTGGCACTTAACTAAATATGCCATCCAGTCGTTGATAGTAACCATGGTCGGTCATATACTCGATCTCTTTTCGAGCGGTCTGAATCTTTTCAGGTGGAAGCTGCGGCCCGTGTGTGACAATCTGGTGCCATGGCGCAGCAAAGTCCCACATGGACCAACATTGGGATCGATCTTACTTTTTGTGATTGATCGATTTACACATTAGAAGCACTGTCTCGTCAGATAAAATGTCGATCTCTCAGCATGCCTACAACAAGGGCAAATCTGTAGACACAGGCCTTCAATAGCTTGTTGGCATTGTAGAAAAATCCCTCGAGCTTAAGAAATTTACCCTTATTGCTTTTCTTGACATTTGGGAAGCTTTTAACAAATTCCAAACCTAATGCAATTACCTTGACACGCATCCAGTTCGGGAGCGTAAAGTCCACAGTGGCTTTTATTCACCATCTTCTCAACAAAAGTGCAATTTGCTCCAAGCTTGGTGACACCACGATCTGCAGACTTGAATTGTAGTAGTGAATGCACATCCGCTAACATTGGAAAGGATAGGATGCAAGGTCAGTACCTATGCCGATGATGTTGCCGTTACGGCCTCTGGGAAATACATAAAATGGATAACTTTTTCGGCCTAAGTGTTAATCCGCAGAATATGGACACCACGATCTAGTCGCTCTTACGAGGAAATATAAAATTCCTGTCTTCGATCCCCCTAATATCAGGGGAGTTACTCTAAAACCAAGCGATAGTGCAAAAGCCCGAGTCCTCATTGTAGACGCGAAGTTAAGTTTGATACCCAACATCCAGGAACGCGTCAAAAAGCCTGTACGGCTCCATATTGCTGTAAAAAGCGGGGTTGTGGTTCACTGGCTCTTCGTCTAAGTAGTCATACCCATACTACTCGATGGTGGCGTCGCGATCTGGTGAACCGCCTTAGACAAAATCAACAACTGCAAGCCGCTGGGAAGGGTGCAGCAGATGGCATGGCTTTGTATCTATCCTCTCCTTTCCCTATCCTATCCCTACCATAGCTTTAAATACACCCCTCAATCTTCCGCCGATAAATCTCTTCGCCAGGCAGGTGGCTGCCAGCACGGCGATTACATTGAAATCCCTGCGTATGTAGAATGAGCTAAGCTCTGGACACTCTACCATGCTCCATAACTTTGAATCCTTAACAGGAAACACCGTCACCGTTCAACCGTCATTCAGACTACCTGCTCACTACCTACCTTCAGGCAGAGACTATAGCGAAACACTATAGCGAGCTCTGTTCAGGCTGAAAGACAATGTAATATTAGGTACAGATATTGTTATCTGTTCGAACAGCCAGGCAGCGATCAAAGCTCTGAGTGCAGTTACATTTAACTCCAATTGCCGCCTTTGTCTTAACGAGATGAAAGGAACGAGTATTCCAGCATCCTACTTATGTGGATGCCGCGATATATTGACATTCCAGAGAATTGCCAAGTAGACGAACTCGCTAGAAAGACCACCGCCTCTACACACATTCCAGACGCGGAACTGCCGCCCATGCCTACCGCTACTGCAAAACATCTACTAAGGCTTGAAACGCTTATCCACACCAAACGTAGATGGTCTTCTGACAATGAGTGCCTCATCACCAAGCAATTATGGCCTACTATCAATCCCAAAGACGCATGCGACCTGCTCTGAATTACTAGGCCGAAACTTAGAACTCTCATCGGCTTCATAACCGGACACTGTCTCTTTGGGATTCACGCATCCAGACTATTTATACCCTATAACGATTTCTGTAGAAGCTGTAGGGATGAGGAGGAAGAAAAAACCATTTCACCCCTTCTTTCCAATTGCAGTACCCTCTAATCTCGTCGATTTAGTCACTTGGACGCCCCTTATATATACGGTTTGACAGAACTAAGTAAAATTAGCATGAGCCACATTCATCGCTTTATTAAAAGCTCTCTTTGGTTCGAGGAATAGGATCTACTAGATCTTTGTGGTAAAACAACGGGCCTGCTTTTGCTTATCCATCCCAACGTCGAGAAGATCGCTCTGTTATTGGTGCGACAAGCTGTGTCACGGACTCTGTCCATTCGACCAGCTTTTCAATCAATGATGATATCTAGATACTTATAGTTTTGAACCGTTTCTATTTTAAAACAATGAGCGTCGCAAGATTTCAGTTCATTGAAAAGATCATACCCGAATTCAAACTGTGGCAATGGCAATTTGATACTGGCAATTTGATACTGTGAATTTATCACAGTCTTTTGAGTGGAAGAAAATATCAAAATCAGGCGAATTTCCATATTTAAGACTAAAATGCACACCTTTAGTTTTACAACTAACCTGGAACTCGTGCTCAGCTAACCAAATTCTTAAAACAGCAACGTCATGCTTCATGTCAGCAGATAACATAAGAGGTCTATCTAACTTGTATGCAATGTCAAGGGCATCCGCAAAGGCTAAGACTTTTCCTCTGAAAGGTTGACTAAATAGGGAATTTACGTACACTTAAAACAATAATGGACCCAAGATTGAACCTTGAGGAACAACTTGGTTTACAGTTGCTGGATATCTGTAAATTTCTCCTAATTTGGCTGGTTTGGCCCTATATTTTAAATACGACTGAAACCAGTCGTAAATAAAACCACGAAATCCAATGCAATGTAGTTTGCTTAGAAGAATCTGATAACACTATTTTGACTTTCAAAAAATATTCTTCAAGTAAAGTAGTTTTTTATGAGTTTTCATATCTTGATTAAAAAAATTATAAAATTAAAAATAAATTAGTTTCCGTTTTTTTAAAAAAAAAAGGTACAAGGTTTTTGCAAAAAATATAAAAATAGCTTATTCTTTTATATATTTGTAGAATCGCGACGTGGTTTCGTCGCTGTCCTCTTATACTCTGCTTCTGGAACATCTCGGCTAATAGTCCAGCAATAATCCGCCAACATTGCAACGCTCCACTTGTCCTGACATCGTTTTTCCATGTTTGTAATATCCTGATGGACTCGCTCCCCATGTTCTTCGCTAAAATGCCCACAATTTTCCGGAAAAAAGTCCACATGTGAATGCAAAAAGTGGATTTTAAAAGACATGTTGCAGCCTCGTTCTTGGTATGATAACAACATCTTTTCTCTATCACGACTATCCCATTCGCAAATAAAACAACAAAATTTCGTATAGCCTAATTGTAGGCCAAGCAACAAAGCAACGATTTTCAAATCTAGGCAGATTTGCCATTGGTGTTCATCATACTTAATCTGCTGCAGAACGGTTTTAAAAAATTTCATAGGACTATTTCATATGAACTGCATAACCAATAGGAATAGAAGGCAAAATATTTGCGCTATGTAACAAAACGGCTTTTAAGCTTAATTTAGAGCTGTCTATGAAAAGTCTCCATTCAGTCTGTTTATATGTTATGATAAGGGCTCCCATCAAACCGTTGACGTCTTTGCAGAAAACTAAACTTTCAGCCATTTCAAAATTTTGTGTCAGTTTTTTTTGTCTAGTGCGGAAAGACGTTATATGCACACCATTTTCCAAAAGGTTCCATTGTTGCAGTCTCGAGCCTAAAAGTTCTGATTTGTTCTTTGGCAATTCTAAGTCCCTCACATGATCATTCAACTCAGCCTGTGTGATCCTATGTGGCTGTGATAATTTTTTTTTGTAGAAATACCCTTGCCTTTTCCACATATATGAGTTGTCAGAGAGAAATAACAATCAGTTATATGATTTGTTGATTCTCGCTATTGCATTGGTACTGCGAAACGAAATGACATTTTTTTTGCAATTCAGCCAATTTCTCAAACCTGTAGCATACGGATTACGGCAGAAATGGGGAAACCAGGTCTGATCCTGGTGTCTTATATCCTCTCCGAAGCAGTGATGAAAGGCTTTTTTATTGTAAATAAATATTACCTAACCACAAATATAACAAAAAATTTCGGGATTATTCACATATATTCGAGACATTTTGCTATAAAATATAATTACTTGTAACACTCTTAATACTTTATTTTTTCATTCTTAGCTTTTTAAAACTTGTTACTTCAGAACAGAGCACTAAAACACAATATCTTTGCCATTTGATTCCTACTAATTGAGTAAATATCAGCATTATCTTTTTCAATGAGGGGAGAATCATTTAATTCGGAAAATATCGGGTATCGGAAAAAATTAAACTAATAAATAACTTTTACTTGCCAATTCGTATACAGCATGGGTAGAGCAAGCAAAAAATAGTTAAAATGGTTCCGAACACTTTTTCACTGTAGACCAGTGTAATTAACCATGTCGAAAGCCTTAGAAATGTCCATAAAATTTTGTCTAATGCTTAATATATATAGGAAGACCTTCTTTGAAACCGAGAGAGATATGCCAAAACTCTGTTTTTGACAGCCTTTTCGAACACTTTTGAGATTGATGATAGTATTGACATATACCTGTAATATTTTATTTAATTTTTACTTCCTTTTTTAAAAAGATGTGGCACATTGGCATATGTGTCAGATACCACAACTGAATCACAGATGCCGCTGACAGAAGTTCTTGAAGATACAGCAGAATTTTTGGCATTGGTGTTCTAAATGTCGACATTATCCTATGTCGTATCCGTATCCCAATTTTTATTGTATCCTTTTTTTAATATACAAATGCTTCTAGCGAATAAAACCATATTTGTACAAACATTGGCAACCAACTGTCAAAATTATTTGAATTTGTACGTCTAGTCAAATTGTCACGGCAGTAAAGCAAAGTCACGAACCAACTTTTGAAAGAAAAAAGTAAACCTAAGTAATGAGCGTCTTATTTTTTTTGTCACGACAGTAAAGCAAAGTCACGAACCAACTTTTGAAAGAAAAAAGTAAACCTTAGTAATGAGCGTCTTATTTTTTTTTTGAGATTCACTCTTGGCTGAAAACCAGGGGAAAAGTGCGAATGGAATTACAATTGTCCCTCTTATACAAATACAGGGAAAAAGTCAAAAGGAGAAATAATGGACTTTTTCAGGACAAGATAATTTCTCGCTTACGCAAATAGGGTGAACATTCAGAAGGGGAAATGGTTCTTCAACAATTCGGATAATGGATTTTGTAGTTGGTTATCACAGCTGATAAAAATGTGTGTCAGAACCACCTCATATGAAAATGTCGCTATTGGCCTATTGTGTGGCGACCAATACACCACACTAGCGCCTCTATATTTCAGTTTTTGTCAACAATTTCATGAACAATTTTTTTTCTCTTTAGTGAAAACTAGACAACTTTTCCATATCCTGTTTGATACGTCAGCACAACCGTTTTAGTGCCTCCTTTCTGCTATCCTTTGTTAAATTTAAACTTATGCTCTATGTGATGATGAGAAGATCCGTTTTTTCAATGCAAAATATGCCCAATACATTTTCCCTTGAACTAGCTTGCTCTATAGACCTCAAAAATGCGATTGAATAAAAAATTGACATATATCAAAAACATTATTTCAACTCACATTCAAAATACCACTTTGGTTCTTTTCACAATGGACAAATAGACGACTAATCCTTAATTTAATCAAACAAAGGGAAATCCGTAATAACGGACAACAATATGCCACCATTATGCCAGTATAAGAATCCCGTTTGAATAACATTCCACAAAAAATACCAAGCTACATTTGAATATACTTAATATCTATATATAGCCTAGTTCGTTGGCTGAAAATCAGGGGAAATGTGCGAATAAAACTACAATTCTTCCTCTTATACAAATACAGGGAAAAAGTCGAAAGGAGAAATAATGGACATATTCAGGATAAGATAATGTCTCGCTTACACAAATAGGGGAAAAAATTCGGAAGGGGAAATGGTTTTTTGCTTACACAAATAGGGTGAAAATTCAGAAGGGGAATTGGTTCTTCTACAATTCGGATAATGGTAGCTGGTTGTCACTGCTGATAAAAATGTGTGTCAGAACCACCTCAAATGAAAATGCCGCTATTGGCCTGTCGTGTGGCAACCAACACAACACACTAGCGCCTCTATATTTAATTTTTTGTCCACAATTTCATGAACAACCTTTTTTTTTCTCTTTACTTTTTCCTATCGACTTTTCCACATTCCTGTTTGAGACGTCAGCACAACAACCGTTCTAATACGATTTAAAAATGTGTACTGAAGAGAAAAATTATTTTGACAATTCAGATTACAACTAGGCTTATAAACTAAAGGTGGGTGTTAGCTCAACAATAGGAGCCCAACTGATGTACATTGTTTAATTTAACGTTTGCTATTATTGCCGGTTAATTGTATATTTTTTAATGTCCTACAATGTCTAGTGCTTACATCGGGTTGTTCAAATTTGTGTGTCCATGATTGTCCTTTTGGTAGCCGTACGTTAGATTGGCCGCAAAGCTGCTTGTAGAGCAGGGGCTTAGTCCTCTGTCTTAATCAATTTTGCTTGCACATCAAGGGATAGATGTGATGGAAGCCTAGGTTAACGCCAAGATACTTGACCTTCTAATACCCCATTTGGTATAGTAGACAAATTTGTTTGCTGTTTGGATTTCGACACTTCGCGCTGGTTATGTCGTCCAAAGAGACGAGTCAGAAATAATAAACACCAAACGTTCATCCATCCAAGGAAACGACTCAACAGTAATATATATCACACACTCATTCCCCAACAGAGATAAGTCAGCAGCAATGATCAATACCAGGAAGAAGACAGCCCAGACGATCATGCTACTGTCGCCGAAATAATAACAATTCACTGAGGAACACAATGAGTATCGAGGCGAGAAAAGTAGAATTACGATTTTAATCTTAAGACACGATTCATTGAATAAAGTTTGTTCGTTTTTGAAAACTCGATCCGCTTCAATCCTCATTTAACTCGCGCCTATCTCTGGTGACGACGAGCTGGCACAAGTCAGCAAGTCATCTGCAAATAGAAAACAGTTCACTGTGTCGGTTGGATGCATAGCAGTAGCAATTGTTGATGCAATTGTTAATGATGATGTTAAGAAGTATCATCACCGTTTGTGGCATTTGCTTCAGGAGGAAATTCGAAGTATTATCGACTATGTTGAATAATACCCGTGATTTCTTGGGATGTTATGAGGTCTTCGTGTTCTATTGGGTCGTCCACTGGGTTGGTTTCGTTGAAGATGATGTCTGGTACGTATGGGTTCTCGATTGCATTGACGTAGGTGTTGACTTCTGCTTATAAACATCGGGAGGTGGTGGTTGAATGTTGCATTCGAAGAAGGATGAAAAGGCTTCTGCTTTCTCCGCCGGTGTGTTTGCGTCTCCTTCGCTTGTTGTCAGTGTTTGTGGCAGCTTCTTTCTTTTATCGATGACCGTTCTTGTGCCTCCCTTGCGTTATCCTTTGTTAAATGTAGTCTTATGCTCCCAGGTATATATGTATATAATGATGAGACGAAAATCTGTTTTTTAAATGCAAAATAACCCCAATACATTTTCCCTTGTAGTTGCTTGTCCTCCGTCGTCCCCAAAAATGCAATTGACTAAAAAATTGATATAAATATAAAAAAAAAGAAATGATTTCAACTGGCACTCACAATACCACTTCCGTTAACAATGGACAAATTGACAACGATTAATCGGTTATTGTTAATTGACATTCGCAATACCCACGAGTAAAATTTTGTGATAAGTATCGGTTATTGTTGTTATTGTTGCTTATTTGTTGACACTAACTATAGGGGCGTCAATCTAAAAATTAAAAAGCTACCCTTGTTAAATTCGAACGTGGATATAAATATTCAGTTTTAAAGCCAATTGAAATAATTTTGCCTTTGTCGTACGGTCATGTATAGCAATCAAGTGCACCATCAGTCATCAATCTTGTCGGTTATATTCGTTAACTAGTCGTATATCAGATAAATCACATCTACCCAAAAATCGTTCGGTTTTACCGTGTAAATCACCCGTAGAGTGATGCCAAGGAAGGTTGAAGGCATCATTTTGAGTATCTTGGTTTGTTGTATTTGTAATCTTTTTATGTGACAATCAGCCCACACTGGACAGCCATACAATAATATTGTTTGAAAAATAAACGTATGTAAGAGTATTTTATTGTCATTTTCTATTTATAAAAGGATACAACACTTTTTCATTGCAGTGTCTTATGGAGAGTCTTTGTAATGTGTTCATTAAAAATATTTTTTTTTTATCTGGATAAAAGCCCTAGTATTTGCCCGTTTACCGACTGGTAGGATGGAAGACAACAAGACTTTATTTTTCTTATGAAAAAAAAGGTTTTATCTTTCCTCATTAGCTTTAATTTCCCTTTTGTTGAGGTACGGAAAAACTATTGCCGCCGCATCTTTTAAATTTATCTTAATATTAAGACCAAATTTATGCGACGAAAAAATCGCAGAATCATCAGCGTACAGGGCGAAATCACATTCCGGTAGTTGGGGAAAATCAGATAAGAACATGTTAAACAAGATCGGTGCAAGAATCAAGGGTCAGATGAACACCTGCATCTACATTAAAACATTAATGACTACTGTTGACATGAACTTTGTAATATCAATCTGACAAAAAACTCTGGACAACTTTGCAAATATACGTTTTGAAATGGAATCTTAACATTTTGTATAATAAGCCATTATGCCACAGAGTAACAAATGCCTTTTCAATATCGAGTATTTATTATCCGGTTGATATGAAAGCGCATAAAGCCAAGTTGCGCATAAATTTTACTTATGTTACTCAATAGACTTATAAGCCTATAGACAGTGGGTTCATTCGAAGGTTTTCCTACTTTTAGAACAGGTATTATTTTTGCTTCTTTAATTGCTAACATTTTTAAGCAAACATTTATTATGAATGCCAAAAATGTAGTGCCAACCTTAGGTAAATTCTTGAAATAAATATATCTTAATCTATCTTGACCCCCAGTTTTTCTTACAATGAGGTTATCTGCGAAGTGTTCCATCTCAGCTTCAGTGATGAACGCATTTTCTGGTGTTGTGGCTATTGAGGGATTAAAATCTTGTAACGTAACACATGCGTTAGAATTAGTGTCCCCTAGATGTAGAGAAACGCGATGGTTTGAACAAAACTCTGGTAGAAAATATTGGCTTTGTCAAGATCAGTGGGATATGTTGCACCCATGTTTGCAGGACAAGGAAGATTTCTATTTTTGTTTTGCGTAAGCTTTACGATATTCCAGAAAGGTTTAGAAGAATTTGTTCAGAGAGTTGATCTTCCCATTCCACTCTTCATTTTGTTTGGATAAACTTCACTATAAGTTTGTTGAGGTGTTTTACCAGTCCTTGAGAGATGGGCTATCTGTGCCTTTGCTAGTTTCTTCGGTGCAAAATTCACAATCGTCATACAGCAAAACGTTTTTTCCAACTTTTGGCACACTTCTATCAGTGGAACTAAGAATGTTTTCGGAAAACTGATAGACAATATTGTCAATATCACCTTTGCTATTTATGTCGTATAGGCTGGTGAGGGCGTTTCTTTGTCTGGATTTGACTTCAGATCGAACAATTTTCCGATTTGCGCCGATTTCCCTTTTTTCACCTGACCAGGGAAGTCGACACAGAACTGGATTATGATCTGAAGATAGGTCGTTTTATAGTAAGTGGCTGAGAAATATGACTAGATAAGTTAGTGACAAAAAAATCAATAACAGATAGACGACCATGAGACCCAGCTGGAGTATAAGTACGTCTGGATGGAAACAGACTACGAACAGGCAACATAGCAAATAGGTTAGACAGAACGGTATCTACGAGTTAGCACGGATACAACCCCAATTCCGGTGTATACCTCCAATTAGAAAGTAACCAACTGTACAGAAGAGTTTCCTACACTCAGTTTTCAACTGAAGTTGTTTTTCGGCTCCAGGAGTCGGTCCCACCGGGGAAACAAACACAAAAGATTTCCCACAAGCTGTGTGCGAAAACTTCCTAAAAGCAACTGTTCTCCTTGTTAGGATCGCTATACCACTACCACTTCTATTTGTTCTATCCATATAATATACATTTAAAGACTGACGTTGAGATTTGTATTGTGGAATCTAACCATGTTTCCGTTATTAAAGCAATATCAATATTATTATTCCTTATAATATTCATATTCTATTCAACTAATGAGTTCAATGTTTATTTTTAACACCTCTTGCATTCCATGTTATAATATTTAAATTATCAGTTGTAACATTACTGGACATGATTGCACACAAACTTAGTAGCTAATTATGCGATGGCATTAAATTGTTCTATTTGGTTTTACAAGAACCTAATTTATTTATCATTTCCTTTAGAAGGGAATCCCTGGTGAATAACTCACCATTATAGGTACTTAATTATTGCTGCACGATGGCAGCTCTGATGAGAATTTTTTCTCCCACGCATTTGGTGAAGTGATATTACTGCTCTCTATTACTCCACCCCGCTCTGTAAATGCTCGTTTTGGTAGAGTGAAGAGAGTTGGCATTGTTGATGTTGCTGTTTACTTGATTGTTCTTTTTGTGTGAGACTGATCGGTTCGCCTTTGTTATTAGCTTCTGCTTCAGATCAATGTAATGACAACTGATTGTGCATGCGCTATCCGTCAATTTATTATCCCCTTTGCAATTTGCACATTTGAGAATATTTGCTTTGCACTGCTCAGTTTTGTGAGAGACAGCGCAATGAGCACAATATGTCTTTATGTGGCAGTTTCTCTCACCGTGGCCAAACATCTGACAGTTTCGGCACTGTCATATAATTTTGTTGCTTTCGATAAAAGCTCCAGTTTACTTGTGTGTGGAAAATTGCACGATCGTTCTTTTTTATTTGGTTGAGTTTGACACTTCCATTTTCAAAACAAACTATGTCGAACGTGATATTGTAGAATGCATATGTTTTATTAATATATTTAATTTCTGTACACTTTAAACCCAGTTTGGTGAATTATAGAACATACTTAAACACTTCTTCACTTCTTAATCACTTTTCATGTCATGGGTTCAAATTGACAATTGTCCTCTTTCAGTTAAGGTTAGTGGTGGGCTGCTAGTGCATTCACCAGCACACTTAGACCATGTTGGTCCATTGTGATACCCACATTCAAACTACTACCACCGATTGACCACACTCCAGTGATAGTGCCGTTAATTTGACCAGACCAGTTAAAAGATCAGATAAAAGCGTATTTACTTCACTGGGATTCGAACCGGGGACCTCGCTAATCAGGGGAAGGGCACTCTATTGGGGGAGGAACTATTTTTGTAATTTATTTTGCATCACTTCGTCTGTATCATCATATCGTCGCCCTCGTACAATTGTAGAGCGCTAAACAGATCAGATCGTGGATTACTTTTATTAGTGGCTATTTTGGGTCTTACTCTTTTTCCAGAGGACAATGAAGTGTCATCTGATTCCGGGGATCGAGCGCGTTTACCAATTTTGATGATTGGTAAAACTAACACAAGAAGGAAAGAAAATACGAGATATAATATAAAATTACAATCCGGTCAAATTTTGGATGCGGTAAGTTCAAAAGCTGCGGCTAAACTGATAGTATCCAATTATGATCAGGAAAAGATTTGTAATCGGATACTCGCCAGTCCACCACTCTAAGGTTCTTGCTATTATTAGAGAGTTTTATATCTATGGTGATCTAAATGATCTACACAGTTTGCCGTGCTCGGAAATATGAAGGAAGGGCTGTTACCTTTATTCTCTATTGTGAGGTTGTATTTAATAATAAAATCAAAAAGGGACTCACCTCGTTTGTTGATTTCGGTGCTGCCCCAAATCGTGTGTCTTTCTGTCTGTGCTTTGCGATAGCCGCTCCTGGATTTCTTTGGGCGGTGCTGTTCTGCTGTGTTTCAGATAGGCTACTGCTATGTAGCTGCTGTTATAACAAAGGTTGTATTTATTATCTGTTAGCCCTTTTATCGGAGGGCTAACCTTCTCCTGTATGATGCATAAGTCGATATTTTCCTCCCTGAGGCAGATTTTCTGAAGCACTAGTAGGTTGCTTCAAATTTATCTGAACCACTTTTAGAATTGGTTATGTGATGGTTTTTCTGACTGAGGTTGTGTCTCATCAAACCTCAAGTCTGTCAGCAGTTTGTTGGCTTCGTCGACTTTTTCTAAGTTGTTTCTAAAAACCTTCACTTTGGCGTGTCTGATGCCGGAGCGTAGCCTGCAACCATTCTTTTCGGCGTCGTCTGCACTAGTTTCAGTCACTAGGAGAAGGTATGAGACTGTGTTGTTGTTGTGCTTTTCTTTTTTCTGTGACCTTCCAGTGATCTATTTGCACATTTGAGTTTTGAAGACGGAGGTAGTGTACCAACTTCTCATCATCCATGGTCGTGAGTGGCAACCAGATGCGTATGCGTGGTCTTCTAGGAATGTCTTTGGCGAGGATTAGCTTGAGCTTCAAGCCACTCTATTCTTGTGTCACTAATCTTGTCAACGCAATAGACTAGAAAGTCGTTCGAGAAGCGATCTTCATATTCCACCACCCGATAGCATCTCACAATTTCGGATAAGTCAAAGTTTGGTAGCGGACTACATGGATTTTTGAGAACATGATCAATGACCATGCTACGCTAGTAGTTGGTATACCAACGCCCGGCTTGAGTCTTTTCGATTCATTGGGCGAAGTACGGCAGTTCTGGGTTTTGAGGTCCAGTCGGTGAGTGATCACAGGTCTCTTCAGGTCAGGTTGCGTAAATATCCGCAGGGCGCAGCTAAGCCTGAATAGCCAGAAAGGTCGTAAGTTCTTAAAGTGAGGCCAGTCACATTTCATGTGATACCTTGATCCAGCAATCCGGAGGAGGATATAGAGGGGATAAGGTATCAAAAATAAGCTCTACGGACAAGCACTCATCATCTCCTTGCTAGATATCAAAGTATTAGCAACCATCTTAACGAAGCAATCAGTAACATAAGAAGCACAACTCCCGGACAACGCTTTCTCAACGTGCGAACTCTGGTATACGAACTGAACTTCCCAACGGCATCGAACAACGAGCTGCATACCAAAGCTACCACTTCACAACCCCATCCCAAAGTACCAACATTGACACACGGATTTGAACAACCCGATCAAATTGTACACAAAAAATAAACAGTAAGCCGATACTAATTTCAAATTTTAAATTAAGCAATGTATATCAGTTGGGCCCCAATTGTTGACGCAAAACTCCTATCCTCAGTTTTAAGCCTAGTTGAAATCTCAATTATAAAAAGCAATTCAAAGCTATTCAAACTAATTTTTACATCGCCTAGTATATACTATAATCTTTAGAGCTTTTTGTTCCTTTCAAAAATTTCCTTCTTAACATCGCTTAAATAAGAGGGAAATCATGTTTTCACACCCAAAGCAATTTTCTTTCCTAAACAACAACCTTTGTAAAAAAAAGTATATGTCGGTAGGTGGTGCTTATTAACTTTTACAAAATACTTAACAGATGGCAGTTAAATCGGAATTTCCTTTTCTCCAATAAGGGAAGTCTTAGCACAGACAAATAACACTGTTGGTTTTGTTTAATAGTTCCATTTCGTTTATTTGGATAAACACATATAAATATATACACAGTATGTATTTGTTATAAGAAATTCGTATATAAGATTGAATCGCTTATAAGAAAGACCAGTTAATACACCGTTTACTACGCTATACAACCTTATGCAAGAAGTAAAGTGTATAAGAAACTCGCTTAAAAGGAAAAAACTGATAAAAGAAACTTTTTCCATACATCAAAGTCTCTAGATGTATAAAAAAAAACTTGTATAAGAAATTTTGGAGCATTTTTAATTCATGAACAAGGACATGTAAATGCCAATAAGAACTCGTATGGACGAGAAATACGACAAAGAATTTTTCAGAGCTATAATGGATGGGGAAGGCAGAGATTTATGGACAAATCGCCGAATCTGAAATATGCCTGAAACACAATAGGTCCACGTCCTTTTTTAAGAAAAGCGTCAAAATAAGCTGGTTTTTATACCTTTATTATAAATAACTTTTCTGTTTTAATTCAATATTTTTCTGTGTCAATAAAACAGACTAGCTTATTTAAAAAAAAGTGCTTTGTTGTTGTTTATGAACTTTTTCATTCTTTTTATAATGCTCAAATAATAGAGTGCAGAAAGCACGTTATATTTTCTTTTGATTTGTAAGAATATATGAAGAACAATGTATTCATATTTTTATTCATTATTATAAAAGTAATTTTAAAACATAAAACAAATGTTAAGTCATGTGTGTTTTAGAAATTGATGATATTTCTTCAACGGAACATTGTTTTAGAATGGGCGTAAAGATAGAATAGTTAGCTGTAGATTAATCCTAATTAAAAATCTGAAAATCCGCGTATGTCGACTTTAGCTACTTTTTCTTATTGTCACAGATTTAATACCTTGTGGTAGATGTTGAAAAAACCACGAATTGTCGATACCAGGAATGGTCGCGAATGCAAAACCACACTATGCATACAGACATACATGTATTGAGAGATGCTGTGATTGCCGGAATTCTAAGATTCATATTCATTCGTTGTTGATTGCTCAAAGTATCAAGTTGGTCATCATGAAGACACAAAATAATAAATTAAAATAATATTAAAAGGAAACTGTTTGTGATTTATTTAAAATTATTTCTGTTGAGGTGTGTTTTCTGGCGCCCCATTTTGGGATTTGGGATTTTCAACATATACATACCTTATTTTTTATCTAATAAAATCCAATTACATAGTGGTTTAACTTAAACCACTGATTACCATGGCTTAGATGTCAATCCAGAGAATACATAATTGCCATTATTGAATTAAAATAATTTTAACCTTAAGTAAAAGACAATAGAGAAAAAACCGATAAGTCATCTAATATTTTTGCCTGTAATGCTTCTTATTTTAGTCCTGTCGTGTATTCGAGCAAATTCACCCAATTATTGCTCGGTTTCAACCAAAACTCGCAGTTTTTTCAGAAATCTTTCACAATGTCACTCAATCCACGCCTTTCCTAAGAAACCCCTTAAATATGGGGTGTGAAAACGAAATCTTCTAGAGTGAAGTTTAGGTTGGATCCTACAACTAGCTTAACCACTAAAGAAAATATTTTGTCTATCCAAGATTAATTTTTGGCTTCTCTAACTGCCTGTTTATATAATTTAAGGCATCTCTTGTAGCGTAGCCAATAACCACATAAGTACCAAATATTATAGGTCTCTCTGAACAGTTTCCTGATTTGAGAGAGATTTGAAATCCACCAAGGTCGGGAAGTTTTCTTCCTATATTTTACTGGGCGGGAGACTTTATATGCAGAAAGGCCTTTTCGAAGACATTGACCTACCTATTTAAATCATCAGTCAGGGTGATCATATGTGTAGGAGCTCTTCTGAGATTAGTTCTGACAACTTGGTTGAATTTTTCCAAAGACAATATTTTTTTGGGTTTCTGTGTAGTGCGAGGACTTAGAGTCTCGGTGTGTTATCTTTATTCTCTACTGTGAGGCTGTATTTAAAAATAAAATCAAAAAGAGACTCACGTTGTTTGTTTATTTCTGAGCTGCCCCAAAGCGTGTGCCTTGCATTCGCATCACAACTTAAGATGAGATTTGTCTCTCTGATTATGCTGTTCGAAAGCAGCTCCTGCACTTCTTCGGGTGGTGCTGTTCTGGTGTGTGCCATATAGACTGGTGCTATGTAGAGGTCTGCCATTTCTGATTTTTCTAACTTAACCACTGTTAAGTCCACTGAGCTAAAGTTTGGACACAGATAAGCATTAATGTGTTTCTCAGCTTAAATGCCAGTTCTTGTCTTACCTTAGCTATTGTTATAACAAAGGTTATATAGATTATCTTTTAGCCCTTTTATCGGAGGGCTAACCGCTAACCCAAGGTTATTGTATGATGCATAAGTCGATATTTTCCTCCCTGAGGTGAATCAGCAGATTTTCTGAAGCACTAGTCGAATACTTCAAGTTTATCTGCACCACTTTTAGTATTGGTTATTTGAGAGTGTTTCTGACTGAGGTTGTGTTTTATCTAACCTCATGTTTGCCAACAGTTTGTTGGCTTCGTCGACTTCGTCCAAGTCGTCGGCGTTATTGGTGGATCTAAAAACCTTCACCTTGGCGTGCCCGATGCCGACGAGTAGTTTGCAACCATTATTTTAGAGGACGTTTGCACTAGTTTCGGTCAATAGGAGACCTTGCCAATGGCGCAATTGGATTATTTCCCTTATGCACGAGTTTGCTCCTTCATGCTTGTTGTGGTCTATTCGGTTGTGGGCATACTACGGTATTCTATGTACTCATCAACGATGTATTGGAACTTTTCCTTATTCACCAAGAACGAAGATGGCTCGTTGATAGTCACTTTTCCTTCGGCTGTGCCTTTTCACTCCTGTGGGGATGAGGATATAGAGGCTTTGGCTCCTATTTCTTTCAGGGGCTACACTTTCTTTAAGTGACTCTTGACAGGAGGTGAGAAGCTCATCTTCTTTTAAACCATCAAGCGTCGGTTCTTTTAGTGTTTGGTGTCGATCTCGCCAGTTTGGACCTTAGTGTAGAGAGGTTGAAAGATGCTTTATCAACTATTCCTTCCAATTTGTTATTTTTCTCCATATTAGTCGGATAATGAAAGAAGCTTGACTGTGATATGCAGTCAGGTATGTGTGTGCTCCTTGATGTATATGCTAATGCACTGCTCTCAAAGCATTGTATGTAATATTTTCATAGAATCACTATGTTCCTGTCAATTTTTACACGCTTGATAAAATAAACACTGTAATTTCTGTAGAAACACTGTTTTAATTTCTGAAAAACAATTAAAAACACGAGAATTGTTCATGAATTGCTGGTCATAATTTTCTTTGGAAAGTGAATATTGCTGTTCAGTTATTTTTTGCTTTTTCTGAATTATGGGTAGCTTATACTACTAGAAATAATATATAAACACAAAATATATTTTGTTTGTAATTGCAAGCTTTTTATTGTGTTTTACTATTAATTATTAATTAATAATACAAAAAAGCCGCGGAACCCTGAAAACTCTTCTACGGAACTCTGACAATCGGCATCCGTTCTTCTCAGAAATTCGGGCAGCCTGTGCCCTACATACATGATCATGTGCCATATCATATGCCGAAATCAACCACCGGTTGGTATAACACCGCCCGGCTTGAATATTTTCAGGTTATTGGGCGAAGTACGGCAGTTCTACGGTTTTGATAATCCGTACTGGATCCAGGTTAAGAGGGCTTCACGCTGCCTTTTTCCTTACTAGGTGCGGAGCTAGCCACTTGCCTGACCTCCGCCACTTCAGGAGCCGGTTTTAATGAGCCGTCGGGGGCTGATCATCGGCACGTTTCATGTGAAACCTTGATTCTGGACTCCTGGTGGGAAGAGGAGAGATAAAAAGGGGATAATGTATCAAAAATAAGCTCTACGAACAAGCACGCATCATCCCCTTGCTAGATATCAACATATCAGCAACCATCCTAACGAGGAAATCAGTAACCTGAGAAGCAAAATCCCAGGAAAACGCATAGCTGCATGCCTTCTGAGTAGCGATATCAATCATCATCAAGGCTACCACTTCACCACCCCATCCCAAAGGACCAACATGAACACACGGATTTGAACAACCCGATCAAATTGTAGAGCACACAATAAAAACACTAAACCGATACTCATTCCATATTTTAAATTAAGCAATGTACATCTGTTGGGCCCCAATTGTTGACGCAAAACTCCAATTCTCAGTTTTAAGTCTAGTTGAAATCTGAACTATAAAAAACAATTCAAAGTTATTCAAACAAATTTTTTACATCGCTTTTAATACCAGTACATATTATTTATTACCTTTAGAGCTTTTATGTTCGTTTCAAAAATGTCCTTCTAAAATAATAAATAAGCTTAAATAAGAGGGAAATCATGTTTTCACACCCAAGGAAATTTTCTTTCCTAAGCAATAACCTTTGTAGAACGAGCATATGTTAAATCGGAATTTCCTTTTCCCCAGAGTGGCATGGCAATAAGGGAAGTTTTAGCACAGACAAATAACACTGTTGCTTTTGTTTATTAGTTCCAGTTCGTTTATTTGGCTAACCATATATATACAGTGGACTCCCCTAAGTCCACATGTCACGGGATACTATAATTTGTTTGAGTTAGAAGGAGTTTGACTTAGAGAGAAGTTTTTGTATAGAAAATTGAAGGAAATGTATGTAAAATATGGCGAAATACTTCGAGGAAGTGAGAAATTGGACTTAGGGAGAGTCCATTGTATATATATGTCTCTTTCAGTTTCAAATAATAAGTGTAAAATTCAATGGTTATGGAACAATGAATATATAATAAATTAAATAGCTATACAATAATACGACGTGTTGCGTTTCAGTATAAATACATAAATAAACAATTAAATATTACGTAATCAAATGGTGAACGCAATAATGGTGACCCCGACGTGATCAATCGTGGCAAGCAACGCACCCAAACCAATTGGAGCAGCAATCCAACAAAAGGAGCACCATGACAACAATTGGGGCACCACGCCAGCAGTCACGTCACATCATCACAGGAAGAACACACATCAGGGTTCTTAGCATCACACCACAGTCTTAGCTCATCAACTGTCAGCAGCAAGACAATTATTAGACAAGACATTATAATTTATACACATTTTTATATTTTTATGTATATACTATACACATACATTTTTATTTACGTAAAAAATTGTTGTTCTTGTGTTGTACTAAAAATGAAGGCAGCATTCTGTGAGCCATCAAATCTGAACAGAATTCAATTGTGCGCATTTAAGAAGTTGAGTACATATCAGTTCTCCATTCCTCTCTTCTTGATTTGGCGCTACAGTCCAGGGTGGATCCGAGCCTCAATCATCTAGCCTCTCTAACTAGCACGGCCTCTGGCTAGCTGCCTCCAGTGTCGCACGTCAAGTTGGTTGAGGTCTTTCTTCACTTGGGTACACCACCTTAAGCCAAGGCGTCCTCTGCTTCGTTGTCCCACGGGTTCGGAGTCGACGACTCATCGGACCGGAGCTGAGTTGTCCATCTTAGGCTATGGATCCGAAGACACCTGAACGCAAACAGAACCAAAGATCGCACGCAAAAATTTCCTCTCGAAGAGAGCAAGGAGATCGTCATCCGCTTTTGAGATTGTCCATACCTCCGCGCCATACAGCAGGACTGGGATGACTACTTCGAAGTTATAGATGCCCATAGTCACACTCTGTCCAAGACGTCGATGTTGTGTGTCCTTTCTTGATGATAGAATATACCTCGTTTTGCCCTCATTCACCGCTAGACACATTTTAGCCGCTTCCGCCTCAATGCTAGCAAACGCCTCATTGAGGGCTCGCTGTGTTCTGCCAAACACGTCAATGTCATCCACCATTGCTAGCAGTTCTACGGACTTCTGCCTCTACTGTTGGCGTGTGAGTCTTGCGCGTCGCCTTGTCTAAAACCTTTTTTGACATTGAAGGTCTCGGTGAGTTCGTTACCGACCTTGATGGAGCAGCGAATCAATTCTCCATCGTCATCCTGCACAACCTGACGAGTTTGGCAGGAATGTCAAAGCTAGACATGGCGTTGTATAGCTCGTCTCTATGCACGCTGTCATATGCGGCCTTGAAATCGACAAAAAGGTGGTGGGTGTCGATCTGCATCTCTTGGGTCTTTTCCAGGATCTCCCGTAGTGTCAAAATCTGGTCGATGGTGGACTTCCCTGGCCTGAAGCCACACTGATAAGGACCTATCAAGTTATTTATAAACGGCTTCAGGCGAGTACACAAAACGGCAGAGAAGATCTTGTAAGCGAGGTTCATGAGACTTATCCCTCGGTAGTTGGCGCAGTCAACTCGGATCGGGCAAAAGATACTGAGATTCCACTCATCGGGCATGCTTTCCTCCGACCATATCTTACAGATGAGCTGAAGTATGCGCCCAACCAGATCATCTCCAGCTGACTTAAGGATTTCAGCGGACAGTTCGTCCGCACCGGCAGCTTTGACAAGACTTCAGTCTTGATATTGCTATCTTCACGTCGTCTAAGTCGGGGGGACGGAATTCTCGTCGGTCATCGTCCATATTGAGTGGGACATTCTGCCTGACAGCGGTATTGGTGTCATCATCGCCGTTTAGCAGTCTGCATAAATGGTTCTTCCAAATTCTCAGTATCGACTGCGACTCTACTACTAGCTGTCCATTCTCGTCCCCGCAGGCTTCTGTCCGATCCTTATACCCACTGGATAACTGTTTCACCGTCTGGTAAAACTTTCGGACATCGTTCCTGCCATAGCACCTCTCCATCTCCTCGATCGCGCGCTTCTCGTGCTCTTTCTTCTTTCTCCCGAGAAGCCGGGTCTCGTCCCTTAGTCTATGTTCGTAGAGTTCACGAACAGCTCTCGTTGTTCGTTGCAGCGTTGCTTAGTAGGCTTCCAGCTTCGCTGCATGTGCCAGCCTACACTCGTTGTCAAACCATGGGTTTTTTTCTAGGTGGTGCCGTAAAGCCTAGCACATCAGTGGCAGCTTCTTTGATGGCTTCTTGACAACGCCTCGAAACTTCTTCGATTGTTTGTGCAGGCGGCGACGAACTTAGAGAGAGATTCCGGGAGACTCGATCGGCAAAGATCCTAGCAGTCCGTTGCGATTGTAACTTTCCGACGTCAAACCGTGGTGTCCTTTCTCGACTCTGTTGATCTCTTGATATCCGAGTTCTTACCTTGGCTACAACAAGGAAATGATCCGAGTTGAGTTTGACTCCTCGGAACGTTCGGACATCAAGAAAGCTGGAGGAGTGCCTGACGTCGATCGCAACATGATCAATCTGGTTGACGGTTGATTGATCAGGGGACCACCAGGTCCCTTTACGGATGTTGAGGTGTGGGAACCGCGTGCTATCTACAGAGAGATAACGTCCCGTGACAAAGTCCACCAGCCTGAGTCCGTTATCGGATGTGGTGTCGTGCAGGCTGTGTTTCCCGATGACTTTGGCAAAGATTTGAAAATCTTGGTCGATCTTGGTGTCGAAGCTGGGGCACTGGTCGTAAGTTCTTTCTAGGAGATCATTGAAGTCATCCTTGCTGTTGTCATCTTTGTCCTCTGCCGGCAGTGGGCGCAAATCAGGCTGATGTTCCCGCCTTGATGCGGATTGTTATGATGCGTTCGCTTTTACATCCAAAGCTTAAGAGTTTTTGCCTAAGTCTGCCTCGAACAAGAAATCCACATCCAAATAAGCGCCTCTCCCTGTTGCAATCACCGTAGTAGATGTTGCAGTTTCTCATCCTCTTTTTGCCCGGCCCATTCAACCGCACTTCCTGGATTGCGGTAATGTCTGCTTTGTAGCAGTCCAGGGCCTCCGCGAGTTCTTCGGCTTCACGTGGTCTGTTAAGGGACCTAACATTCCACGTGCAGAACCGAAAATCGTTGTCCTTGTATCGTTTGCTGGGGTCGTCAAAATTGATTCCGTCCGTATCCGAGGCATTTGGTTATCTCTGAACCGTACAATCCCCAACTAGGAGGCCATGCCCTATTCTTTAACCCTCGGGCGGGGGGTCCGGGTTTATCCGGTGTCGGTAACCTCGCTGAGGCTGTAAGCGCCGCCGTTGTCCCTAAAACTATAGGGATCTTCCGCCGCCATCTCCATTCCAAGACCCCGACCTGGCCTTGAAAGAACCTTCTAGACCTATGCTCTGAAAATGTCGAAGTAGCACTAGAAGGTCTGCGCACCAGGTAGCTCCTTCTGACTGGAGTTTTGGATGCCGCCGTTAGCCAGACAGTTTTCCAACTCCTCCGCCGCCATCCATAAAGGGAGATGCGCCCTGGTACAGGCACACTCTCCCCCCTCTCTCGTTTGCAGCCGCCAACGACGTACCACGGAGGTTGGTTACCCCATCTTCGATCGAAGGTGCTCGGCTCCTAGATTTCACCGTGGAGGTGAGAGTAGGAGTTCGTTGATAGAGGCTAAGTGCAGATGCTTGTGCCTACATGAGACGCCATACCAACGCTTTGAAATCCATCATTCAAATATGCAATGTCTAAAACGACTGTGCATAATCCGATACAATGTTGACTCATTGTACAGTCCAGTCAGACGAATAGCATTTAGCCTGTTTCTAAAAGCTAACCAACCCGACATCCTCTTAGTTAGGAGACCCGCCCGAAGAATGGAAGTTACATTATCTTTAAAGATTTTTCTATTTTCAGATCGACGGTAGAAATAGGAAACGGGATACATACCATACGGGATATCAGGAAGACCAGCAAATGCATTAAGATGGTGGTTCTCATCATAATGGTATTTGAAGTATATTGACACCCCCGGAGACGCTAATGGCCCATATACCACCATCATAAAAGCAATAGTGCTAACATATGTCACAAGGGCCTGTATAGCCAACAAATGGGTAGAGGAAATTGCGGACAGTCACTCCCTGGTCGTGATTCTGATCTTTCTGGCTATCTTATACCTGGTAAACATCTTCCCGGTGATCCGGAACTATTCCCGCTAGGCGCTAGATTCAGATATCTGATAAATAACAAACTGGTTATTAACCTAGTAAATCCGATATTCATTAACACCAGACCAGAAGGGGACTTCGTTAACCTACATTAGCTGAATGTAGCTAAGCTACAAGATATACTGAAGAACACCCACCAACTACCAGTAACAAGGAAACTCACAAATATGGAAATTGTACAGCGATTGAAGGACTTGAGAGCTCAATTAACAACGCCTGACACCAGTAAAAAAAGGCCAATTACGATCATCGACAGATAGTTATTTACCGATTAAGATCTAAAACCTTTACCACCACAATCAAAGGCTGATGAAAAGACTTCAGCGAATACACCACTGAGAGCTGAATAAACGGAGTAGGGACTACCGAGCTGCACGAACATTATGTTTCGTAATGTGGTACAAGCGCACAACAACTTACAGTTGAACAAAGAACCAGCTGCGCAAAATACAGCCAGGACCTGAAATTCTGACAAATGCACCAAATCACCGGCAAGAGAAAGCAGGAGCCTTTTCATCTTTCTTCGAAGGTAATTTTCAGCTATCACTGCCCAATGACTCGGAACTTGTAGCAGAAGTCAACACCTACGTCAATGCAATCATTCAACAAACAAAAAAACGTAGCCAAACGCGGAACGCAGCCGGAGCCGATAATATTTCGAATCTCGCCCTGAACAAAACGGTGATGATACTTTTTTTAATATAATTTTATTCAATTTATTCTATTTCCTTACTTGCTAGACAAAATTACTTAAAACTAGCTTAACTATCTTAAGAATTACAAATGTTCTTAATACTAACCTACTGACCCTTTGCGGGTACTCTAAGCTAATCTGATCTACTTTCTAAATGTGCCTTTCGGCTTAATCTACGTTTTTTTTTAGTCATTAAGACAATCTTTTATTTCTTTATTCATTTGCCAAGAAAACTTGTAAAAACTTGGCTAAACTTAACTACTTAAACTACCTTATTCTAACTTAATTACTATTTATTACTAACTTAACCTAATATAAAACTTAATACTATCTTAACTATGTCCGTAACAGTACGGACACGTGCACCAGGGCGTATATGTTGTGTATATGCATAACATATATAATTTATACGCCGTGATGCACCTTTTTTTTTGTTTTTGTTTCATATGTATTTTTTTTTTTTTTTTGGATTTAATTTTTTTTTTTTTTTTTTGGTTTTTTGTTTTATTATTATTTTTTTTTTTTTTTTTTCTTTTTCTCTTAAAGCTACCTTAAAAACTATGTAAGCTGGCCACTATGATCAACTACCTGATCCTGTGGAAAAGCTAGCGGTGGCGGAGGCTGGTTTTGGTGTAACCACCAGTAAAATTGCCGTTCTTTGGCAGACTCTTTCCTATCTCGAGCGGGGATCGCTCTACTGAACCGGAGGAGATCCTCGTGGGTGCGAACGACATCCGGTTCGTATTGAAGTCGCCTATCCACTGTTCGGCGTACGACATGGAAGATGATAGGACATCCTTGTGGATCCTGTATTAGGCCAATTGTGTCTAGATAGAGGAATGCTTCGGGAGGAATAAAGCCGATAAGGCGCACCCTTTCATGGTACATACTATTGGGGTAGTAAGCCCCAAAGATCAGACTGTTGGACGAGGTCATAGCTCGTGCAGTGTGCCTTCTGATTAGTTTAATAATAAAATTATCTACCCTATTCACGTTTGCCTCGTTGTACAAGACCTCGTTAGGGTAGTACTTCTTGTACTCAGACTCGGGTGTACGATACAGACGGAGACAGCTCCTAAGACACTGCCTCTCGAACACCCTCATCTTTTCCATCTGGGAAGGACTCACGTTGAACCACAATGGACAACCGTACACCATAATAGGCCGTACTAGGGCCATGTAGCAGATTACCTTCACTCTGGTATGCTGAAAAACAACCTTCTTGCCGCAGCAAAGGCTTTTCTGGCTTTCGTCAGAGCAATATCTATATGTTTGTCAAAATACAGATATTGATCCAGCCAAATGCCTAGATATCTGACTACACTTTTTACAGCTAACGGCCGACCATGCGGGTCAACTATGCCGAACTTACGCCAGTTTTGGCGCGTATCCCGCGATGCCCTGTCCAACGGGGTCCGGAAAAGACTAGTTTCGCATTTCTGGAAGTTGATAAGCAACTTCCAGTCGTCGCAAAATCGCTGGATTTTCTCGAAGTCACGCTGCAACAAGATGTTTATTACCTCGACCTTCGGACCTGATCTGTACGCAACTAGGTCGTCGGCGTACGCAATTAAGTGCAGCATGGAACCTATAAGATCTGCAGTGAATATGGAAAACAGGATCGGGGAACCAATGGCCCCCTGTTGCAGACCGTTTTTAATGTTAAAGACCGTAGTGGAAGTTACGTCACCATTTTTCACAACGAACTTTCTACCTGTTATCATGTCATAGACCATGTATAGCAATGGTTTACTTATGCCAAGCCTGACCAACTTGAGGAAGAGGCCCTCTAACCAAACGGTGTCGAACGCCTTCTCCAAGTCAATCAGGCAGGCAACCGTGCACTGATTTTTGTTTTTATTCCATTGTATGTCGGACACCAGTTTTGACGCGGCATTAATGGTATCATGCCCCGCTCGGAATCCGAACTGGTTGTCCGGTATGATTTTATTTTCATCAACCCATTGCTTCAGAACTCGAATGACTATCTTTTCAAAAACCTTGCTTATGCAGGGAAGAAGACTGATCGACCGAAGATTTGTCGGAATGGACTTATCTTTGTCCCGTTTAGGGATCGGTTGAACAACAGCTGTTTTCCAGTGCGTGGGGTAATGTGCATTACTCAACGCATTGTTGAACAGGGTTGTGTAAATTTGGACCGCTTCGGGGGGAAGATGGCGAAGCACAATGTTCGGTATTCCATCGATTCCCACTGACTTTTTCTTCTTCAGCGAGTGGAAGATACCCTGGAGATCTTCTTGAGAAATCAAGATGTGATTCCCATCATTGGCGACGGCACTATGTGCCATGTTCTCGTCATTGAACCTCGTGAAACCTGGATTCTCTGATCGCCATTGACTTATCTCATTGCGGAGATAGAAGTGGTTTAGCAGAGCTCTGTTCTCCAGATCGTGATTCGGCCTACTAACCTCGTTGACCGTATACACTCTCTGGAACACTGCACCAATAGCTGTAACCTTCTCCTGGGGATCTTCCACCGCAAAGAAGTCATTGTCTAGCACTGCCTCATCTGGATCGATGCCAACTGAAGTCAGTAAGTGTTCGTTGTCTGTCGTCCTGGGAAGTCTTACGATTTGAATGTCGTTTTGATCTTTCCTCCGAAATATTTTATTTACTTGCGGGAACATACCCGGGTTGTTGGATCGTACAGCCCGGATTTTGTTGCCCCAGTGCAAGCTTATAGCCAAGCTATAGTTTATTCGTATTAACTGTTGGAGGTTCTTGATCTCCGACTTCAATGCTCTGACTTCCGCGTTTTGCGGATCTGTAAAACGCCTGTGCAAGAGTTTGAGTCTTGACAGCAGCCTACTTTTGTGCACGTGAAGTGCGTCGATGGTAGCATTTCGATAAACATCGCTGTTGTCGATTTGAACTACCTTCGGAATTGTTTTGTCCATCGTACGTTTGATTACGTCGTCCATTTGTATGAGGTACCTGTCAACCTCTTCGTTCGTCAGGTTTCTATTTGTCGGCGGATTGATCCCACTCGAACGTAGTTCTGTGGATAAAGTCCTGGAGAAGCGTGGCCAGCGGGCCTTATTGTAATTATAAGGGTGCCTCTGGACATACTCCTCCAGTCCTTCCACCTCGTTCGGGAGCTGAATAACTGCGAAGAGCCCGCAGTGATCACTCTCGTACTCAACAGCAGTTAGACAGTTCCGTGTGCGTCTTTCCACGTCTAGTATAGTCAGTCGTTTGTCTATCAGCATCAGATCCAGATAGGACCCGCTTCTGGGATACGATGTTCTATCGGTTGCTAGCAAATCTAGCTTGAACTCAACATTGTGTTCTACCAACCAGTTATACAATGAGGGCCCCCTGGTGTCATGCACCACATTGCCCCACTCTATATGCCTCGAGTTCAAGTCCCCAGCTACGATATAGTAGTTCTCCTCCGAGCTCAGTCGAAGGCTAGTGAAAAGAGTATCGAGCTCTGAAATGAAATATTGGTTGATGCGTGACTTGTCAGTCGCATAGATAGCGATCACATAGAGCCGCTTACCACCCCGAAGGGGGATGCGTGCAATACACGTTTCTATGGCCTGGAATCTGCGCACTTCACCGCTATACACGACCTTATGACAAAGGCCTTTTTTGATTAAGAGTGCGACTCCACCAGCTAGGTAGTTTCGATCTCTTCTAATGATATTGTAATTTTTGTACCTGAGTGGGTGCGTCTGGCTTAGCTTAGTTTCGCAAACCATCAACACATCAGGATTATGGGTCTGCAACAAGTTACCGAAATTTAATTTACGTTCAGGGCGGATCAGTGAATTCACATTCACTGCTAGAATTTTCAGGTTGCCGGCTGCCTGCGCAGCCATTATACCGATGTTGCGTTTGGCTCTCCAAACAGCGTCGAATAGATGAGGTCTATTCGCGCTGCTTGTTCTTGTAATTGGTTTTGGAACTGGGTTTGGAGTTGAGCGATTTGCCTCTGGATAGAGAGCAGGATCGTCTGCACATCCAAATTTGCTTCTGGTTGCCTGGCCACTGGGACCTGGGTAACTTTCGGCACTGTCTGTTGAACCGGTCGCCCAGCCGATGCCACTTGGGCATAGGAGACTGCCGGTGTAACAGTGGTAGCTGGAGCACGGGGCACTGGCCTCGCTTCTACCATTTTTCCTTTACGTTTGGCCTCTATTATTTTTCTGATCTCTTGGACCTTAGGACATCCCCGATAGTTTGCAGGGTGTCCGCTGGTCTTACAGAGCACGCACGTCAGTTTGCTCCTGTCCTCGACTTTATCGGTCCCTAAAGGACATTCCCCGCGATTGTGGGTTCCTGCGCATTTGACACAGCGAGACTGCATATTGCAGTTCGCCGCGGCATGCCCAAACCTCTGACAACGAACACACTGGAGCGTGTTCTTTGTCTTTTTTATTGTTTCCCATGTAACAGACAGAGTGCCTAAATGGGTAATTTTTTTTAGGCTCTCTAGTTTGCTGTCTGGGGTGACCTGAACCAGGAAGAAAGGAAGTTTCCTATTCTCCCTTCTCGATGCCGCAGTGATGAAGGGCTTAACCCCTTCGACCTGGACATCGTCGCTCTGCGCTTGGCGCAGAATAGCGAATAGGATCCACGTCCTTAAGGAGCATGGTCTGCACCTTTTCCCTTTTTGGGGTGTAGGAGAAAAACTCGGCCTCCGACACCGCTAGCCTTTCTTTCACTACGTAATAGTCTGCCATTGATAAGCAATGGACAGAAACTTTCAACGGACCCTTATATTTAATAAAGTAGGACTGCTTAGTGACCAACTTACATAATATATCAACGTCCTTCGTCTCCAGTCCGAAGACGTTGATTGGCGGGCATATCTCCGTTTTGGCTGGCTGCTGCTGCTGCGGTTGCTTCTGCTGCTCCTTCTTCTGCTGATATTGTCGTTGTTGCTGCTGCTGCTTCTTTGGCTGCTGCTGTTGTTGTTGCTGCTGCTTCTTTGGCTGTTGCTGTTGTTGTTTCTGCTGCTTTGGCGGCTGCTGTTGTTGTTGCTGCAGCTGTATTGGCTGCTGCTGTTTTTGTTGCTGCTGCTGCTTTGTCTGCTGCTGTTGTTGTTGCTGCTGCTGTTTTTGTAGCTGCTGCTGTTGTTGGGCAGCCTCTTTAGCTGCTCTCCTGGCCCTTAGTTTGGTTTGGAGGGCTTGGATGTGGGCGTCAAGCTCCTCCCTCTCTCGCTGGCTCTTCTCCAGCTGCTCCCTGTCCTCTTCATCTTCATCCTCCGATTCAGAGGACGTCAGAGTGTGGAAGGGGTTCTCTCTCCCGCTGTAAGAGAATCTCCCCTCCCCCTCTGTCGACTCGTACTCAACGTCGTCGACCATTCTTGATGTTGCTGCTGCTGTTGTCTGTGCAGTTGTTGTTGTTGTCATTACTGCTGCTATTGTGTTTGCGGCTTTAGCCGCAATTCTTCCGTCACTTGATCCAAGGCTGGACCGGCGCTTGACGAGGTTGGGCTGAGGCTGGAGCTTCTTCCTCCTCTTCTTCCTCCCCTCTTCATTTGTTGACTGGTGGTCCGAAGTCGAAGCCACCGGTACAATATCACCCGATTTCATGAGCTTGGGTCGCTCCACTGTCTCCATCACACTTCTTCCTCACACTAAGTGTCTCGACTTGCTTTTAATTAAAAAAAACAAGATCTCACTGGTTTTTCGGGATTTGAACCCGGCACCGCGAAGTCACTGGCGAGCACTCTTTTTTTTTTTTTTTTTTTGCAATTTTATTTAATTAATTCTATATTTCTTACTTGCTAGACAAAATTACTTAAAACTAGCTTAACAATCTTAAGAATTACAATTGTTCTTAATACTAACCTACAGACCCCATGCGGGTACTCTAAGCTAATCTAATCTATGTTATAAATGTGCCTTTCGGCTTAATCTACGTTTTTTTTTAGTCTTTTGTGACAATCTTTTATTTATTTATTACTTTGCCAAGAAAACTTATAAAAAAACTTGGCTAAACCTAACTACTTAACCTAACTTATAATAACTTACCCTAAAATAAAACTTAATACTATCTTAACTATGTCCGTAACAGTACGGACACGTGCACCAGGGCGTATATGGCGTGTATATGCATAACATATATAATTTATACGCCGTGATGCACCTTTTTTTTTTTTTGTTTTTGATTCATATATTGTTTTTTTTTTGGTTTTGTTGTTTTATTAATTTTTTTGGATTTTTTTGTTTTTTAATTTTTTTTTTTTTTTTTGGATTTTTTTTTTCTTAATATCTACCTTAGAAACTATGTAAGCTGGCCACTATGGTCAGCTATCTGATCCTCTTGAAAAGCTAGCGGTGGCGGAGGCTGGTTTTGGTGTAACCACCAGTAAAATTGCCGTTCTTTGGCAGACTCTTTCCTATCTCGAGCGGGGATCGCTCTACTGAACCGGAGGAGATCCTCGTGGGTGCGAACGACATCCGGTTCGTATTGAAGTCGCCTATCCACTGTTCGGCGTACGACATGGAAGATGATAGGACATCCTTGTGGATCCTGTATTAGGCCACTTGTGTCTAGATAGAGGAATGCTTCGGGAGGAATAAAGCCGTTAAGGCGCACCCTTTCATGGTACATACTATTGGGGTAGTAAGCCCCAAAGATCAGACTGTTGGAAGAGGTCATAGCTCGTGCAGTGTGCCTTCTGATTAGTTTAATTATAAAATTATCTACCCTATTCACGTTTGCCTCGTTGTACAGGACCTCGTTAGGGTAGTACTTCTTGTACTCAGACTCGGGTGTGCGATACAGACGGAGACAGCTCCTAAGACACTGCCTCTCGAGCACCCTCATCTTTTCCATCTGGGAAGGACTCACGTTGAACCACAATGGACAACCGTACACCATAATAGGCCGTACTAGGGCCATGTAGCAGATTACCTTCACTCTGGTATCAAGTTGGCTGCTGAAAAACAACCTTCTTGCCGCAGCAAAGGCTTTTCTGGCTTTCGTCAGAGCAATATCTATATGTTTGTCAAAATACAGATATTGATCCAGCCAAATGCCTAGATATCTGACTACACTTTTTACAGCTAACGGCCGACCATGCGGGTCAACTATGCCGAACTTACGCCTGTTTTGGCGCGTATCCCGCGATGGTGTCATGCACCACATTGCCCCACTCTATATGCCTCGAGTTCAAGTCCCCAGCTACGATATAGTAGTTCTCCTCCGAGCTCAGTCGAAGGCTAGTGAAAAGAGTATCGAGCTCTGAAATGAAATATTGGTTGATGCGTGACTTGTCAGTCGCATAGATAGCGATCACATATAGCCGCTTACCACCCCGAAGGGGGATGCGTGCGATACACGTTTCTATGGCCTGGAATCTCCGCACTTCACCGCTATACACGACCTTATGACAAAGGACTTTTTTTATTAAGAGCGCGACTCCACCAGCTAGGTAGCTTCGATCTCTTCGAATAATATTGTAATTTTTGTACCTGAGTGGGTGCGTCTGGCTTAGCTTAGTTTCGCAAACCATCAACACATCAGGATTATGGGTCTGCAACAAGTTACCGAAATTTAATTGACGTTCAGGGCGGGTGGGTGCGTCTGGCTTAGCTTAGTTTCGCAAACCATCAACACATCAGGATTATGGGTCTGCAACAAGTTACCGAAATTTAATTGACGTTCAGGGCGGATCAGTGAATTCACATTCACTGCTAGAATTTTCAGGTTGCAGGCTGCCTGCGCAGCCATTATACCGATGTTGCGTTTGGCTCTCCAAACAGCGTCGAATAGATGAGGTCTATTCGTGCTGCTTGTTCTTGTAACTGGTTTTGGAATTGAGTTTGGAGTTGAGCGATCTGCCTCTGGATAGAGAGCAGGATCGTCTGCACATCCAAATTTGCTTCTGGTTGCCTGGCCACTGGGACCTGGGTAACTTTCGGCACTGTCTGTTGAAGCGGTCGCCCAGCCGATGCCACTTGGGCATAGGAGACTGCCGGTGTAACAGTGGTAGCTGGAGCACGGGGCACTGGCCTCGCTTCTACCATTTTTCCTTTACGTTTGGCCTCTATTATTTTCCTGATCTCTTGGACCTTAGGACATCCCCGATAGTTTGCTGTCTGGGGTGACCTGAACCAGGAAGAAAGGAAGTTTCCTATTCTCCCTTCTCGATGCCGCAGTGTTGAAGGGCTTAACCCCTACGACCTGGACATCGTTGCTCTGCGCTTGGCGCAGAATAGCGAGGATCTCATCGGGATCAGTGTCAGGATCCACGTCCTTGAGGAGCATGGTCTGCACCTTTTCCCCTTTCGGAGTGTACGAGAAAAACTCGGCCTCCGACACCGCTAACCTTTCTTTGACTACGTGATAGTCTGCCATTGATAAGCAATGGACAGAGACACGTAGTGGACCCTTATACTTAATAAAGTAAGAATTTTTTGTGACCAACTTACATAGAATGTCAACGTCCTTCGTCTCCAGTCCGAAGACGTTGATTGGAGGGCATCTCTCCTTGTTGGTTTTTTGCTGCTTCTGCTGTTGTTTCTGCTGTGTTGTCTTCTGCTGGGCAGCTGTCTGGCGCTGTCCCTTTGGCAGCGGTTGGGACGTTCCGGGTTGTTGCTGCTTCTGCTGATGCTGCGGTTGCTTCCCCTTGGTCTGCATCTGACGCTGTTGTTGCTGCTGCTGTTGTTGTTGCTGCTGCTGCTTTGGCTGCTGCTGTTGTTGTTGTTGCTGCTGCTGTTTTTGTTGCTGCTGCTGCTTTGGCTGCTGCTGTTGTTGTTGCTGCTGCTGTTTTTGTAGCTGCTGTTGTTGTGCAGCCTCTTTGGCTGCTCTCCTGGCCCTTAATTTGGTTTGGAGGGCTTTGATGTGGGCGTCCAACTCCTCCCTCTCTCGTTGGCTCTTCTCGAGCTGCTCCCTGTCCTCTTCATCTTCATCCTCCGATTCAGAGGACGTCAGAGTGTGGAAGGGGTTCTCTCTCCCGCTGTAGGAGAATCGCCCCTCCCCTTCTGTCGACTCGTATTCGACGTCGTCGACCATCCTGGATGCTCCTGTAGTTGTCGTGGCTGCAGTTGTTGTTGTTGCTGCTGCTGCTCTATTTGCGGCAAATTTCGTATCGCCTGATCCAATGCTGGAACGGCGCTTGACGAGGTTGGGTTGAGGCTGTAGCTTCTTCATCCTCTTCTTTCTCCCCTCTTCGTTTGTTGGCTGGTGGTCTGATGTCCCAGCCACCGGTACACCATCACCCGATTTTTTGAGCTCGGGTCGCTCCACTGGCTCCATTTCACTTTTTTCTCACACGTTGTGTCTTAATTCTTTATATATTAATAAAAAAAGATTTCACTTTTTCTTCGGGATTTGAACCCGGCACCGCGAAGTTACCGGCGAACACTTTTTTTTTTTTTTTTTTTTTAATGCAATTTTATTTGATTAATTCTATATTTCTTACATGCTAGACAAAATTACTTAAAACTAGCTTAACTATCTTAAGAATTACAATTGTTCTTAATACTAACCTACTGACCCCATGCGGGTACTCTAAGCTAATCTAATCTATGTTATAAATGTGCCTTTCGGCTTAATCTACGTTTTTTTTTTTTTTTTTAGTCTTTAGTGACAATCTTTTATTTATTTATTGCTTTGCCAAGAAAACTTATAAAAAACTTGGCTAAACCTAACTACTTAACCTACCTTATACTAACTTACCCTAAAATAAAACTTAATACTATCTTAACTATGTCCGTAACAGTACGGACACGTGCACCAGGGCGTATATGTTGTGTATATGCATAACATATATAATTTATACGCCGTGATGCACCTTTTTTTTTGTTTTTGTTTCATATGTATATTTTTTTTTTTTTTTGGATTTAATTTTTATTTTTTTTTTTTTTGGGTTTTTTGTTTTATTAATTTTTTTTTTTCTCTTAAAGCTACCTTAAAAACTATGTAAGCTGGCCACTATGGTCAACTACCTGATCCTGTGGAAAAGCTAGCGGTGGCGGCTGGTTTTGGCGGCTGGTTTTGGTGTAACCACCAGTAAAATTGCCGTTCTTTGGCAGACTCTTTCGTATCTCGAGCGGGGATCGCTCTACTGAACCGGAGGAGATCCTCGTGGGTGCGAACGACATCCGGTTCGTATTGAAGTCGCCTATCCACTGTTCGGCGTACGACATGGAAGATGATAGGACATCCTTGTGGATCCTGTATTAGGCCACTTGTGTCTAGATAGAGGAATGCTTCGGGAGGAATAAAGCCGATAAGGCGCACCCTTTCATGGTACATACTATTGGGGTAGTAAGCCCCAAAGATCAGACTGTTGGACGAGGTCATAGCTCGTGCAGTGTGCCTTCTGATTAGTTTAATAATAAAATTATCTACCCTATTCACGTTTGCCTCGTTGTACAAGACCTCGTTAGGGTAGTACTTCTTGTACTCAGACTCGGGTGTACGATACAGACGGAGACAGCTCCTAAGACACTGCCTCTCGAACACCCTCATCTTTTCCATCTGGGAAGGACTCACGTTGAACCACAATGGACAACCGTACACCATAATAGGCCGTACTAGGGCCATGTAGCAGATTACCTTCACTCTGGTATCAAGTTGGCTGCTGAAAAACAACCTTCTTGCCGCAGCAAAGGCTTTTCTGGCTTTCGTCAGAGCAATATCTATATGTTTGTCAAAATACAGATATTGATCCAGCCAAATGCCTAGATATCTGACTACACTTTTTACAGCTAACGGCCGACCATGCGGGTCAACTATGCCGAACTTACGCCAGTTTTGGCGCGTATCCCGCGATGCCCTGTCCAACGGGGTCCGGAAAAGACTAGTTTCGCATTTCTGGAAGTTGATAAGCAACTTCCAGTCGTCGCAAAATCGCTGGATTTTCTCGAAGTCACGCTGCAACAAGATGTTTATTACCTCGACCTTCGGACCTGATCTGTACGCAACTAGGTCGTCGGCGTACGCAATTAAGTGCGGCATGGAACCTATAAGATCTGCAGTGAATATGGAAAACAGGATCGGGGAACCAATGGCCCCTTAGTGGAAGTTACGTCACCATTTTTCACAACGAACTTTCTACCTGTTATCATGTCATAGACCATGTATAGCAATGGTTTACTTATGCCAAGCCTGACCAACTTGAGGAAGAGGCCCTCTAACCAAACGGTGTCGAACGCCTTCTCCAAGTCAATCAGGCAGGCACCCGTGCACTGATTTTTGTTTTTATTCCATTGTATGTCGGACACCAGTTTTGACGCGGCATTAATGGTATCATGCCCCGCTCGGAATCCGAACTGGTTGTCCGGTATGATTTTATTTTCATCAACCCATTGCTTCAGAACTCGAATGACTATCTTTTCAAAAACCTTGCTTATGCAGGGAAGAAGACTGATCGACCGAAGATTTGTCGGAATGGACTTATCTTTGTCCCGTTTAGGGATCGGTTGAACAACAGCTGTTTTCCAGTGCGTGGGGTAATGTGCATTACTCAACGCATTGTTGAACAGGGTTGTGTAAATTTGGACCGCTTCGGGGGGAAGATGGCGAAGCACAATGTTCGGTATTCCATCGATTCCCACTGACTTTTTCTTCTTCAGCGAGTGGAAGATACCCTGGAGATCTTCTTGAGAAATCAAGATGTGATTCCCATCATTGGCGACGGCACTATGTGCCATGTTCTCGTCATTGAACCTCGTGAAACCTGGATTCTCTGATCGCCATTGACTTATCTCATTGCGGAGATAGAAGTGGTTTAGCAGAGCTCTGTTCTCCAGATCGTGATTCGGCCTACTAACCTCGTTGACCGTATACACTCTCTGGAACACTGCACCAATAGCTGTAACCTTCTCCTGGGGATCTTCCACCGCAAAGAAGTCATTGTCTAGCACTGCCTCATCTGGATCGATGCCAACTGAAGTCAGTAAGTGTTCGTTGTCTGTCGTCCTGGGAAGTCTTACGATTTGAATGTCGTTTTGATCTTTCCTCCGAAATATTTTATTTACTTGCGGGAACATACCCGGGTTGTTGGATCGTACAGCCCGGATTTTGTTGCCCCAGTGCAAGCTTATAGCCAAGCTATAGTTTATTCGAATTAACTGTTGGAGGTTCTTGATCTCCGACTTCAATGCTCTGACTTCCGCGTTTTGCGGATCTGTAAAACGCCTGTGCAAGAGTTTGAGTCTTGACAGCAGCCTACTTTTGTGCACGTGAAGTGCGTCGATGGTAGCATTTCGATAAACATCGCTGTTGTCGATTTGAACTACCTTCGGAATTGTTTTGTCCATCGTACGTTTGACTACGTCGTCCATTTGTATGAGGTACCTGTCAACCTCTTCGTTCGTCAGGTTTCTGTTTGTCGGTGGGTTGATCCCACTCGAACGTAGTTCTGTGGATAAAGTCCTGGAGAAGCGTGGCCAGCGGGCCTTATTATAATTATAAGGGTGCCTCTGGACATACTCTTCCAGTCCTTCCACCTCGTTCGGGAGCTGAATAACTGCAAAGAGCCCGCAGTGATCACTCTCGTACTCAACAGCAGTTAGACAGTTCCGTGTGCGTCTTTCCACGTCTAGTATAGTCAGTCGTTTGTCTATCAGCATCAGATCCAGATAGGACCCGCTTCTAGGATACGATGGCCTATCGGTTGCTAGCAAATCTAGCTTGAACTCAACATTGTGTTCTACCAGCCAGTTATGCAATGAGGTCCCCCTGGTGTTATGCACCACGTTGCCCCACTCTATATGCCTCGAGTTCAAGTCCCCGGCTACGATATAGTAGTTCTCCTCCGAGCTCAGTCGAAGGCTAGTGAAAAGAGTATCGAGCTCTGAAATGAAATATTGGTTGATGCGTGACTTGTCAGTCGCATAGATAGCGATCACATAGAGCCGCTTACCACCCCGAAGGGGGATGCGTGCAATACACGTTTCTATGGCCTGGAATCTGCGCACTTCACCGCTATACACGACCTTATGACAAAGGCCTTTTTTGATTAAGAGTGCGACTCCACCAGCTAGGTAGTTTCGATCTCTTCTAATGATATTGTAATTTTTGTACCTGAGTGGGTGCGTCTGGCTTAGCTTAGTTTCGCAAACCATCAACACATCAGGATTATGGGTCTGCAACAAGTTACCGAAATTTAATTTACGTTCAGGGCGGATCAGTGAATTAACATTCACTGCTAGAATTTTCAGGTTGCAGGCTGCCTGCGCAGCCATTATACCGATGTTGCGTTTGGCTCTCCAAACAGCGTCGAATAGATGAGGTCTATTCGTGCTGCTTGTTCTTGTAACTGGTTTTGGAATTGAGTTTGGAGTTGAGCGATCTGCCTCTGGATAGAGAGCAGGATCGTCTGCACATCCAAATTTGCTTCTGGTTGCCTGGCCACTGGGACCTGGGTAACTTTCGGCACTGTCTGTTGAAGCGGTCGCCCAGCCGATGCCACTTGGGCATAGGAGACTGCCGGTGTAACAGTGGTAGCTGGAGCACGGGGCACTGGCCTCGCTTCTACCATTTTTCCTTTACGTTTGGCCTCTATTATTTTCCTGATCTCTTGGACCTTAGGACATCCCCGATAGTTTGCTGTCTGGGGTGACCTGAACCAGGAAGAAAGGAAGTTTCCTATTCTCCCTTCTCGATGCCGCAGTGTTGAAGGGCTTAACCCCTACGACCTGGACATCGTTGCTCTGCGCTTGGCGCAGAATAGCGAGGATCTCATCGGGATCAGTGTCAGGATCCACGTCCTTGAGGAGCATGGTCTGCACCTTTTCCCCTTTCGGAGTGTACGAGAAAAACTCGGCCTCCGACACCGCTAACCTTTCTTTGACTACGTGATAGTCTGCCATTGATAAGCAATGGACAGAGACACGTAGTGGACCCTTATACTTAATAAAGTAAGAATTTTTTGTGACCAACTTACATAGAATGTCAACGTCCTTCGTCTCCAGTCCGAAGACGTTGATTGGAGGGCATCTCTCCTTGTTGGTTGGTTGCTGCTTCTGCTGTTGTTTCTGCTGTGTTGTCTTCTGCTGGGCAGCTGTCTGGCGCTGTCCCTTTGGCAGCGGTTGGGACGATCCGGGTTGTTGCTGCTTCTGCTGATGCTGCGGTTGCTTCCCCTTGGTCTGCATCTGACGCTGTTGTTGCTGCTGCTGTTGTTGTTGCTGCTGCTGCTTTGGCTGCTGCTGTTGTTGTTGTTGCTGCTGCTGTTTTTGTTGCTGCTGCTGCTTTGGCTGCTGCTGTTGTTGTTGCTGCTGCTGTTTTTGTAGCTGCTGTTGTTGTGCAGCCTCTTTGGCTGCTCTCCTGGCCCTTAATTTGGTTTGGAGGGCTTTGATGTGGGCGTCCAACTCCTCCCTCTCTCGTTGGCTCTTCTCGAGCTGCTCCCTGTCCTCTTCATCTTCATCCTCCGATTCAGAGGACGTCAGAGTGTGGAAGGGGTTCTCTCTCCCGCTGTAGGAGAATCGCCCCTCCCCTTCTGTCGACTCGTATTCGACGTCGTCGACCATCCTGGATGCTCCTGTAGTTGTCGTGGCTGCAGTTGTTGTTGTTGCTGCTGCTGCTCTATTTGCGGCAAATTTCGTATCGCCTGATCCAATGCTGGAACGGCGCTTGACGAGGTTGGGTTGAGGCTGTAGCTTCTTCATCCTCTTCTTTCTCCCCTCTTCGTTTGTTGGCTGGTGGTCTGATGTCCCAGCCACCGGTACACCATCACCCGATTTTTTGAGCTCGGGTCGCTCCACTGGCTCCATTTCACTTTTTTCTCACACGTTGTGTCTTAATTCTTTATATATTAATAAAAAAAGATTTCACTTTTTCTTCGGGATTTGAACCCGGCACCGCGAAGTTACCGGCGAACACTTTACCGCGAAGCTATCGGGTCTTGGAATTTATAGTTGCACTAAAAACAGCTCAAACTATTTATTTTCGCACTAAGTCGACACGTCTGCACTTGGTGAAGGTCTGTGAACGACTGACCGGCGAGCACTCTACCGAGAAGCTATCGATTCTTTTTCTATTTTGGCGTTATTGTCCGCACTTAATATTTTTATTATTACCGCACTAAGTCGAAACACGTCTGCACTGCGTGGAGGTCTGTGAACGACTGACGGTGATGATACTTCTCACTATCATCATTAACAATTGCATTAACAATTGCTATTTTCCTAGCAAGTGGAAAATAGCAAAAATTGCCGCAATACCAGGGAACGCAGCCAGAGTTTCAGGATACAGGCTTATATCGCCCTTGAGCAATATAAGTAGGATCCAGGAGTACCTGGTAGTGCAAAGCGATGGTCCACCGAACGAAACGTCATCCCTGATATGCAGTACGGATTCCGGGAGAAACATTCAATACTACATCCTTTAATGAAGTTCCAACACGATGTAGTAGCTGCCCTGGACAATAACAAGGTCACCGTTGCCTGCTTCCTTGACGTGGAAAAGGCCTTCGACACAGTCTGGATAGAGGGACTCTTCTGTAAGCTGAACCAGGTGGGATTCCTCTCCAACCCCATCAGAGGATCAAAGCTGGGACCGTGGCTTTTCAACATCTACACGGCAGATCAACCACATCCAACCGACACAGAAAACTGATGTCTATTTACAGATGACTCACTGACTTATACCAGCTCGACGTCACCACAGAAGGATCAAAATCCAAACAGCGAGCAAATTTGACTACTGTACCAAATGGGGTATTCGTATCAATGCTGGGAAATCGGTGCTCATGTACTTTAGAAGACCATCCCGAGGTGGATGTAGTTCAGCAACCAAATGTCGGAACATAAAGATAGTGCTCCTTACGCCTCACGGAACAGAAATATCAACAAACGAGAAGGTGAAGTATCTTGGCGTTAACTTCACAGAAAGGTTGAAGTTCATCGCCATTCGAAACGGAGCGTTAAGAAAGCCATCCTAGGCTGCCATCACATCTATCGCTTGATGCGCAAGCAAAACGCATTAATCTAGAAGACTATGCTGCTGCTCTATAAGCAGCTTATACAGTCGATCTTAAGGTACGGTTTCCTAATATGGCATATCATCTCTAAGACCAGCATAAAGAAGAATACGGGTGCCTGCTTGATTGACCTGGAGAAGGCCTTTGACAACGTATGGTTAGAAGGAATTTTCTACAAGCTCAATCGACTAGGCATTAGCAAACCACTGCTGTACCTACTGTGTAACATGCTTACCGGTACAAAGATACTGTTTTACAACAGCCAACTCGATGCGAGGGTGAAGGTTATCTGCTACATGGCCCTCATCCGGCCAATGCTCACCTATGGCTGTCCCGTGTGGTTCAACGTGAGTGCAAGCTTGATGGAAAAGATTCGGTTGTTTGAGAGGGCTTGGCTTACGGCTTGCCTTCGTCTTTGTCGAACTCCAGAGTCCCAGTACAGAAATTTCTACTCCAATGAAGTTTTATACAACAGGGCAAACCTGATAAGAGTGGACAATTTTGTATTGAAGTTGATTCGAGATCATACTGCTAGAGCGATGAACTCGATCAATAACTTGATCTCGGGGCCTTACTACCCCAATTCACAATACCATGAAAGGGTACGTCACAATGGCTTCGTCTCCCCAGAAGCCTTTCTCCATTTAGACAAGAACGGACTGTTACAAAATATAAATGTGGTACCGCTCATATTCCACATCGCCAGATCAACTATGGATGGGCGACTTAACCACGACCGTTCCGTCGCACAACGAGCTGAGGAGGGTCTCCTCCGGTTCAGTACGGCGGTATCAAGGAGATACGTTCGGGATGTTGCAATGCAACATCGAAAATTCTGGTGGCTGGGGAACGAGGGAAAGGGTAGTACAGATCCCCTTATGGGGAGTAGTCGGTCCTGTCTTACAGTGGATTGGTGCATACCCATCAGCTGTAACCTACGGCCGACTTACATAGCTTAGGCTAGTATTAAGGTAATTTTAAGTTGTACATATATAAAAAAAAAGAAATCAAAAAAAAAAAAAAATAAAAAAAAAATTGTATACACAAACGTACATATGGGTGTACCCATGTATACACACTGTACATACTAAGTACATATATAAATATATATATAGGTCTATATACTCGTATGTACATATGTATATATGTATGTTGTTTAGCTTAAGTTAGTTTAGGTTATTTTAAGTTAGTTTGTAGGCTAGTTATAAGTTTTAAGAAAACAGTACAGGCATTCAGTTTTTATAAACAAATTTTTTCTTAATATTAAGTTGTTCAGTATTGAACTCGTTTTTGTTCACATTGAAATACAATATTACTTTAAGTCGAAAGATATATGATGAGATTAAGTTTAGTTTAGAGTGCCCGCATGGGGCCAGTAAGTTAGAAATAGTAACACTGTTCGTCCAACTACTTTTAAGCATTTTTGTCTAGAAATTAGGTCCGTTATGAATTTTGAAATAAGAATGAAAAAAAAACAGCATAAAGAAGCTCGCAATTTTCGAACTGAAAATACTTCGAATATGTACCGGACTCACTTACGATAGCGACCGTGAAAAATACCACAGCAACAAGAAGCTTTACGATCAAGCACACAACATCGCCCTACAACAGTACATGGTGAAAGCAGCTACTAGACATCAAAAACCATCCTAATCAGAAGACCTCGGATTTTGCATACTTCCATAGTTTTCATCAGATTGATATCTGGCGACGAAACTTTGAATCTAGACATTTCATCGTTCAAATATAACAAATATTAATGCATATCGAAGATATCTTAAAAAAATATGCCCCAAATATGCAAAATATCTGCAAACGAATTTCATCAAAATATTGAATTTCAATCGTTAATTATTAAAGTGCGAGCAATTCAGAAGAATATAATAAAATATAGCCCACTTTCCCTTTCCAACGCTTTACCATTTATTGTTGTATTGTTCTTATCGCAATCCTGACTAAAAAGGCGCAAAGAATTTAAGTTGAATGCAGTGTAGTGTAGTTGTTGGAAAAATAAACCCAATTTACATCCAACCTGCAGGCAAAAACTATATCCCTTGTTATATAGCAAATATCCTTTGTCCGCACCATTGAGTCGATAAGCAAAACCCTTTATGCACAACCATAAAAGCAATTATAAAAACATGCAAATAAAATATGCGCGCATCTTGCACTGAACCTTTACATATCAGTTTTTTTTTTTTTTAAATTCATGATTCTTCAAACTAGACAAAAATGATTAAATCTATCTTACTATCTAAGAAATTCATGTTCTTAAAATGTATCTTGCTGACCCTTCACAGGTGCTCTAAAATAACCTAAACTTACTTATCTATTTGCCTTTCGGCGTCTACTACTAATATCGTTTTTTTGCAGTCCATATGGCTTTACATATCAGTTTATTAGTTGAGTTGCTACAATATTTTACAATCTAAACATGAATAAAAACCATTTCGTTAGCATAGATGCTTACCTATATCGTTGGAGATACTTTGCTGACGAAGAATCTGTCAGACGTAGTTTGAACGCCAGAGTGTACTCACTGTAATTTTAAGAACCCGAAAGTTTGTTAAAAAAGTGTATACAAATTAAAATCAGTGTTAAGATTTGTTATTGAAAAGAAATTAGTGACAGTGAAATACTAAAAATTAAGAAATTTAAGAAAAATTTGGTAGGAAAATGGTTAAACAGCCAGGAAAAGTTCTTTAAAATTGATGGAAACAGTATAATTTGGCAAAATTTAAATAATCAGGTATATGCAAACCAATTTTTTAAATTTTTTATGAATTTAAAAATTTGTCCATAGAAATATTTCTTTGCAGTGAGATTCTTAAATTAAAAGTACGTTCTAATGTTTTTAATAATTTATATTGTGCTTGTACAGCGTTGGTTGTGGGAAATATACCATGGAATGAGCTTAGCAATGCTACATTTAATAATTTTCTACTTCAAATAAAATAAAAAAAAATTATTATTATAACGAACGAATTATTTTTCTGGAAAGCTTAATTGATAAATATGGTCACGCTGAAGAGATTATTATTGAGAAATGTTTCCTCTAAACAATCGTTGAGTGCTCTTAAGTGGAAACGAAGTTCATAATTTATATATTGAGGTACTTAACTCGCATAAACATTAGCAAACCCGAAAGAGAAGAGCGACAGCAAGACATAACTCTCGACGAATGATTGCAGTCAGATTTATGATTGAGTGGCACGAAGGTCAAGGGTCGTGATTAGTAGCTAGGGCCTCTAAGAAAAAATATCTCAAGCATATCATAGCACGTTTCCCTAAAATTCCATCTTGTGATGCCACCGGGGATTTTCTCCGAATGCGATGGATGGTAGTGAATTTCACTTATTTCGGAACCACAAAGTCAAAAATGTTCATCAATTAATAATAGAGTACTATGTATGTAAGTATGTATTTTCGAATGTGCACGAAAAAAAAAATACTTGAAATATATCAGGTTCGTTGACTTGACATTCCCGTTCTGCGTTCAAATCTGGATTTCAAAGCGTTGGAATGTGATGCATGCAGACACAAGCGCATGCACCTAGCCTCTGTCTTCGAACTCCTACTCCAACCTCCACGTGGTGAAATTCGGGAGCCTAGTACCATCGACAGAAGTTGGGTCGTTCGTTGTCTTTTGCGGCTGCAAAATAGAGAGGGTAGAGTGAGCTTACCAGGGCTCATCTCTCTTATAGGATGGCAGCGGAGGAGCTGATCAACTGATTGACCAACGGTGTCAACTTCGGTCAGCAGGAGTTACCTGGTTTCCAAGGTCAAGCATTAAGAACATAAGCAAGCACCTCATAACAATCTGCATAAAGACTAACATCAGCCTAATCTGCAACCACGCCCCAACGGAGGACAAAGATATATGATAGCAAAGATGACTTCTATGATCTCCTAAAAAGAACACACAATTAATGCCTGAGCTACGACACCAACATCGTTCTAGCTGATTTTAACGATAATGTGCGTAAGGAGGACATCTTTGCTGGATTCATAGGTAAGCCTAGCCTGTATTTCACCACATCCGATAACGGACTCAGGCTGGTGGACTTTGTTGCGGGGCGGAACCTCTCTGTAGCTCCATAATGTGACTTGTCGGTCCCCGGATCAATCAACCGTCTACCAGATTGATCCCATAGCGTTCGAGGTCAGGCACTCCTCCAGCATACTTGATGTCCGAACCTTCAGAGGAGCCAACATCGACTCGGACGACTTCCTTGTTGTAGCCGAGGTAAGAATTCGGATATCAAGAGAAAAGCAGAGTTGAGAATGGACACCATGGCTTGACATCAGAAAGTTACAATCGCAATGGACTGCCAGGATCTTTGCCGATAGAGTCTCCCGTAATCTCTCTCGTAAGTTCGTCGCCACCTCCCCAAACAATCGAAGAAGATTGGAGGCGTTGTCAAGAAGTCATCAAAGAAGCTGCCACTGATGTGCTAGGTTTTACGGCACCACCTAGAAAAAACCCATGGTTTGACAACGAGTGTAGGCAGGCACATTCAACGAAGCTGGAAGCCTACAAAGCAAAGAAAGAGGATGAGAAGCCGCGATCGAGGAGATGTAGAGATGCTTAGAGTTTTACCAGAGGGTGAAACAGTTATCCAGTGGATATAAAGTTCGGCCGGAGAGTAGCAAAGAATTTGGAAGAACCATTTCAGCAGACTGCGAAATGATGACGATAAACGATGAGGACACCAATATCGCTGTCAAGCAGAATGTTCCACCCACACAATGGACGATGATAGCAGAGAATTTCGTCCCCCCGATAGACGAAGTCAAGATAGCCATATCGACACTGAAATCGAACAAAGCTGCAGTTACAGATGGACTGTCTGAAGGTCTATTTAAGGCAGCTGGAATTGACTTGGTATTGATCTGCTCTCTTCGTTCGTTGCACTGCTTCGCTCATTTTCGATCTGCTGTTCCTCATCTTCTTCAATACTGCTGCTCTCTTCTTCACACTCGCCTTCTTCATGAACGTCCTCGTATTCTTCCTGGGATTCTCCGTCTGCTGTCAGTACATCGATGACGCCATCGCTTCACAATTCGGCGGAAATTCTTTCGTTTTCCGGAATCGACAAAAGACGAAAAATCAACTCACTCTTATTGCCCGTGATTTTTTTTTCTTTAATTTCGCGGGCCACTGTTTTAGCTGAACCGCCGTATATTTTTTATATTGTTCAAGATCTATTATTACGAGTTAATCCCACTTCTGAAGTTTTAACCAATAGAAAATAGAAATAATAAAACACTTAATGATCAACTTTATTACTTTATTATAAGAACGTCCATATCGCTTCGCAAACTACACAAGAGTGATCTTATTCATGTTCACTGCTCTCACACCGGTAGTCCCTTTTACATGTCTATATCTTTTTCTAAGAAGAGTGCCTGAATTCGTTATAAGGGCTGCTACAATACATTCCTGCCAAACTCTTCAGACTGAGCACGATGAAGATGGTGAACTCTCGCTGATCGATGGAGAACTCGGACAGAACGTCACTGTAGGCAACTATAACATTGAGGTAGCGAAGGACTTCGTCTACGTCGGCTTCGCTGTAAACAGTACAAACAACATCAGTAGCGAGGTCAGACGGAGAATAACTCTTGCCAATCGCTGTTTCTATGGGCTCACGACCCCATGAGTAATAGAGTCCTCTCTCGGAAGACTAGGTTGACTGTGTATAAGACGTTAATCATACCCGTCCTGCTCTACGTCGCAAGGGCATGGATAATGTCCAGAGCGGATGAAGAGGCTCTTGGCACTTGTACAACAACATGAGACTTCCAGACGTCTACGGATCCAACGTCTTACATGGTTAGGCCATGTAGAGCATATGGGAAAATTAGCTGCAGCCCGAAGGGGGGCAACGCAACCGGCTGGAGAGGCATTTTGAATGAAGCCCAGGTCCACCTTGGACTGTAGCGCCCTAAGAAGAAGAAGAAAAAGCGTTCAAATCTCACTGGAGGTACTCTTTTTCTTCATGGGCAATACCATTTTTTTTTATAAAGAAACAATTCGTATTCTGTTTTCCGAAGTATTATGTTTGCAATGATATAATGAAATTTATAATTTATAAGATAAATATGTAGTAAAATTGATTGCATAAATGTGTATGACATTCTTCCTATCGTATGACGGGATTTTCTTAAGACTTTTTAAATAATTAGTAAAGGGTTTTTCCAAAAGAGACTTGACATTTTGAATTTAATTTGCGAACGCACTCCTTCATTAATCATCAAACAACATTTTCATCATGGTAAAGTACACGAACCAGTAATGTCTGCAAATTATAGACATTTTCTACCGAAATTCGGAGTCGGTGACCGCAACTTTAAGAGCGTTAACTCCAAGTTTCGACGACATTTTTGGCTCAATGAAAAGTATGGTGAGTGTGTTATCTCAAGGAATAAGCCTGTCGATTGGCTGCCTCGTTCGTGTGATTTTACGCCGCTTGACTAGTTTCTGTGAGGGCTACGTTAAGTCATTATGCCAACAAGCCGACGAAGTTGGAAGAAATCAGAGCCAACATTGAATTCCAAATAGCGACTTCGCCGAAATGTGCTATGTTCATACACATTGTAACTCAATTTTTGAAGAATTAACTACGTTCGATTCATTTACGTTTTGCTGTCTTTTTGTTACTCTGTCACTTCACATCCGCTTTCAATTTTCGGATGTTTCCTTGGCAATTTATTCAGAGTTACTTGCTAGGATCTGACCTTTCTGATAGGTACTAACTGGCGCGTTTTACAAAGTTCGGTTTTTTTTTTTTGCGCAGCACGACTTTGTATAGTTGAAATCTTGACAACGCTTACAAAAAGAAACAACACAAAAAGAAAAGTAACAATAACATGGCTGTACAAATAAAATACAGACGTCTATACAGATAGATATATGTATATATACACTAATATAGAATATTAAAGGACTCGAAAGAGTGGTTGCGATATTTGATGATTCACAATGAATGCCCTCAACACTTTACTTTTTAAATGACTCCACTGCCTTATTATGTGTATGTATATTTATGTCTATATATATAACTATGTGGTATACCTAATACAATAGCCAATTATATTTGAAGTTAATAGGAAATTTTTATTAGCGTATGCTTTTTTCGAATTGAAAATATGTACATAATGTACAAATTTACCTAAATATTATAAACATTTCCTGCATATTGCTCTGTTATATTTAATTATTACTGCCTGTTATTTATCAGAATATTATTCCAACACCATTACTGGGTTAAAATGGTGTAGTATCCGAGATTTTGTATACCCATGACTACCTTGCTAAATGTTTGGTATCCGTCTTTTTTCTTATTTGATTCTCGTATTCATGAAGTTAATGAATTCACAGTTTCTTCACTTGACATATGTGAATATCACTTTGTGTGTTCAAACAATATAAAATTAGAAACTTGCTTTTGTAAGGACAATACGAAACGTTAATCATTTAACGTTGTATAAAGTCGTAATGTCGTTTTTGTTGCGGAAATATTGATTTTTTAGTACTACCCGAAAAATGAGAAAGGACTCAATTCGAAATTGGCTAAAAAGAGATTGAAATTCTAATTTTGCGTAGATATGTAGGTACACAAAAACATTCTAAATAAACATACACATGCGTTATGTACCGTAAAAGCGTTAGCTTTCGTTGTTTTCTCTAATTGTATTTCATCGTAAACCTGTTGGAGACATCAGCTGTGTGTAACGAAGAATAGGGTTTATCAATTGTCCTGCGCATGAAGCATCCAGTTAGCTTTAAGAAACTTTTCATCATATGTATGTATCGCACATTCGAACGTGGAGTAATGCTCATTGTGTTCATCTACATAATTCATAACAAGAACGTTAAAATGTAAATTAATTACGATTTCCTTTTAGTTGTTGTTATTTTTCCATGAAAGAATTCTTCTTTAACGATTGTAAGAAAACACGGTTGTGTATGCATCAAAATATGGAATTTAAGACCTCAACTTGTATGTGTGTGAGAAATATATAGGAATCATTTGTTGTGTGGGTGTTACTGAAGAAAGCTTGGTAAACTTTTCAACAGTTGGTCGTAAGCACGGTTTTGAGTTGGAAGTGTTGAAATAGTTAGCATGTGGAAAGATTAACTGTTAAAATAATAAAAATATTTGTGCAAGTTTAGTTTTGTGCGCATGGTAATGTACAGATGAGGTATAGTAAAATAACGAAACCAATGGGTACTAATTTTCAATAAGGCCTATTGCAATTCTCTCATTTCATGTCAATGAAAAAATGTGTGTATTACAGTAAATTCGAATGAGTAAAATATACGAAGGATGAAAAAAATCCGCAACCTAATTCATGTCTTAAGCAATATTAAATAGAGTGCCTCGCATGTAGTACAATAAATATTTCACCAGTACCAATATTGTATTTTTTTATATGTGCCTACGTAGTTGGCCTATGTTTGGGGGTTGCATGCTATTTGAACATATAATGTTAGCAGTTCCAACATATTCACTTGTAAGATTAATAGTGTTGATAGAATATTCTGTTCTGTGTGTTATGTTCCATTTTCATTACATTTATTATTTGGAATATACAAGTTTAGAAACATGTCGTGTAAAATATTACGCAAGAGTTTCCCAGCTCATGGATAAGATACAATCATTTGTTTCTTTGAAAGCCACATTAATGTATGTACCATTTGTACTATTTAATAGTTACATCTATACACGCCATGACTATGTAGCACATTATTTTATTCAAAAATATTGCGGTGAAATTTTTCAAATTCAATTGATGTATATAATTTTCTTAACTTGCACAGCCCGTATATAAAAATAAAATAAAGAAAAAAATATTTAGATATCAGGTATATTCACTGCCTAGTTCATTGAATCGGGCTTGCAGAGTACGATGTTAACAAGTTGGCAGTTTGTCTTCGGCTCATTGAAAAAAGGCCTGATTTGTGTAAGTTCTGCATTTTCTCATTGGATTTTTGATAATATACTCGTATTATAATTTTTGAATGATTCAAAGTTATTAAGCGCCTTTCACACGAAAAATCGATCAAATACATAGCCTGAATCTGACTGAATTCAGTAATGTTAACTAGTTATTCCTCGAGTTCTCAGTGTGAACCCTGTAGCACTATGTGTGTATTATGTGTTTAATATATTTCTAACCTAATTATCGATTGTACTATGCTTAATTATTAAAATACATGCAGTTCCAATTTGTGATAAAACCCCGTAGGAACTTATGCATTTGGAAAGAATTTTTTTCTTCGACTACGTGCTTCTGTTTACTATCACGATAAAATACCCAATTAATTAGCTGCAATATAAATTACAGAATATTTGCTGATCTGTATTATGTTATTCCGCATATGGATATAAAAACACATTTTGTTTGGTTCTGTTTGAAATGTTTGCACTTTCATATAATATATGTATGGATCCAAAACACGAGAGTGAGAATAAATCTTTGTACTATAATCTAATCATTGTACCGATTCTCAAGTATAACCCATAGTGATAACATGTAAACCTCATTAGGCATTTAGTGCATTCTAAATTGCTTCTAAATTGAACGATGCAGGTTTCCATATATCTGTGGCAGGATACACAGATTCTGAAAATATAAAAGTACTTTCTTGCAAATTCTATATCACATGCACAACATTTTTAATCGATTAGTAATCGTTTCACACAATTTAGTTAAATATACAATCCTTCATCAGAATTTCATTTCATCAATTCAAGTTGCAGACATGAGAAGTAACATATTAATCAAAACTATTGAAATGTCTACTAATGATGGAAATTCCCTAAGTCAGGTTTGTTAATGTTCAAATCGCTTATTAAAATGCTCTAAATTTGTTCGGAACCAGCCAAGTGATTGTGCAGACTGTGCTTTTTGCCCACAGATGTATTGAAAGTTTGCATATTAGTTTTTTTCCCAAACGAGGCTTAAAAATGTTTGACTTCTAGTTGAAAAACCATTGATCCGCACCGAATTTGTATGGTTATTATATTTGTTCAACCTTCAAAATATAAAAATTCAACATTATAACATATTTTATTTGAATGTCGTAAAAGGTTGTTACTATGGAGCATATAGCGGTAACAGGGATCCCGTGAATGATCTCCACGCGACTCTGTCTTTCTAACCTAGTCACTTCCGCCGAGGATTTGCCGGCCTGTCGATATTATTTCTCCACGGTGCATCTCTAATTTGAGTGTGGTCGAGCCACGCTGTGCACTTCTTGCGGTGTCCAAGTGAGGGCCATCTTTGCGTGTGGCGTATCCAGCTCCACTTTTGATGTCGTATGTCTGCTTCAAAAGGTTTCTTCGAAGCGCTACTCAGCCGCTCTTCCTTTGTTATCCATTCCAGCCTGATCCATTCAGACCTTCAAGATTCGTCTCAAGAATTTATTGACCTGAAGCTTGCGAGCAGTGATATTAGCCGTGTTTTTTTTCACAGCTATCGATAGTGAAGTCGGAAATGAAGTATTACAGAGATAGCCGATCTCACAGCTGATTTCTCCCCTATTCCATTGACGAACGTACTTATTTGAAACCTGAGATATTCATGCATTTTTAACGGTTAATCATGAAATAACGTAAATGCCGTTGTCTGATTGGTCAATTTTGTTTGAGAAAACGATATAAAAAAAGTTGTCAAAAATGTTAAAGGGGCAAGAAAGGTAGAAATCGGGCACCTCTGTAATATTTAATTTCTGAGTGAAGTGAAGTAAGCTTCAAAAAAACGATTCGCAGTAGCTTTGATTTTTATCTGTGAAAATGAAGTAAAAACAGAATTTATTTTTTCGATATATGCAAAATAGGTCGAATTTTTATACGCAGTCACAGTTTTTGTTTGTGCCTTACATGCAACTTCACTATTTACAGATTTCTGAAACAAACGGGGATTGTTTGTCTTCTAAGTCTTACATCTGTACAGCTTTATAGATTTCACGTTCGAATTGAATATCCGAAGCTTGAGTGAGGTGGAGAGCTGGGCGGCTCTCCAGAGCAGGGATATTGGCGGGATTTATTTATTCGAGACACGACGTCAGTCTGCACCTCCATCTTTACAAAGTGCTGCTGAGGTAGCATAATTTATTGACATCCTCACTTGAATTCCCGAATTTCCCGAGACGTGCCTCGCCTCTTGAGATGATTCTCGTCAATTCTATCATGGCTACGTTGATTTTCAAACCAGTTCTTCTGGCGTTGAAGTCCAAAGCGTGCGTCACGAATAATAACAAAAACATGAAGGCGTTACATGTCGATGATCATCCGAATCGTGTTGATGTGATCCACGGTGAGCTGGATCGAAAACCAGCATGCTCACGCCGTAAATGTTCCTCGACAGCTGGGAAATCCGGTGTAGGATCAACGGGGCGAGTAGCTTCTATACAGCATTCAGGAGTGAAATGCCTCTCCAGTTTTTGTACTCGCTCAAGTTTCCTTTTTTGGCAATGGTGACAATGACACCTTCCTCCCAACCGTCGTAGATTCAGTTCAGGCTGCGGGGATGATCGGGTATAGGACCGGCGGCATAGTTCCTGCTGTTGTGCTTCCACCGACAGGTTGTCCGGACCAGGCCGGCTTTGCGGCTCTTGAGGTAGTATATTGTAATCTCGATATCGGGGACCGGCTTCTGAAAACTTCCGATTTCTGCGAACTAAAGGTGGAAACGGGAGTAATATACTCTTCGACCAGTGGGTATTCAGCGAAGATTTCCTTCCATAGGTTCGGCTATTGTTGTTCGGTAGCCAAGAGGTTCCCATTATTGTCCTTCAGGGGTGGCGTGGATATTGATTTACCACAGTTCGCAGTCGCTTCCGCTTCGTTGGTAATGTCTGGTATGAGTGTCTCCTCATCTGCTTAACCGCTTATTCAGCTACGTTGCACGCCTCCTGTGCCTGGCTCCTATTTTTTCTCGTGAAAGAGCTTTGTGTAGTTGCACATTAATCTTTGCGGTGATTTCGATTTGGTTCCTGGTTGCATCCCTAATCCAATGATTGCATGGGTGTTTTTGGAAGCCTAAAGTTTCCCTCGCGTTTGCCCCCAGCTTGCTCGTCAAGTCGTCCCAAGTCAGTTCAATTTTCGATTAGCAGGACAAGGTTAACCTCTCCAAAAATCCTGGGCAATCTTCGAGTTTTGCAGACTCTAGGTGTCGTAGCGCTTCTTAGTTCTTTTTATTTTATTTCCAGGACAACTAATAATAGACAAAAATGACATAAAAATCTCTCTTAATATCTAACAATTCATGTCCTTAATTCTACCTTACTCTAAAATAATTTCTGCCTTCTTAACTATTAAGTTTTTTTAGTCCTTAGGACAGACTTTATTATTTAATACTTACTGGCCAAGAAAACTAAGAAAAGTCTTGCCGCTTCTTCGTTCTCGTCTGGTAGTAGGACTTCATGGAATCTGGTCTCGCCGGCAAGCAATTGCTGCGCAGAGCAAAGATCGGTGAGTCGGTTTCCATTGCCGTAGCTCTCATAATGCAGATTGCGAAGACCGGTATAGGCCCGCAAGTCTTGGCATTGAAATCTCCCATCACGATTTTTATGTCGCACTTCGGAGAGGACATCAAACATTCCTCAAGTTGTTCGTAAAAAATGTCTTTGTTCTCGTCATCGTCCTGTTCTGTCTGAGCATAACAAGGTATGATAGTAATTTTGCGCGTCTCAGTTCAGCCTTATTAAGATGATCCTCTCCGAGATTGGATTGAGCTCCAGATACGACTTCTTTGCGGCCGCAGATAGCAGTATGCCAACTCCATTTCTGCGGTAGGCGTCGTTGCCACTATAGACGAGGTACTCGCCTGCCTGCGTTTGGAAGTAGAGTCATTTCCTTTTGCATCTCCGTGTTTCTGTTTTCCGTTCCGTTGATGATTGGTTTTTTACTTTGCGTCTTATCTGGCCAACGAAACCCCCAGTGATGTTGGAGGATCTTACGGGTCAGGATTAATGTTAAAGTTGGCCTTCATGCACGTTTATATAGCTCCAAGTCTGAAACCCACTTCCACCACCTTGGCGAACAGACGCTGGTTAAGCTCCTGAGTCAGGGTCTATTATGCTTACCTATTCAGCCAATACATGATTAGGCATTAACTCTCTCCGATTAGCCTTCGACCCACAATTCGACAGCGTTTTGATACCTAGTCTCCTTGGGGGTTGCCCGACGCCCAAGGTGTACCACTTGGTGGTACGGAATAGGCTAACAGAGGTAAGATGGATACGCAAATTTAAGTATAAGCAATATATAAAAGCATTCATCAAATACGGAGTGGTATACCGATAATACACAAAAAAGTAAGATTATTTTTGATTACTGCCAAAGCACAAGATTTGTATACATATTTGAAATAAGTATCGCTTGGCATAAGTGATATCTTATGCCAAAAAGAGCTGTGTAAGTAAAAGGGTTAATATGTAAATTTGCCCGGATAAAATCGTTAAGCTGTGTTGGATAACGACAGATAATAATCTGTGGGCATTGTCTTATGGTGCATCACAATTGCTGTTTAGAATATCGTTGCACTCATTGTATTGCAGAGGCATGTGCAATAGCATGTCGTATTGAACTTTCTTCCATTGTTGTGTAGGCCTAAATGGTTATCTTTTCTCCACAAATATAATAATTGTTAGCAAAAAGACAATTTCTGCAAATAACAAACTTATGCTTAATAGATTTCGGAATTGTAACAGTATTACAGTTGGCTTAAAACTATTGGATCATTCAATTTCGGCCTTTTGAGTCAGAATACGAAACCACACAATTTGCAACACACAACGCTTGTGTAATGTAGTGATACCTGCAGCACCACCAGCATGAAAACGGGCATTTTTTAAACTTAATATGGCGCTCGAGTGGTGGCCGTGGCTGCCTGGGCCCGATTCTCGGATACTGACTTTCTAGAAAAAGCTTGTTAAACTTGGCCATTCGGATTCGGCATAAACCTGTAGGTCACTTCCATACGATAGAGAACAGTATCGATAGAGTCCGTTGGCACTCTACAGACTGTAGCTATATATATATATATATATATATTATGCCAGTTCGTGCTATTTATTCATGGAGGGTATTTGTAAAACTGATGAAATGTGTTTTGTATTTATATATATATATGTATATATATAATACGTTCAACGTAATCTTGGACAGGTTAATGATTTCATCAGGGAAACAGTATAAATTGCCTACGTTCTTAAAGTTTTTGTTTTCCAAGTTATCAGCTTTACTATATAAATCATTTTATTTTTGTGTGTACGTAGTTTAATCAAAGACGATGAATAGAGGAGAACAGGAAATTCTCTTCCGGCAATCAGCTAATCTAAGGTTGCAGCAAGAAGAAGCGAAACTAGTGCGTCAACATTTGAACTCTGGAATTGGAATGTCTGGTGGATTACCAAACCAACGGCACAGGCACTATTCCTATGGGAATATTCATCAAATCACGAATTTACATGCACAGTCATTAAACTCACGGTCTTTTGGAGAAGATAAACCTTTTGCAACAACTCATTGTGATGACTTGGTGTTATCGGTTTTAAAAACACCACTTAAGGAACCACCTAAGGAAACGATTTCACCGAACTGTGCTTATACTGTGCTGCAAGGATCTGAAGACGAATTAGTCGACGATGTTGAATCAGCAAAAGATGTTCCTGTTCAAATTCACACTGCAAAGTCACCATTTACATTCTTACGTCGATTTCGACACAATAAGAGTGGCCTCCGCTTCGAAACTCAAAACTATAAAGTATCTACTCCAGTACGTCGACGAAGTCATATTCACATAAAAAGTAGTCCAGATCATGAGAGTAAGTAAATTATTAATCCGCTTTACGTATCCATTCATATAAAGCTAACATTAAGCAATTTTTAGATGACTTGAATGATGATGAGGATCCAGTTGATGCAAATATTCCTGGTGATCATGTTGGACCAAGTGGAATTCCCAATCCATACTATCCAATCGCATTACCTATCGATCAGGCGTTCAAAACCAAATATGTTTTCCACCATCGGAGGGGAAAAACTTTTCAGGAAAAGTGTTATGTTTTTTTGGAACATCCAGCGGGATGGGTATGCTTCATATATCATTTCATTGTGTAAGTACAAAGTAATAAGAGATGCTTGCTTTTATATCCATTTTGCATGAATAAGTGTGATTACAGAGATCCCCATGCGATCATATTTGTATGACTTGCGATGTATAAAAAAAAAGCGATGCGATCATTTTTTTGGGACTAAAAATTTACTCACAAAAAAAGCTGTGGCAGTGTGCACCGCCACCACAACCTAAGCGATGGTTGTGTTTACCATACTTGATTGGGTATGCGTCGATTCTGCTTGTTTCTCTTATAAACTCGAGTACTATGTTTTTGAGTCAACGCAGAGTGTGGCCGCTTATCAACAAGAAAAGCGCCGCTAACTAGTTGCGGTGTATGCGGTGTTTTTTTTTGTTTATTCCAACGATTTGAAGTAAGATGACAAAAGGAACGCAATTGACATAATATGTTACATACTTACATATGTACGTATTAGGTACAGCTGGGGTTACAAAAATAGAATTAGTAAAATCAAAGTTCAAAAATCTTTTGTCCGCGTTGTATACGGTGTTTTCCTTATTCATAATATGAACATGCCGTAGTGTAGCATGCATCGACTCAAAAACGTATGCGTAAGTACATATGAAAAACTATCGCAGCAATTGCGGTGGCGGTTGACACTTGCTCCGCTTTTTCTCACTCAACGCTATGATCTGAGGAAAAATGATCAAACATCGCATTGTGCTTCGATTGGTATGAATACACGAACGCCAAACTGCATGTGTTTGCGATCAATATGATGGCGATGAATATTTTATGAAGGATCAATGAGATAGAGTGGTAGAAAACCCCAATGCAAATGCGGTGTAACGGTAATGATCGAAAAGTGCGGTGTAACGTTGCAGATCTCTGTGTGATTCACTTGGCATGTAATACTTTCTGAAAATACAAGGTTCAATTTAATTTAACAAAAAATTAACGAAAAATGTCTACAAAAAAAGAGAGAAATAATGAAATAATTTGAAAGGCAAATAAAATATCAAACGCTATGCAGCAATACCTGTGAAAATCTTCCAAACACAGATACCTGTTTAAAGGAATATCATAAGTACATCTGTGCATATAGATCTACATATATATTGTTATATTTTGTTGTCTTTAAATTACTCCATTGAGTGGCTGTGTTAAAATGTCTTTTTCCATAGCTATCGAAAATACTACACACAGAAACTAGAATGAAGAAAATTAAAATGCAGATGGCCGCCATCAATAAAATTTTAAAAATATTTATGTAGGTGTTATGAACGTGTATGTAGGGTCGTAAACATAGGTACACTTGTGTTTCATATTACATCAATGCATTATTTTCCGTTTGTTCTTAACAAGCGTATCCCTATTATACCTCCTTATTCGTAAGGCCTACAATACGTAGATTCTCGTTATATTTCTATATTTGCTACATCTCCAAGGCTATTGTGGTCATTTTGGTTGCCTAGCAGCTTTTGCGTAGTTCTTGATAGCGATAAATTGCTGCCCAAGTAATTGGGTATTGTTCCACACATAGCTTACTAATGTGTGTAAGCATTGTGACGGTTTGGCTCTCGGTTCGAGTGGTTGTCCATAAGTATCCCGTACTAAAATCTTTATATCCTGCATAATATGCCTCCTATATTTACCCATAGAAGGATAATAGTCGTACTTGGATTAAACTACGGCTGTATACACCTCACTATTTTGCATTTGTTTCATTTCATTTCATCTTCGATTAGCAGTTGTTATGGCGTCTTCTGTTATTCTGCAATTTGTTCCTTTTATTGGGGCTGAGGATGATTCAGAAATCATTTTGCAAGTGGCCCGCATGTCGACTGTGTTTTTGTCCTATCATGGAATTGCTGGATTGTCAATTGCCGGCTGACTGTCAATGTAAAGAATGATAGTTTTGCCGCCTATATGACCAATTAACTTCGGTCTGAAAAGAAAAAAAGTTATTTTTGGCCCGTTCATTCGACTTTTGTGTTGCGTCGATGATATTAGAACCCTATATGTGTATATGTATGTATTTGGTTTCGTTAGCATGGATTTCATGACGACGTTTTCGAGTTTTCAATATGTTGTCTATAATTCATTGTAGGTTCTCACTTGCGGTCGCAATTGAGCTTTCCGTTGCCAGGATGGCCGCATTATTAGAAAAATCTGTGGCTACCTCTGTTAGTATTATTATTATTACATGCAGTTATTTTCAGATCTGGTTAGGTTAGGTTGGAGTAGCTGACTACTTAACACGGTAGCCACAAACAGGCTTAAGCAGCCTCGTTTGAGCTTTTAATAAAGCTATGAAGATGACTTATGCTAACATTAGTTCTGCCAGGTGGTAGTAACATAGGGCGTCCAAGTGACTAAATCTGCGAAATGAAGGGGCACTACATTTGCCAAGATGGTGTGTAATGGTTTATTCTTCCTTTTCATCCCTGTAACTCTGAAGGCGTGAACAATGACCGGTTGCGACACCGATGCGAGTTCCAAGATTCGACCTACTCATTCTGATCAGGTCGCGTGAACCTTTTGGATTAAAATTTGGCATAATTGTTTTGTGATGAGGCACCAGAAAACCATCTACTTTTGCTGTGAATAAGCGTTTCAAGCTTTTCCGTTCGGAAAGACTACTGAGGTGGTACCCTTTCTAGCGAGTTCGTCCGCTTCGCAATTCTCTGGGATGTCACTGTGTCCCGGGACCCACATTAATAGGTTGTTGAAATACTTCGCCATCTACTTAAGAGATAGACGAAAATTAAGGGACGTCTTGGCGGTAAGTGTGACTGGGCTCAGAGGTTTGATCGCATCATGGCTGTCCGAACGGATGACAATATCTGTATCGTATATTACATTGTGTTTAACAACATAGCTTCTTTAATTTCTGCCCGAAAGACACTACAGTGGCAAGGTAGTCGGAATGACAGTTGAAGATTCAGATCCTTAGAGTAGACCCCCACCCCCATTCCTTGGCCCATTTTCGACGCATCTGTGAAAATTCGTCCAGCGTATGGTGTACTGATGTCCAGTAAGATCTGTGTTAGGTTAGGTTAGGTTATAGTGACTGACACAAATGCATCAGTTGTGGCGAACAGCTGATGTACCGGTTCCTCTTTTGCCAATTACTAACTAAACACCGGAGAAATGCCTACTGGTATGTTAGTGGAAGTTGATCCCCTCTCTTACTGGGTTACAGCCAATTTATTTTCTTGATGAATTTTACTATGTACATGTATGTATATCTTTTTTATGTCCGACATTTCTTCTATCCTTTGAATGAATATTTACTTAGCATGCTTCTCATTGTCCTTGCATGTGCTGAACAGGTGCTTAGTAAGTGAAGTTTCTTCTTTATAGCAGCACGAATGATTTGACATTCCAGCGATTTAAGGACCAGTAGTTGACATCATATAAGTGGATTGCAAACACACACAAAACTAATTAACGGAGTTCTTTATTTTTTTTGTATTTTCGCATTTGAAAACTCATTTTTGTAGTGGCTACAGCAGTTTGAAGTGCTGTATAAAATGTATGATAAATTTGTAATAAAACTGTTTTATGATGTGTAGAATATTTTTCTGTGAAACAGAATCATATAACTTTCGCATATTTCCAGAGTAAACTTTAGGTGATACATGTTGTATTACAGCTGAAACAAATCTGAGAAACAGAGATCGTACAGCAGAAGTGTCAGAATCATACAATGTATGAGATGTATGTTTTGTGAAATAGGCCCCTAGTCATCAATGAATAAATCGAATATTTCGATGGTGAATCCATACCACATGTGTCAATACAACATACAATGAAGCAGATAAAAATTCATAAAAAACAAACCACTGTCTTCCAATATCTGGTTACATTTTTCAGAATGGATGTTGACTGGGTTATTCGAAAGACACATTCTTCGCCTTCGACCACTTTGGCTTGAATACAATTGGCTTCAGTTTCTTCTTTTTTTTCGAGCCATTCAATTCATTTGTTCCACCTTGTGCTTCGTTATCGTCGTCGTGATCCTGCATGTTTGCATTTTCATCGTTCAATTCACAGACGAGTTCTTATTCTCCGGAAACTTCTCGTGGGGCGTAAGCACTTGCATCGTTCAAAATACACACACAACAATCGCACCCACTCTTTGTGGCTGTAAGAGAACAAAATCGACTGTGTCCGCATTGCGAACCATCGCCGCAGTTTCTTCGATTTCATTATCGTCGCTGCTTGTGTTAAATTAAATAGATCTTCAAGTTCTTGTTGTGTGAGAAAATTATTTTGAAACATTTTCGACGAAAATAAAATTAAGAACACAAAACTCTCAATTGCTAGTCAAAACACAAATGACAATACAAATAGCAAATTACACTTGTCACGCATAAAGCGAAGAGTGTTCATTTTAAATTTTTTTAAATTTTTATTACCCACTTACCTTCGCGCGATTGCAACTGATGTGGAAAATTTCGGAATTTCTGCATATTTTCCACGTAGAATCTACGTCTATGTGTGACTTTTATTGGAAATAATTTTCAATTTTGGTTTTTCATTGATTTTAAGCGATTAATTGAAATCCTGTATTTTTTTCCGCGAAAATGCCCTCGCTCTGCTTTGTCGTGAGAAAGGTCAATGAAAGATTCAACCGAAACGAAAAATGATACACGTTGATAACATATGCGCTTCGGTGTGACGTAATATAATTTTCCTGTTCGAATGTAGAAAAATTTAAAAGTTAGCTGGTGCATTTCGCACCACTAGCCTGAAATAGGTTAATGGCCACCTGACTTTCTATGTATATAGGTATGTAAAGCCCGTCTATCGGGCTTATTGATGACAGCCTCTTAGATATCTTTAACTTCTACCTGGAATACGTTACAATGCTCGGTGTTTCCTGGTAAAGATCAAAATTTGTCAAGGATGGTAGAGTGTTGTGTGCCAAGCTCCTTCCACAGATCAATCCGCGGAAGGGTAAGGAGTGTGAAGGAGGTTGATAGTAGTGTTCCGCAAATGTAAATGCATGTCATCCGCTTTACCCTTTCGAGCGGTTAGCAATTTGGTGGCTTTGTCTATGAACAGATTGCAACGCCGTACTGCAGTATGGGTCTGACTACTGATACGTATAGTCAGTGAACCACACCATTTAAGAATTGGTCATAACCCGAACACTGACCTGTACAATTCTGCAAAGGAATAAAATAATGTGAAGTCTGATATAGAGCCGTTAAGGGCTTTTTTGTCGAGTTCCGGGATGTTGGGTTCAGGCTTACGAATTTATCAAGTGTAAGAATTTTGTACTTACGGTTAAAAAGGACTAAATCCGTTTTCTGCGGATTAACAATTAATCCGTAAGCATTAATCTATTTCCCATTCCTGATAGTTGTACACGTGATGGCAACATAATAGGCCTAGGCCTTGTCCTTTCCGGTGTTAATAGATATTAATTTACTACTGTATTCCATAGGAGAGGAGTGATGACTCCACGGTCACTATTGTGCACAAATTTTATTTACCTTAAAGTCCACTATTACTTTCCACAAACTTTACAATTATTCTTTGCTGCCTTTCAGGCTGAACTGATTTAACACTGATTTAACTGTAATAATTCTTCAACTGAACTGTTTTGCTCGGCCGCCGTCGTGATATTTCCATCTCGCATAGTTCTTCTGGGAGATCCTTGCGCCAGTTGGCTATGTAATTTCCCCGTTCTCGATTATATACCTTATTCGTAGTATTCTACCTGTCTATAGGTGGCGGGGTATACATAACCGTGTAAAACAGTCATTTCGGGAATACTCTTCGGAGTTATGATCAGTTCCATTTGTGTGTAGATGGCGGTCTGTGGTGAAATGAAATCTGCACGTGCACCTTTCTTCATCAGGTAATGCTGCCACGTTGTTGAAAATCGACACATTCAGCACTTGAGTTGCCGTTGAACATAAAAACAAATGATCCTCCAACTAGCAATCTTTCAGAATTGTGCGATAAATCTCTTGGCAGCTGATTTTCTTCAAACATTACCAGTGTTTTCATGGTTAACGCCATCCGACGAACCTACATAAAATCTTATTAAAAAAGTACTTTTGAGATATTGACGTTCTGCCTAAATTTGTTGTTTATAAACTTTTTAATATAATAGACAAATAACAGATTACCGAATACACGTAACATTTTCTTTTAATCTGTAAAAATATATGAAGAATAATGTATTCCAAACGTGGTTTTAGCAATTCAGTTACTTTTCTAATAGGAAATGTTCGGTTTTTCTTCAACGGAACATTGTTTTAAAATGGAGGTGAGATCGAATAGTTGTTTTCAAACTGTGGATTAACCCTAATTGAAAATCTGATGAAACTGCTTATGTCAACTTATTTCTTATTGCCACATAAATATAAATAATAGTTGATTTTCAGAACAATCGAACGACTTGACACATCGTCTGGATGTATTACATTCCCTGCCAGTTTTGTCACTTAATTAATCAGCTTGACAGTACAGGAATATTGTGAATGAACGCAGCACCCAAAGTTGATTCAGCGTACTATATCTACTGAGCAACGCGTGGCCAGGTCAGCTAGTATCCTAATAATTCTTAAAAATAGCTTCTTCAAATTATATTACTTTAATCCTTTTCTCATGGTTAGGGTACTTGTTTAGATTTTAAACCTGCCTGTCTTGATGTTGATACGAAGTGCTGCTTCTGTTTTATTTTCTGTCACTGCTCTTTCTACAATCTTGATTGGATAGTTGGCTGGAATGCACTTCACACTTTTACTTTTCTTTTCAAATGTTGTTAGTGTTACATCCCGGTTGCGCCTTCAATTAAAAAACTATTATGATTAATTAAATGAGAAAATTAAACTTTTATTATTCACAATATTGTTGCTCGCACAGAAGCGACGGGTATGACTCATGGCCCATGCCCATTTCTATCCGGGAAGACCACATAAATTCGACCCCAAAAATTTGGAAATATCATTCGACAGAAAAACAAATAAATCTTGATTTTTAAAATCTTTGTTAATCAAAATCTTGTTTCGTAATTTAGTTTTTTTACATAATACACAGTATTACTTATTTATTTTGAAATATGACCACACTCCAAGCCACAGGGAAGCCTATGAGGAAAATTGAATTTCGTCGGTTGCAAAAAAGTCGACTGAAGGCTTACCGACATATTTATAGTTACCAATTTGAAATATAGCTTCCTTAAAATGTCGATTGAATTGACTGAACTGTCGCCCAGCCTTCGAGTGAAATAAAACAAAACCTTTAATACACAAACATAGATTTATTAAAAAAAATCATTTAATTAAAACAAAAAACTTTAAAATGGTAACCTGTAAACATTTTGCAAAAATATTCGAATATGATATGAAAATGATATTGTTTACTTTACAACTAAACACTCCTTCCCTAGTTTTGAAATTAATGTATATAACCCAACATGTGCACCTCTCACAGGATCTTTAAGACGCCTGTGCGAAGCTTCTAGGGTATTTTTAGTTCTTGTTAGCTTAAATTGCATTTGGTCATGTATTGACTAGAATACAGGGTGATATGTGGGAGTAGTTTTTATTTTATTTGAAAATTACCGCTTTCTGCTGTGGCCTCATGCGCATTTGGCGACTAAATTCTTCATTATTTCTATACTTTTATTTCAGTTTTGCGATTTGAATTTTTCTCCAAAATGAAGGAAGTATCCTTTGTTACCAGATTCCGGAAAAAGCTTTTTGCCGCGGCTATACTTGCATTTTCAAAGTCAGACAAGATGAATTCTCGCGATAATGGAGTATTATATTCACACTCAAGACGGCATAATTCATAGAAAACTCTTTATAAAATATTTTACTTTTACTTCTCATAATGCAAAATATGACTGGCAAAGTCTCATCCTAAAAATGCCTTGTACAGTATATAACTGCCGCATTATGGATGGTACAACTTCAAATCTACCGTCCATAGTCGCACCTTACACTTCGATAGTACTTCTAAATTAGTTTTACTACCCAAAATAAAAATTCTTTCGTTATGTATTTCCTTATAAAAGAGAAGAAATAATTCACCTTCTATAAATCTTTAAAATTCCGAGCCGCAAATTTCATTAAGATGTTTAGGTTCGTTATAAACATGTTTGGAACTTACTTTTTTTTTAGCAGGATTGTTTGGAAGATATACACGGCAATCACGTTCGCATGTGCTTACACTTTCGGATATTATACTAACGGGAGCATTATACGTACTACTACCTAATTGTTTCACCATTTCATTTGCTTTATATACGTACTCCTTAAAGGGCAGAGGGTCATGATAGTGATTTGAGGGCTTTTTATAAATAGTATGATTACCATTTACAAGAACTGTGCTAACGTGACCATTGCAACACAATTTGTTTTTATTTGCACATCGCCACCGGTGTACATCTTTCTGCTTTTTCTAAAAATGGAATACAAAACCATCATAACCAATTTTTTATATTTTTATTTGAATTAACAAAGGATATATTGCTGCAGTCCATTGTACTCCAGAGCTATACATGAAATGACTGTACTAACTCTTATCTCCAATTTATAGCTTATTTGTTTGAACCAATCGAAGAACAGTTGCATAAAAATACAGTTAGTCCATAAAGACTAATTCAGAAACAAAGCCTTAGTGAATGATGTCTACTTTCAAAGGGGTGCCGCTTTGTCGACATTATATTTGTATTTTCATAATCGACATTTTAGCTGTCATTTTTCTGATCAGTCGATATTTTTGCAGTCGATTTTCCTTTTTACGACATTATGGTAATCGTTTTACTTTAAATCGATAAAATTGGCATTAGAACCAATAAAGCAATAGAATCTAACAAATATTAACTTTTTATTAAGAAAACGAGTCGAAATCACATCACATATATGTATAAATATTAAAATGAAGTACGTGCAAATTTTTTTTTCATAGATGTTCCGTTACTCGTCGCTTAAGATTCTGAAGAGTTGTTATTGGTATATAATAAGTCATTTCTTATCATCACAGTAAGTTTACGGATGCATTGGAAGCAGGTAGTTGACTTTTTGTGTGGCAAGATTTCAAAATAAATAAATAAATAAAAGAGTTTGTAAGTTATTATTAACGGAAATAAATAGTGTTCCAATACAACAAAACCAGTGATAAGCTTATAGCCCATGATGTGATGATTATTATTTAGAAAAATACGATGAATAATGCCTTTCGGAGTCGGCATTAAATTGTAGGTCCGTTCTACTCGTGAGAGAACAATAGCATGCACAATACGAGTGGCTGGTGAGTAGATAGGTCATGGCCCTCTACGGGCTGTAGCGCCACCCATATTTGATGAGGTCATACATCAGCACCGTGACGTTAAGTCCCCCCAATCTTCTCAATTTATATCTCTTACTACTGACATGAGGACCACCACAATCAATGAAGGCATACTGGCAATCACAGTTTTATAAGAACCAATTAATTGCTCCGGTACTGACAACTGTTTAAGGTGAAGGAAGACACACGTCTGAAGCATTGACAGAGATGAGTTGGTTGCCTTATAACCTATATATGCATTTATTTATTTCATTTACTAGATACGTATGATAGGCTATAAACTGCAATCGTCCCCGACAACGCCGCTTCAATGTTAAAAACTGCTCAACTCCTGCAAGTTCGCCCAATTCCATGCTTTGCTCATAACCTAAGCTTAACCATTTATGATATTCTTAAATTATAGCCTTTTAATAATATATTTAAAAAGTGCAAATACATTGCAACATACTTTCATTCGAGCGACGTTGTTTCAGAAAAATTAAAAGCTATGCAGCGGCAACTTAATAAACCTGAGCTCAAGTTGATGCAGAGGTGCTCCACACGTGGGAATAGAACATATATACATACATAATGTCTCTGTGTGTACACAATATTCATGTCTGTTTTGATTTTTCGTTTTGTAAAGCCTACTTCCTTCTTTCGCTGTACATTACAAAACGCACCTCGAACTGCAGAAAATTAGCTTAGCATTTAATTAAATTTAGATAGTATTTTTCATACTGCTAATGCGAAAAAATCGTTCATTTTGCTAATGCTAACTATCCCATCACTTAAATAAATATTATTACTTACCTAAATAAATAAATAATATAATATAACTGAATAAAGAAAAATTAATAAGTAATTAAATTATATATATATAAGAATATGTATATAAAATAAATATGTATATAAATATAAAAAAATAATGAATGAATAATTAGAAGAAACAGATAAGTGGCTAAATTAATAAAAAATAGAATTATTTCATATCTTATTTCAGTTTTATGCTCGTTCTGGTTTGTCTAATATTCAGTGTATTGTCGACTATTGATACATATCAGGAATTTGCAATTGAGACACTCTTTTGGATGGAAATATGCTTAGTCGTATTTTTCGGGGTAGAATATGTTGTAAGGTTGTGGTCCGCTGGATGTCGCTCCAAATACATGGGATTTTGTGGTCGTCTTCGTTTTATTCGAAAACCAATATGCATTATAGGTATGTAGGAACTGCGTTGAATAATGAGACTTGTGAATAATACAAGCTGTTAATTTTATAGATTTGATTGTTGTTGTTGCGTCCATGGTCGTTTTATCGGTTGGCTCCAATGGACAAGTTTTCGCAACGAGCGCTATCCGTGGTATTCGTTTCCTTCAGATCCTCCGAATGCTTCATGTTGATCGACAAGGTGGAACATGGCGATTGCTTGGATCTGTTGTATTTATCCATAGACAGGTAATATTTCTTTGAGTCTGAGCATATTTTTACTGTTTTTATATCTATATTACAATATTTTCTTACAAACTTCCTTATTTTCATTTCTAGGAACTGATAACAACATTGTATATCGGTTTCTTGGGCTTAATATTTAGTTCTTATTTCGTGTATCTGGCAGAAAAAGACGTAATTGGCCCAAATGGTAAAACAGATTTTAGTAGCTACGCCGATGCTTTATGGTGGGGTGTAATTACTGTAACCACGATAGGATATGGAGATACTGTCCCACAGACGTGGATGGGAAAAATCGTAGCTTCCTGCTTCAGCGTATTTGCAATTTCGTTTTTTGCATTACCAGCGGTAATTTTTATTATTTTCAGAAATTGAATTTATATATGTTCTAAATAGGTATATAAAAATCAGGACATGGTTTTTTTATAACTTCAATATGTATGCTTATGAATGCAATGGGTATTGTAAAAAAAAATCCTTATAAAAATACATATCTACCTAAAAATATAATATATTTAAAATAAATAAAATTTATGCCGATACATACTAGCATAATACTTTTTGGTATTATTGCTAAGTAAAATAAAATCAACTAGCTATATTTGATTTTCTTGTACATCCTGTATTTTAGTTTTTTTCTGTCAAAATTAAATATGAGTTTCTATAAGTTTAAAGTCTATAAGTTGTTTATATAAAAAGGATGTTTAACGCTAATTCTGCACTAATTAGCCGAATTTGTACCCAACTATATTATATGTGTGTACTTTTTGCATAATATAGTTGTATTATTCTCGTTATTGCTGGTTATGCCTTCGCCTGTGCGTGTGCTTGTTATGTGGAAGATCAACCGCATGACCCCGATCGTATTGGATTTGTTTGTGGTTTTATTTGGATGATTCCATTTCTGTAGTATGTTATCTTGTGTGTGTTTGAATGTTTAAAGTAAAAATGTACATAGGATTCGAAATCGTTTATGGAAATGCCCATTGTTTAATTGCATTACATTCACACATTACTAATTGTAGTAAAAATATGTTGATTTTTTTGCAGTACAATAAAAGAAAAATTATATTTTAGGGGATTCTTGGAAGTGGATTTGCTCTCAAAGTACAACAAAAACAACGACAAAAACATTTCAATCGGCAGATACCAGCTGCTGCGATGCTCATTCAATGTTTGTGGCGCTGCTTTGCGGCCGACAAAAGTTTTCACAGTGAGGCAACTTGGCTGATATACATACAAGAAGACTCTCATCCTCATAACTCAAGTACCTGTAACAATAATGTCTTGCCAACGCAACTTGGAAAGGTAAATTTCAGCATAGTTACATCTACATTTTTATATTTGAATTTATATGAAAAAGTATTTATCAATTGAGTTAATTAACATTTTTTAAGGCATATACTTTTTATTCATATCATAATAAGTACTAGAAAGATATTATACTGATAACTATAAACTAATTTTATAAAAAAGTAATATTACGTGCAATAGTGCTATTAAAGCTGTGAAATCGCTTTTCATAAAGCTAAACTGCTCTTGGATTGTATTAAGACAGCCAAGGCTACGACTGCTTGTAATTTTATTTTATTTTTTTTATGTATTGCTTTCCTTAAGATTTGATCAAAGAATTTAGCGGATTGAGACTCCATGGCCTCAATGCTTTTATTTAAAAAAAACAATTCATTCTTCTCCTTCGGTGTGCAGTTAAGCGTCCGAATTTTAGAGAGAATACAATCAAAACAATTTCCGGAACTGAGATACTTTTGAAAGTGAAGGTACTGAAGTCGGCAAATTCATATGTTATTCTCAAACAAATTTTATAGAGGAAGAACCTCTATTAATCATAAGAACATTGTGCACATAATGGAATACAGCCTTTTGCCATGTTTTGTCATAAATTATCAGACGCTATTAGTCGATAAACAGCCAGATACCATTTCAACTCACTGATGGCTATTAACCTTCGGACATTTGGCGTCTTATTCAAAAGACATTTTTCAACCACAAACAATTTTTTTTCGGTTCTTTAGCATGCAACAACGTACCACAAGAAAATGTACACGGATTGGTAGCGTTTTGTGGCTCTCAGTGTCAGGAGGTTAAGTCACAACGACTTCATCCCAAGCACACAAAGTTGATGCTTGCAGATTAACAAAAAATGAGGTTAGGGAAAATATACTGATATAATGTATAACACCACGCACTGACTCTTGACGTCTGCTCTTTATTTCGTTTTATTCCAGTTCATTTTTGTAAAATTTTGGGCTCGGCCACGGCCATGTCCTCGACATTATTTCGCACCAAACATGAAACCCTGCAATCATTTTCATTCTAGTTATTACAATATGTTTATCTTTTAATATATTAAGAACATTGTGTTTTAATGTTTAAGCAGTGAATGCTCTATTTCGGAAATATATGCAAGCACTTTTGCGTGAAACACGATTTGAATATATATTAATATATTATATGAATATATTTTAAAAGATTAATTTTGTTAAGTTTTCATTACCCTTAAGTTTGTCATACTCATTCTGTAAAATTACACATTTTTTGTTTAAGTTTTTATATCATCTAATTTTAAGACCATCATATTTTCATGTCGGAACGATAGAACATTTATAAATTCATCCGATATTTCTAGCGACCCCTGAACAGGTAACGGATCTGCATGATCGACTTGAGACCCTCTTTTATCTGAGTCAAACATTCAAACAAAGTTGAACCGGTCATCTTGATACCTCGCTAAATATTTTTCGTAAGGCTGATTCTTAGATGATATTGTCTTATTTGGTTTATCACCACCACATAGAATGCTTACATTGCTTCATTGAGACGGTTACTATTTAAATTTTACCCGAGATCTACAAAAGTTATACCGGTCTTTATACGAAAGCCATCGGAGCATATTTTCATTTATTATTTCTCGTTTGAGTATATAATAAAAATTTAAAACAATAAATAACATATAATAAGTGTATAAGTATATTAATCTTAGGACTCAATTTGCGGAAAAACGATATCCGTTGTTTTGTCCGATAGTTATAATAATTACTCATCTATCAAGATGAGTGTGAAGTGTGGGGAGTGTGATGCTCTCATGAAAGGCAGTAAATATGTCGAGTGTAGTGGCATATGTGGAAAATCCTTCCACATTAAGTGTGTGAAATTGAGTGAATACGATTTGGGAATCATTTGCGAAAAGCCTGGTGTTTTATTTATGTGTGCTCATTGTTGCGAGTATGTTAAGCTTATGTTGAATAAAGTGAGTGAGATGGCTAACATCATGATTGAGCAGAATAAAAAAATTGATGACCAAAGTGCCAAAAAAGTTGAGAAATTAAACGATGAAAAAAAGGATGAAACAAAAACTTCATACGCGAAAGCGCCTATTATAATAAAGCCAAAAAATAAGCAAGAGAGTGAAAAAACAGTAAAAGACGTAAAAAGAAAAATAAACCCTTCTGAACTCGCTGTGAAAATATAATATATAATAACCAATGAGAGGGACGGGACAGTAGCGATCCAATGCGGGAGTGAGCAAGAAAAGGGGGTTATTATCAGAAAAATAATTAGCAAAATGAATAAGGACTACGACATCAAAATTAGTGAAATGAAGAACCCAAAAATACTAGTACATGGTATGAGCGAGAAATTAGACGAAGAACGCATCACTAACGCAATAAAAGCCCAAAATAAAGGGATTGTCTTTAAGCAAATTAAATGTATCAAGGTGTTCCAATCACATAAAAATAAAAAACTCTTTAACACGATAATCGAAGTTGACGGTGCAGCATTTGCCAGCATAATGATACTTATTGTATTGAGTAGGACTAATGTATATCCTACGAGAATATTAATGTTAAGCGCTGTTTCAAATGTTGCGGATTTAATCATAATGCGCAAATGTGCAAGATTGAAAAAAGTGTATGTGCAAAGTGTGGTGAAGAAGATCACACTGTAAATGAATGTAATTGCGAAAGTGTGAAACGTATCAATTGTGTTAAAATGAAAGAGAGGCTTAATATAGACATTGATGAGAAGCATGATTCCAGGGATGCCAATTGTCAGGTTTTACGAAGGAAACTAAAAACTGAATGGGGAACGAATCTTACACTAGCAACTAAGTACTTTGTACTGTGTGTACTTGAATGTAAGAGTCCTCGTTAAGAATTTTGCGGTTCTAGCTAAGGATGTAAGGCCTCATTTAATTTTTTTGAGCGAAACACATGTGACTGACGGCGCTCAAAGATCCGAAGTTGTTTTAAATAACTATTGTTTTGAACAAGTCTTAAGCACTTCAAAGTGGACTGGAGGTGTAGCTGTGTATGTGAACTTGGCGCTTTCGACTATTATGGTCTCTATAGTTTGGAATTAAATGTAGGTGATGGTCAAAATACAGTAAAGTGTGTGATTGTCTATAGATCACCAAGTTCGTCTAAGGCCCAATTTTGTGTGGCTCTTAGAAATTTTTTAGAGGATATATCTATGGATAAGGACTTGGTTCTAGTAGGAGATTTTAATATTAATTGGCTCGATAATGATACATACAGTAAACAAATTAGTAAATGAAAATAGTTTGTTAGTTATTAACAATCAACCCACAAGAATAACGGATGAGACAGTCACACACATAGATTACGTAATATCGAATAATAGAAACGTAACAGCTAAGACAAACGCTGAATTTAAAATAAGTGATCACGAGACAATTGATATTGAAATAGTTATAAGAGATAAAATAAAAACGGAATTTGCTGAAAAATAATGTTAAATTATAATCAAAACGTTTTTCATTCTAAGCTTTTATATAGTGACCTGGTGGGAGTAGACATAATAAATAGTAGTGCTGACGATCTATCTAACTTGTTCAACTGTGAAATGTGTAGAATAATAGAGGAAATGGGTCGCTGTGGCGTAGTGGGTTAGTGCGTCGACTCCTACGCAGAGGGTGCCAGGTACGATACCCGAATTTACCACCTTTGATAATTCACGGCTCCACCTCTTTCGAGTTACTGACAATGCTCAAAGAGTATTCCTGTCTAGAAAAAGCTTCTCAACTTCGCCGTTCGGAGTCGGCATTAAACTGTAGGTCCCTTCCACGCGTGAGAGAACAATAGCATGCTCAACACGAGTGGTTGTTGTAGAAGCTAGGCCCAGGTCCGTCTCGGGCTGTAGCGCCACCCATATTATTATATTATTATATTATAATAGAGGAAATGTTAATAGTGAAAACAAAATCTGTAGATTAATGTCCATGGCTCAGCAGAAAATTATTAACTCTAAAAAATAACAAAAATAAAGCTTATGAACGGGCTAAGTTTACCAACGTAAAAGCATCGTGGGACATTTACAAAGACTTAAGAAATAAATATTAAAAGGAATTAAATGAAACGAAGAATAAGTGCCTACGAAAGAAGGTTGAAACATCGAGTGACCAACGGACAGCATGGAAGAACATAAAACAGTTTATATTAAAAAAAGAAGAAAATGGAATTAAAAATGTCTCATTTAATGGAAACATTGTGAACAATGGTAAAGTTATCGCGAGTGAATTTAATAAATTCTTCATAAAGAGTGTCGAAAATATAGTGTCTCAGATACCTAATGTGGAATACAAATGTTTCATTTAATGGAAACATTGTGAACAATGGTAAAGATATCGCGAGTGAATTTAATAAATTCTTCATAAAGAGTGTCGAAAATATAATGTCTCAGATACCTTATGTGGAAAACAAAGATGCAATAGTACCAATGAATACGCATTTCAAGTTTAAAATAATAAGTACAAAACATATAGTTACAACAATGAAAACAATGGGAAAAAGGAAAGATTACCAATTCGTAAGTAAATGCATGTTATTAGATGGTATTAATATATTAGGACCAGTACTATGAGTAATATATAATAAATCAATGGAATCAGGACATTTTCCTAATAACTGGAAGGAATCAATGATTAGACCAATCCCGAAGGTACCTAATACAATCGTATGTGATGAATTCAGGCCAATCAACATGTTGCCGCTTTGTGAGAACATTTTTGAAAAATTAATAGAGGGTCAACTGAGGAAATATATAGAGACAATTATATAATGGAACAACAATCAGGATTTCGGAAAGGATATTCATACGAACCCGCATTGAATTGGATATTAGAGCACTGGAAAAGTGAAATGGATGGAAAAAAAGTGATAGTGGCGGTATTTCTGGACTTAACGAGAGCTTTTGAAACGGTAGATAGAGACATCCTCGTAAAGAAATTGGAAAAATATGGTATAAGAGACAAAGAGTTAAGTTGGTTTAAATCTTATTTTACAAATCGCTCTCAACGTACATCTGTAAATAATAGTATGTCAGAAGCCATAGATGCCAAAATAGGAGTGCCACAGGGTTCAGTCTTGGGTGTATTTCTATTCTTACTGTATATCAACGACATACGTTCTGCAGTGAAATATAGCAAACTTTGTATGTTTGCGGATGATGCACTACTATTTGTTAGTGGTAATAGTAAGGAGGGATGTCTTCGTGCAATTAATAGGAATTTGGAATCAATTAATGAGTGGCTAATAATGAACAAACTCAAGCTTAATATACAAAAGACCAAATGTATTTGTATTTATAATAGTATAAATATGGACGTGGATGTGAGAATTAGCGATACAAAAATTGCACAAGTGAATGAATTTAAGTACCTAGGTGTAATAATAGACAATAAAATGGACTTAAAGGCGAATATAAGATATGTGTGTAAAAAAGTGTCAACAAAGATAATTTTCTTAGCGCGGATCCGAAAAAAAGTATCATCACTTTCCACTGCCGTTAAAATACACAATGTAATAATAAAACCTCATTTCCAGTACTCCGCAACTGTCTTATATCTAGCTTCTGAAGGTGATATATCAAAGCTGCAGATATTACAAAATAAAACGATGCGAATAATACTAAAATGTTCAAAATTTGCACGAACAAGTGATATGTTAGAGGCACTCTTGTGGTTGAATATTAGACAACAAATAAACTTAAGTGTTCTAATGTTTGTATTTAAAATAAAAAATAAAATTGCTACCATCGTATCTTTCAAACAGTTTAAATTACCTTAAAAATAGTCAACCATATAATCTTAGGCGTGGAAATGATTTCAGAATTAATTTCAAATCTTCAACAAAAACACAGAACACAGTGATGTTCAAGGGACTGAAGTTTTTTAAAAGCCTACCAAACAATATGAAAACAATTACAAATATAAAAGAATTCAAAAGAGAAGCTATAAAAATTTTAAAAATGAGTAACTAAAATCAAATGTATAAGTAATAACAATAAGTATAATACTTAAAATGGTTAACCCCAAATAAAGAGTCGCGTACTCTTTAACTCCTCTTGCGTTAAAAGAAGACGAATAACAAAAAAAAATCTAATAATAATAGTAAAATTTAAAACTCATAAGTAAAAAAGTCGTGATAAGCGAAAAAAAAAAAATAGCAGATGAGTCTCCCCGCGGGCGGTATGGGAGGGGTAACAAAAATGCTTAAAAATAGTTGAACGGACAGTGTTACTATTTCCTAACTTACTGGCCCTCGGCGGGCCCTCTAAGCAAAGCTTAATTTTATTCTATGTCTTTCGACTTAACCTAACAACGCATATGTTTAATTAATTATGATACTATAATTTGATTGAACGAATTGAAATTAAGAAAACTTTAAGAAAAAAAAAACTTAACTACCGAACATTTTTAATTAAAACTTATATATAACTTAAAATAGCTGAAACTACTGTTAACAAAGCATCCATACATATAGATATACATATATACTGATCATATAAGCCCGCTCTTATCAGGTTTGCCCTGTTGTATAAGACCTCATTGGAATAGAATTTTCTGTACTGGGACTCTAGAGTTCTTTAAAGACGAAGGCAAGCCGTAAGACAAGACCTCTCGAATAACCGAATCTTTTTCATTAAGCTTGCACTCACGTAGAACCACACGGGACAGCCATATGTGAGCATTAGCCGGATGAGGGCCATGTAGCAGATTATCACCCTCGCATCGAGTAAGTAAAACCGTCTCTTAGTAAGGGCAAAAGCGCATCGGGCCCTGGCCAGAGCAGCATCTACATGTTTGTTAAAATATAGATACTGATCTAGCCTAATCCCCAGGTATCTGACTACAGTCCTGAGTGCCCGTGTCGCCCAACGATAGAGAACATGCGGCAATTCTTTTTCGTATCTGCTAAGGCCATTTACATCGGCGTCCTGGACAGAATGGTTTCCGAATTCTCGAAGATGATTTTCAACTTCCGGTCATCGCAATTTTCATGAGTGAGTGGAAGTCATCCTCTGAGAATTGTGATTTCCTCGATCTTTAGACCTGATCTCTACACGATCAAATCGTCGGCATACTCAATTACGTGCGGAAGATATTTTTTCAAATCGCTTAAGCAAATGTTGATACCGGTGGAGGTTACGTTGCCATTGTTGACTACGAACCGTCTACCGGTAAGCATGTTACACAGTAGGTACAGCAGTGGTTTGCTAATGCCTACTCGATTGAGCCTGTAAAAAATACCTACTAACCGTACTGTGTCAAAGGCGTTCTCCAGTACAATCAATTTCTGACTTTTATTCCATTGTATATCCGACACCAGTTACGACGCGGAGTGGATAGTGTCATGACCCACTTTGAAACCGAGTTGGTTATCCGGTATAATATGTTTGTCATCAGTTCAGTTGATCAAGGCTCTATTGATCACCTTCTCGAACACCTTCTGATCGGAAGGAGGCTAATTGCACGGAGGTTGCACGGATTCGAAGAATCTTTCCGTCGCTTGCATATGGATACTACAATCGCAGTTTTCTTATGCTCCGGATATGTGCGTGGTAAAAAAAAACTGTTAAGCGGAATTTTGTCCATATTAAACACATCTAAAGGGAGATATCTTAATACGATGGTCGAGATCATGTGAATGTTGAATGTCGGGCATTAAAGTCCCCGGCCAATTTGAAATATTTCTCCTCCGAGTCCATCCTCAGACATCGAAAGAGTGAATCGAGCTCTGATATCATTGTGAATTAGGAGAGCGGGAGGAGTAGACCAACAGCACATACAATTTGTTTCCACTGCGAAGAGAAATGCACACGATGCAGGCCTCTAACCCCTGAAACCTCCATACCGCATTGCTATCTGAATTAGCTGGGTTTTGCTAATCAGCGTCAGCTCTGGCTTGAATGAATTTGCATTCACCGCAGGGATCTTATAGGAACACTCCGTCTGCGCAGCCATTAAGACTGTTAACGTACTGTGTTCTGCAGGATTATTAAATTTAAATTGCACGGTTTGCTTGTTGGCGACTGCTGTATTATGTAATAGGGTAATTTCCGCCTTTTTCTCTTTGCCTTCGCTGTGGCGAAAGGCTTGACCCCGAAGATCTCGACACTCTCGCACACTTGCTATTTGAGCATTTGGAAGAACTTCTCCGGTTCAATCGGCGTGGAGATCTTCAACAACCTCTTTTCACTTTTCGATTTATGGGGTGTAGGAAAAGAACCGCAACCTCGAAATGTTTAGGAACTCTTTGATTTTATTGCATTGTTCCCCCGTATTTCAGTGGATTGAATATATTTCAAATTCTTGATATTTTTAGTAATAAAATTACCGCTACATATGGCTGTTTATAAGTGGTCGCCGTGGCATAGAGGGTTAGTGCGTCGACTGCTACGCAGAGGGTGCCAGGTTCGATACCCGAATTTACCACCTATCATAATTCACGGCTCCACCTCTTTCGAGTCACTGACAATGCTTGCTGCTTGTTGTTGCTGGGCTGCGGACATCTGTTGTTTATTTAATGATGTCTTCTTGTTCTTGTAGACTGGCTGTCATCGGCTTGTACTACCTTCGGAATGGTCTTTTCCATCGTACGCTTAATAACGTCGTCCATTTGTATAAGGTCCTTTCAACCTCTTCGTTTTTCAGGTTTCTGTTAGTAGGAGGATTGATCCCACTCGAACGTAGTTATGTGGTAAATTCCTGGAGAATCTGGCCTTATTATAATTATAAAGTGCCTCTGAACATACTCTTCCAGTTCTTCCTCCTCGATCAAGAGCTGAATAACCGCGAAGAGCCCGCATTGTTCACTCTCGTACTCAACCACAGTGTGCCCCTTTCCACGTTTTGTATATTTAGTCGTTTGTCGGTCAGCAACAGATCCATTTCAGAACCTTTCCTGGGATACGATGGCCTATCGGTTACAAGCAAATCCAGCTTGAACTCAATATTGTGCTCTACTAACCAGTGGTTATGCACCACAGTGTCCCACTCTATATGCTTCGAGTTCAAGTCTCCGGGTATAAGATAGTGGTTCTTATTCGAGCTCAGTCCAAGACAATTGAAAAGAGTATCGAGATCTTGAATGAAATAGTCGTTGATGGATACATTGTCAGACGCCTAGATAGCGATCACATATAACAGCTTACCACACCGAAGGGGAATGCGTGCGATACACGCTTCTATCGCCACGAATCTTCGCACTTCACTACTATATTCGCGATAATCTACAATATTTAACTTATCATCATTCAGTTTCAATTTGAATAATGCGTACATTATACTCACACTCTCCATCAAATACAAGATTACAATTTTTGGTGACTTTTATGCCTCCTTTCTCTTCACTAAAATCATGTTGTTGGGAATATCCATACTGTATTGCACAGTTTGCAGTGTAATTTTATTTCCGAAGCTGCTAAGGTCAATCACTCCTTTGGCTGTAGTACGGATATATTCACCACGCTTTGCAATTTCAATCGCCGTACAGTACATTACGCTTATAAGAAACATACTTATAAAAATACTTGTTTAAAAGAAACGCTAATAAAAACGCACATTTAGCTTCCAGTATGCAAAATATAACGTTCAAGAGAAAAACGTTTATAAGAAAAACACGGATAAAAGAAACTTTTGTAATGTCACCAACCTTCCATATTCCACATAACTTTGGATGAATATAAGAAAAATATTTTTCAAATTCTGTATATGCAAATTGTGTAAAAGTTCAGTTTATTTAAGTGATTTATTTTGAACTTGAAATGGAATATGTACTTTTACATAACTATAGCTGCATCAGGAATGAGGAATAAAAACATTAAAGACAAAACTAGCAATATTAAAAGAAATGTGAGCCAATAAAATTAAACAAAATCCCTTGAAGGCGATAATAAATGTTAAAACTTTAATAAAAAGAGCAACATAGATGGAAAATAAAAAAAAATGCTTGACATAATAATTCGAGACAATGATTGATAAAGTGAGAAAATAACAAGTCCGATTTTGTTGCAGAAAGCGCATCTTATTGCAGTTAAGCTAGATATCCCCAAACTCCATTGCCACTATTGGTATTTCTTTTCATAAAAGAAAGAATTGTCTTGAACCGCTTTTTCTTAAAAGAACATTTTTTCTTATATCCGTTCTCCGGTTATAAGAAAAACTCGGTTGAAAGAAAAAAAAGTTCGGGCATTTGGGAGTTTCTTATAAGCATGATGTACTGTATTTTATGTCAAATTTTCAGACTCAGAAAACAAATTAATGCCTTTTATGAGGTGATCTGATGCCCTCAAAAAAAGAAAAAGCCAAAATACGTTCTGACTGTGTTGTTGATGCTAGAGATTCCTTTAGGAATCTGAGAATGAGAGCTAGTTCTAGTGACTTCAATTCTTCCTCTGATATTAGGTGCTTGCCGAGATATCTTTGTCTTTTGTGGGCGAGCGCCTCACAAGATCCCAGTATATATTCTGGATCCACGCTAGCTTTTCTTTTCCCCAATTTTCACTAGCAACATTCTGCTCTTCTTCCTTTAAAAAAACAAACAATCTTTCTTTAAATGACTAACCTCCGCAATGAAAATTATTTGTATTTTGACTTAAATCTGTTTTTAAATTGTTTCTTCACATATTCGTGTATTGGTTTATTATATTTTTATTTATTTTAGCCCGTAAGACCTTAACACATTTTGTACAGCACATTGTCAATACCGAACATATGTCATTGTTATTTTTGCCTACACTCATATTTTCAATAGTGACAGATTCAAACTCAAATTCGTTTGAAAACGATCGAAGTAAAGCACTAAATGATTAACTGTAAATTCCTCGCCTCGCTGTATAATCATCTTCGAGTAAGTTATTGCAAGTTGGTTCTCGGTGCGTATCGGTCCCCTTGTAAATTTGTGAAAACTGTGTTTGTGATATTTAAAACTAAAAAAAGAAGTAGCCATGGATAATGTCGATATAATACTATAGACCCAAACGTACTTATCACTAATAATCGTGCTGATGGAGACTCCGTGCTTCCAAGTTATAAAGAAGTGTGGGTGCTACTCAAGCAGCGGAACATGCTAACAAACCCTATTACCTATCGTAAGTGTCACGTTTCGAGTCAATACATAAAAAAACATAAACTCACCCTGTATATGTATTTTACATAATTTTCTATTTTAGTTCATCATCGACAGAACTATTACGTTAGATTCCAAAGTCTGCGACTGGATGAACAGTATTAACTCTCAACAAAATAGTAACATCATCAAGATGCAAATTTGCAAAAATAAGCATTTGCCTTTCAATTATAATAATATCATCTTAAGCAATAACGAGAAAAGAAAGGCAACCATTCCATTTTGTAAAAACAATTAAAGCCTGCCTGAAAAGGGTCTAGATAAACATTATCGTTATATACTCGCGGTATTAGGCATTTGTTTGTAGTTATTCTTGTGATTAACACGTATTGTAATACATGTATATAATGGCACTGGAATTAAGAAGCAATAAAAAAAGTATTTTCCTAGTGGGTGACGTAAATTATCAAATCACATATATATTGGAAAAAAGCTAAAATCCCTATCAGAACTGTACTTAACTGTGTAAACAAAACTATTGGATCTTCATCCTGCTTGGAGGGAGTAAGCAAAAAAAAAAAATAAATAAATACAAGTTTACAAGCGCCGTTAGGAAGAGGTTCAAAACAATTTAGATAATTTATTCGATATAGCACAAGCTGATAATTGGATCGGATGAAAATAGAGGAAGATAAATTATTCTTACAAAGCCAAAGAGAACCAGGGCGTCCAGGGCACTTAGCGGGTGTAGAGTTATCCGATAAAGTAGAAAGCGCAAGACAGAGAAAATTAAATGAATACAAAAACAGACATGAACAAATGTATTTTAAGAGTTTCTCGTCATCTCTTACTTCACAAGAATTTATATTAACACAAAAAGATGACTCAACCTACCATATCTGCCAAGGATAAACCAGGACTTCAAGACGTTTGTTTATTCATTGCGGTTATGTATGTGAAACCATGGCTTGAATGTAGTCTGGCTGTAAAGGTACCAAATCAAGAGGCTTAAGGCTTATGAAACTGATGACAAAGTTGTCGCCAAAGCAACGTTAAGCAAGTTTAGTCAACATTCGTGGTATTTGTCAGACGAAATCGCCATATTATCACTCCTTGATGGTGAAGTTGATAAACAATCCAAGGGTAACATAGTAACTTACAAAAAGAAAATTTGTATGATTCTGGGAAGAGATACATTCTGTGTGATGATTTGTCTGATTATTTTTGTGGTAAGTAGGAACACAACCTTTTACTTATTTATTTATACTGCTTCCACTAAACTGATAATGAAATTGCCTTATTTTTTGTTTCAAGAGAATCATTAAGTGATTTTGTGTCCGTCAAGAGCAAACATTTATTTTCTCGATTAAAAAGTGATGAGAACTTCCTCCAGAGGCCCGTTTCTACGTGGAACGAAGACGTTACCTTTACGGAGGCAAAAAGAAAATTCTCTAATGAAACAGCTGAAAGAGCTGGTTTGATAACTGGACAAGAGCATAGACATCTCTATCCAGATCGTAAAAAAGAGACTCTCAAAAGAAAATATCCTGCATAATCTGTAATTTTATGTTATTTTAATAAATAATTAACTATTCTTTTTGACTATTATTTATAAAATAAAAATATTTCAATTGACTTGTATGAAATGGTTAATAACAAATTTGTGTAAACCTTCTGAGCCCTCTCGGCATGCGTTAATGTTGACGTAGAAGCTCAAATTTTGTATTTAAGTAGGTCTAGGTAGCTTAAAAAGTATGCATTTTGAAAAAAATGGCTCACCTATATAAGGAGTACATCTCTAAAATCTAAATATGTATCATCGTGAAAATTGTGACCTTTATAGCAATAATAAATCAAAATGTTACCGAAAATAATTATAAATTTTAAATAAATCTAAAATCTTCCAATGTTACCAATTACCATGCCAGAAGTTTTTTAATTTGAATCGAACGAGTTTAAAATATTTACATAAATAAAAAGATTATGGTTGAAATAACTTTGTTTCTGTTTGTAAAAAAAAAAACATACCTATTATATTTGAGACAACATTGTATCAAGTTAAGTAAAACAAATAGAAAAAAAGAAAATAATGTTAAACATTTTGAAATGAAATTAATAAGGTGAGGTTAAATCAAACAGAACTGAGTTTAAATCATTTTAAGTAGAACTTATGCTAAGTTTTCACCGAACCGAAACCGCGAGGTTCGGGATTTTACTGAATTTTACTTTTACTAAAACCTGAATGGGCCGTTCCCACCGAGGTTGAAGTGGTTTCGCTTTCAATTTTCGAGTCATTCGCTCTCAATGTATAAACGCCCGCCAAAACAAATGTCACTTGCTCTCTATTTTTCAATGGCCGCCAGAACAGCTGTCTGTTGACAGGAAATATTTGTGTTAGAACACCAGAAGATAGAAAGAGATATAATGAGAAAATGATCACCAGGCTTGTTCGGTTTGACAACCTCTTCTGGATGGATGAATTCAAGGGTCCTGCAACGAGGTTTTATTTACGAGGACTAATTTCCAGTAGGTTTCTGGGATCTCTAATTTATCTCACGTGGCTTATTAATGGGCCATTAATGGTTATAAATGGTGCATTGCTAAACCCTCCCGAAATTATTTGAGGCTATTGTTAAGAAAAAAATATATGCTGAAGTTCGAAACCATATATCACAATTTCAACACGGCTTTGTGACCGGAAGACCAACATCGACCAATTTTGCCTACGTTCCATAGAAGCGAGACTTCGAGTCGACTCGATATACACTGACTTCTCGAAGGCATTTGACCGGGTTAGATTTTTTCTAAAATCTTAAAATGGATAACTACCTATCTTACGAATCGAAGACAGTTTGTAAAAATAGAAATTATCTGTCACGGGTTATTTTAATTTTCTTCGTGGTACCTCAAGATAGTCACCTTGGTTCTTTTCTGTTCCTTATTTTTATTAATGAATAACCTTCCTATATTTCCCATTCTAATTGCCTTTTATATGCTGACAATTTAAAAAAAAATTAAAACAGTGCAACCTCTAGCGGATGCAATAGAATTACAAAACAATATCTCATCTGAATATATTTTGTGCGATTTGAATGGACTACAATTCAATATAAGTGAATGCGTGAAAGTGAAAGTGAAAAGTGAATTTTATGTCCTATAATGTATGAATATATGATTGGTAATACAATCTTAAGAAGAATATTTTTGCATAAAGATCTGGGGCTTATATTCGACATTCAACTGACTTTTTCAATGCACATAGACTATATTATTCCAAAGTCCGGCAGCTGGTTGTTTTTCTATCGTTGTGCATGAGTGTAGTGAACACGGAAGCAACATCAAGATCTCTGATGTTTACTGATAATGTTCTTAAATAATGTCTTCGCTCTGTTCTTTAATTTATGTAACCCTGTACCTTGGATATTGAAATTGAATTTAGGTACATATCTGCACATATTAAGTATGTGCATATATAAAATGTACATACATATACAGATAATTCAATGCCGGACAATGTTTATTGTAAAATTCATTATCTTTTTTTAATTTTTCCGTTAGACTCTTATGGTGCAGGTTGCTAGACGAGGAGCAAGTGTCCTTAAAAGAAGGAAATCAAGGAATAGAATGGAAGCCACTTCTGGTGGAGTTCAAACACAGCAATCTATTACATCCGCCCCAACAACGGCAGGGAGTACTCCCAATAATAGTACAGTGCAAGAAAACATAAATCATCCATCTTCTAATGTACCACCACCACCGAGGAGTGAATCAGATGGAGACGTTGTCTTTTACACGGAAGATCCTAAAACAGGTACATTTAAGTTAAAATATTCTCTATAAAAGTATTTATAAGTACATTGTTAATACACCTGTTCATGTACATACTTTTACTTATGTCATGTATCGCCTTGTTGGTCGTAGAGCCTCCGCAATGCCTGCGTGCTATCGAGTGCCGTTTCATGAAATGTGTCTCAGCTCTCCCCAACTTTTTTCCCAGATGCCCTGTTTCCTTCTCAGCTGCCGCGCATCCTGCCATCCTGAGTAAGCGGGTTCCATTGCATCGCTTGGGTAGCTATGGACCTGTCAACATTCCGGAGAGTGTGACCAATCCACTGCCACTTTCGTCGTCGTATGGTTGTGCCAATAGGTACGGCTTGGCTAGAATATACTTAAGACGTAGCGTAGGCACCTATTGACAAACGTTTGCAACTTCCTCGTGATAGCAGTGGTTACCAGTGGTTTGGTCTTAGGCTGATCATTTTTGTTTTTACTGTGTTAATTTTCAGTCCAACGACGTCAGATTCACTCTACACATTTGCTGTCATTTGGTGAAGGTCCATTATACCAGAAAATCGACTGGATGGCGCAGTTGATTGAGTGCCTGCCCCTGATTGGCGGTGTCCCCTGTTCGAATCCAAGTGAAAGCAAAGTATTATCTGGTTTTCAAATCTGCTCCAGTAACCATTTGCCGTTGGGATCAGATTAACGGCACTGTCACTGAAGTGGTTAATCAGTGGTAGTAGTCTGACTGTGGGTATCACAATGGACCAACATGATCTAAGTGTGCTTGTGAATTCACTAGCTGCCCCTTTACCTAACCCAACATATTATTCTGCGAGAAAGTCAAGGTGTTTAAGTTCAGATGTAAGAGTCTATCGAATTTCTCCATTTCCTGTTGACAACGCCGCATTTAACACATCTCTAATCACCAATAGAAATAGTATTGGTGAAAATATGCAGGGTTGCCGAAGGCAGCAAGCAGATACTTCTCCAGTTTTCGCCCTGCATTAGATCGATCATTCCCTTATTCCACTCGTCCGGAAAACTCTCGGCTTCCCATGTTCTTCCGACAAGTGAGAACAATAGCTCAGCTGATGCCGTTGGAGCAGCTCGAAACAGCCCTGCATTAAGTTCTACCACCTTATTGGTATTCAGTACTTTAATCGCAGTAATAATCTCTTCCCTACTGGGAGTTCTGGTGCGAATTCGGGTAAAAAACCTATTAATAAGTATATGCTTGTATGCACATGTGTACTGTAGTAATAAAACTGTAATACACGCACACTATAGGATGTGCCCGACAGGGTCCGTTTTTGATACTTTATCAAAGTGTTTCTTAAGAATAAATCAGAATTCAATTTAAGAGAATTTAAAATCTGAACTTGAATTTTTGATTTATTAAATACGTTATGCAGGAACAATACCATTGCAGTCCAACATACATATAAGAAACTCTTATATAAGCAAATATCTTATAAGAAACGAATGTGGAAATACCGTGTCTTTTCTCTGTTTATCTGTATAAAAATGAGTAAGTAACATACGGATATAAGAAATAAAAATTTTAAATATCTACCATTAAAAAGAAAGTCCAATGCATAAAGAAGTCGTTTTTGAGTTTCATCATAATCTCGATTCTATGAAGGAAAGAAGCTGCAGGGATGAAGAAGAAGAAACAGTTCTACATTACTTCGGAACATGCCCTGCAGAAAGCAGAAGCATAATGCTAGGCAAGTATTATTTCAACTGCCGCGAAGATCAGAATAACAGACCTAAAGGAAAAGGACAACACAGTATGGTCCAAGGAGTAAATGCGTAAATAAGCCGAACGTGAAAGCACAATGGACCTGCTGATCTAAGTGGAGCATTATTTCATTTTAATTCACGGCTTGGTGTTATGCAGGAACATTATTACTTTTCCATTATTGCTTAAACTTTTTGTTTAAAAATGAAAAACGTACAACGTATTTTCTATTGGTTATTTTTTAAGAATAGATCAGTTTTTAGGTTCTTACTTTTCCTAAAAGACTTTTCGTTTCTTTTATCAGTTATTTTTTTCATATAAAAACTGATGTTTCTTATAAACATCTATTTGAAAAGTATGTCGTACGACAGGAAGAATGTCATACGTTTTTATGTAATCAATTTTATTATACAATATTTATATTATAAATTACAATTTTTATTATATTCACTGCAATTCGAATACTTCGGAAATCAGAGTATGAATTGTTTATTCACACTTGTATTGCTTATTAAAAAAAAAGAGTAGGTCGAGTCAGATTTGAACACCGAATGTGAAGAAAAAAGTACCTTGACCAACACACCAATCAACTGACGCAACGGATCCGATATATATCTAAGATTTGTTTCGTTAACATTCTTAAATATGTACATAACGCTTTATTATTAAAAAAATAAAAATTCACTGTCATCCGTCGCATTCGAAGAAGATTGCTTTAAATATGCTTGGGATCTTTTTTCCTTAGAGACCCTACCTATTTATCATAACCCTTGAGCTTGTTGCCAACCTATCATAAATCTGGCTGTAATCACTCGCCGAAGGTACTGACTTGTTATCGCTCTTCTCTTTAGGGTTTGTTAATGCTTATGCGTCGCTGCCATAATGTATGTTCAGCTTCTATGACAAATTTCTGAATATTCACTGCAAAAAACTCAAGTTCAGCTGAACCTTAAACCGAGTTCAAAATGTTGGCTTAACTCGTCCGATCTTACGCTTTGTGTGCGATTGAAAAAAAAACTGCCAACTCTTCCAACTGGTGAGGGTAGTTATGACAATATATGAAAATTTAATTATTCTTATTGGATTATTGATGTATTTGCTATACGTGTATGTTTAGTGACATGATCATGCATGTTATAAGTGACCATCCTTTCACAAACAACACAACCATCTTGAAGCAATCTTTGCTTCGTGGGGAGCTGTGTTGCCCATTGATTTTCGTGTTGCCGAAACAGCTGCCAGAAATATCACAAAATGTTGATATTTTTCGCTTTTTGGTTGTTTATTGCATTTACTCGTTCAGTTCGTCGGAAACAAGCGAGTCGGACGGTTGAATGTACGATGTCTCATAGAAGAGCAATCGAAGCACTAGATCGCACTTTGAAATATATTAAGAGCAACCAGAGTATTATTGGAGGGATGGTGGTACTTTTAGGTGGTGACTTTAGACAGACCCTGCCAGTGATTACTAGGGGCACATCAGCAAATGAAATAAATGTCTTTTTGACAGCGTCTGTATTATAGGTACACGTAAAAAGGTTACGTTTGACTATAAATATGCGAGTTCAGTTGCACCACGACGGAAAATCAGGGCAATATGAGACTCCTCTTCTAAAAATCGGAGAAGATCGTATGGCAACAGACAGTAACGGCATGATTACACTGAGCCATGAATTCTGTCAAATTGTCGATGATTTAGATGATTTGAAAAATAATGTCTAGCCCGATCTGCAAATAAATATGGGCAATCTAGAATGGTTGTGTGAAAGAGCAATTTTAGCGCCGACAAATGAGACAGTGTGGCAGATATCCGAACAAATTATGTCATACGTGGAGGGGGATTTTGTCGAGTTTATCTCGGTAGTCAATGTTATGGACACTGAACAAGTAACGTCGTATCCTTAAGAATTCTTTAGAATTGTCAGGAGTGCCTTCTCATAAGTTGGGGTTAAAAGTTGGTGTTCCGGTCCTGTTAATGAGAAACCTTGACGCACCGAGGCTATGTGATGGTACACGGCTACAAGGTACTCAATTGGGACGCAATATTATAAAAGCAGAAATTATGACGAGAATGGCGAAAGGACAAAATGTTGTAATTCCCGTATTCCAATAATACGGACTGATTTGCACTTTCAGTTTAAAAGAGGGTAGTTTTCCCAAAAGCAGCATTTGCAATGACAATAAATAAAGCTCAAAGACAAACGCTTAAAGTAGCTGGTTTAGATTTAAAAAAAAATGTGTTAAAATAAGATATTTACAGTAAATCGCGGTAGTTTGCAGTTAGTATGTATTGTATTGTATTATTCGGAAAATTAGTATCCTAAAAATGAAAAAGGCTAGCAAAGAAGTCGCGGGTAAGTGCTAGTTATAATATATAATTGCAGTGATCTCACGTATTCCCATTGTATATGAAACTAATAGTACTATCACTTGATGAAAATGTTAGTGTGCCATCTAATATCGCGAGGAACTACTACGTCAGTGAGTACGAGAGAATATTACGCTCTTTGTTCTCAAATCAACAGACAGAGTGATAATAGATTTTCACTCTACTTCAATCAATATTATACCAATATCCTACGTCTCCGTTCCCTCCCCTTGCCCCAATGCCACGAACACAAAGTGAGCTATTTCTTAATTTACCACAAGGTGGTGCACGTAAGAATGAAGAGGCATCTTGACCAAACTGCTCTCAGTGGCTTGGTATTTGTTGTGCGTTGTTGTTGTGTTTAGTGGCGTAGGAAAATGATTTCACTTATATTCAAACTATTCTTTTATACTTTTCTCTGCCCTCTACCGAACAAAACAAAATAAAAAATAGTCATTATTAGATTATTAATATGATTATCAATAAGATTACAAATTGTGGTCAATCTGATATTTTTTTATAATGTTTACAAAATGTAATCTGTGTATATATATGTGTGTCTACCATGCGTCATATGTGTTAGGTGGTGTCATGTATGCTGCGTTGGGTGGTGTGAAGACGATTTATTTTAAAGCTAACAATATCAAAAATTTAACAACGTGAACCTGAAGCTATTGCTGTCTGTAGTGACGAAGGCAGTAATAACAGAAAGGCTTACAAATCACTGGGCTCTAACGGGAACAAGCCGTATTTTGATATTGTCAGAAAATGCGGTTTATGAAGATTCTGGACTTGAATATTTGCTGATATGAAATGTGACTATACCGACGAATTCCACATTGAAGCCGCCTTAGAAGATCATCTTGGGAATATAAATTTCGAACAGTATACAATACCATGTCAATTGTGATGAAGAATTTGATGTTCAGAGAAACTATTAGAAGTAAGGAAGTTACAACATTCCAATTTTGTGCTCAGTGGGAGGACGAAAAAATAAACATCCACGCAATACCCATAATACTTCGCCAAGCTCTTCACTCAGTTCCGTACACAGCTTATGAATTTGAATGGGAGGGCAAAATCATTTTTTGCTTTTTTTTCACTCATCACTCACACAATATTTCATTTCTCTTCTCTTCTCAGAGAGTAATAAAATTGTTTTACTTTTGTGAGAAAGAAAGGTCCAGGCGATGCGAGGAACTACTAAAAAAATTTGATAATAGTACTTTTGGTGGTATTACAATGATATTACTCATCAATTATTACACCTCATTGAAAAAAAAATATTTTACTTTTCTTCCGCTTATATCTTGTCTGTACCACAGGTACACACAGTACTGCGGCAACAGTCGTGTGTAGTGAACAAACAAAATACGTTGCTTCGATAGTTGCTCCGAGTATCTACCATTAAATACAAAGGGAAACCGATTTTAATGTTGAATTGTTTGACGAATCATCTGAAAAGATGCACTGGCCATTAACACACCACAGCTATTCGGAAAGAAAATTATAACGATTGAATAGGGTTTTTTTAGTTATGCAGCAAATATCTTGTTTTTATAAAGTTCAGGATATTATTTAGTAAAAAAAAATATGAAGTACAGAAACATAAGCATCCAAAATTATAAGAATGGGAACAACAAAAGCAAAAGATCCTATCTTCGTTAAACAAACAAGGTAAACAAGTTAGCTGTAGGCTAATTTATGAGTTATGATAATTATAAAAACATCCTTGATCCATTTATACAACATCCTTGCATTTGCAGCACTCATATCTAGCAAAAGAAAAAGTAAACGGTTTATCTGTTTTCGGCTTTTCATACCTGGAGTCCCACCAAGCCTCCATCATCCACTCCTTCTTCATTAGATCCACTCCTCCCATGTGCTGATTGCAGTCTTTAATAAATTGGTTAGATGGTATCATTTTGACAGACATCACTTTTCTATAGAACCGCTTTTCTCTTACACTTGTTTGACTATATGAATTAGAAGAAGATATATTGTTTTGTTCCTAGATATGTTGACACGAGATTAACCGGCCGGTAGTTCTACCAAGATATGGATGTAACATCCATGCCTTGAATGGAAGCAACAAATTCCTGACTTGTCCTACGTTCGCACTTCATCATCATTTTTTTTACTTACAATTTCTTTTTTATTCAGTTACGATGTGTAGTACCAGCTGAAAGTATGCCTCGAGTCCGAAGATACATATGTCACCACCACCGTGGCACTTTCAATTTTAAACGCGAACCCGAAAACAAATAACTTAAATCGCAGCTTGTAAGGCTTGTTTTCAGATGGTAGCTGGATTGATCAACAATTTCGGCTCCAAATGGCGTTTTTTGAAAGCATCCGTTATATTCGTTATATATATATATTAACTAGGAAATCTCTCGATGGGATAGTATTTCCATGGAGAAACGTGTGCAATGGCTCTGGCGGATAAGTCAAAACGGGACAAAATTTAACCTTGCCAGCATCAGGTTTCCGATTCAAACTTCAATCTGTTGCAATGCTGGCATACGACGGATAATGAAACGATATCAACGCAGCGAATATCTTCGTATGCGATTGCGGAATCGCATTGGAAAGCAGAGTATTTCAAGACTGGTCTTCTTATAATAACATTTTGTCGAATTTGAGGTTTTAGGATTATGTGGATGTGGATTATAACGGGCATTCTGACTAATTATTGCACGAAGTGTAAGTCGTCCAGGGTTTTATCCTCTAATAGCCAAGCAAATATCTCTCCGAAAAAAGAACAGAGTCGGTTTTGACTAATCCCATTCAAAAGAAAATTCTCTAAAAAAATCTTGGTAAATAAATGTTTCGCACCGAATGCCCACAGTCCTATTTGTCAGCCTTACATTTTACACGAAAACTTGTTATCTGAAAAAAATGTATAATTGAAGAATATTTCAATGAATTTCAATTGTGCGTAAGCTTGTCATTGTAATATCCGAAATCAGTGTAATAATACGCAAAATTCGAATCAATTGCAGCAAGAGAAATAGCATATTTGCTCGATAGAAAATGACAAGGCGAAAAGGGCACCTGTCAAATTGCGCACACCCTAAGTCAACGTAAAATGTCACCTATCGGGTTGTGGCATTGCTAACAGTACAGCTGCAAATTCAGCCAAACCGTCTTTTATCGCAATGAATTTTACAATTATCCGAAATTTCCCAATCTTCACAACGTATTTCCCACCTTTCTATCGTACAATATCGACAAAATGCAAAATTTCGCCAAAGAAAAAAAAATTTGAATAGTTAGTGGTCTTTCCAGAATTTTCCGGGTCTTCTACTACAAAAATTTTCTATTTTTCCATAATGCATTGAGGCTAAAATAAGCCCATTGTACTACTACGTGGCTGTTTCGATTAGTAAATAGTATTGCCGGGATTATGAAAACAAGTCCGGTCTAGTATTTTTAAGTCAAGGCCTAATAGACAGTTTCCGGTTATTATTCCCACTGAAGTACTAATTTTAGATGTCTACTACTACGTAGTCCTTTTGGATCGAGATGAGGGCAGTTTTTGTTTTGAGATTCGACGATTGATGTCTGCGACTGTCATCGACTTTTTGTGTATAGAAGTTAATGGAGTCCAAAGGTGTGGTGAACGATCAATTAAGCTAAATTCATTCATTACTCCTGATGTGCAGATCAATATAATAATGATAATATGGATGGCGCTACAGTCCGTAGAGGTCAGGGCCTAGCTTCTCAGCAACCACTCGTGATGTTGGAACACCTGTATTCATTTGGTGGACATCAGACTTGAACCCATACAAAACAACTTGAATTGAACGGTAATTTCTAATCCATAAAAGAAGAAATTCATCGATACCATAGGCACACATTTTCGATAAAAGAACTTGATGCCAAACTCTGCTTTAGAAATATCAAGCGCAACCATCAGATCAATCCAAATTCACTGTCTCACCGGGCTTACGAACATTACTCAATTTTTTTTTCTTTTTGCAACTTAAGTGGCATTCTGCGAATTCACGACAGTTTATCCTGTGCTTTTTTGTTAAGGACTGGCGCTACACTGCAACAACTTCCGAAGTAATTTCCTTCTTCAAGTCTTTTTTATATTGTGTGGGATTAGACTATTGATTTTAATTCGATCACAATCTCTGCAACTTATTTGAAAAGGCTTTTCATGGACAGACCTTTTATTTGGTTATCATCTCTTAGCGATGCTTTTCGGGGACGGGGAGGGGGGGGGGGCCTTATGGCATTTGATATTTTGATGGCTGTAGGGCGTTACAAATTACTTCAAAAATAATGTAAAACATATCCCGTCACAAACCAAAAATGAAAAACAAGTACCCCAGTTTTATTATTTTGTCGACACCATTTTGTAGGTCGATCTCCTATACTGAATAAATTTCTCTACTCTCTCTTCATGCTATTTTTCTTCTATCTTTCATTCGTATGTAAATCTCCTCCACTTTGCATGAAGTTCTTCAATATTCACTGTGTTTTTTGGAAAAAATCTGCTAAGTCCCACCTGGTGGCATTGTTCGAGCTATAACTTTTTTGGATCTCGGTATTATAAAATTTTAACAGACCAAATATTTCTTGAATTTTAATACATAATTCAATATAATATTATATATATATCAGAACAATGCTAGGGATATGATGAGCAATGGGCAAAATGCGGTAGATTTAGAGTTGATGTTGGTAGGTTTTTCAACATTGCAAAAACTAGTAGAAATACCACTTAAGTGGTAGGAGTCCCATCACTGCTCGTTACAGCTCAAGTGATTCCATGCGTCTACTTTGGACTTGATACTCTTCACTCTATGAGGAATGAAGGATCTCAATGGCAATTTCAGTGCGAGGATACAGGGATACAATTCTTGAGATAAAATCGGATAGCGCATCAATCTCATTAAAAGTCTAATTGCTATCTAAGTGTGTGAATATGTGATAACAGAACTTTTGTATTTCATTCGTCACAATCCAGTGATCGGACCCTGCTTTTGGATAATTTGATTAATTTTTCGTAGACTCATTTCTGAAAACGTAACAATACTTAAGAAAATAAATATGGAATGCAAACATTTTATGGAAAACAAATACTCGTATCTCTAGCTATCAAATATTTACTATATATTAAACATAGAATCATAGACGTGAAAAAAAAAAACTAATCAACAGGAACGCCTTGTCGTACGAAAAAGGTGGACACAGCTAATTCAAGAGGGCCTTATATCAGCCAAAATAGTTCAATAACTGAACCTCCTAGCGATGAAGTCGAACAAGAAGCCGAAGCGGATGATGACCCGGAGCCAGCAAGGGTTACGATGTAAGTAGTGCATTGAGAAGCTCGTATTATATTTAAAAAAAATACATACCCACTTATTTGCATTAAGCACGTGCATATGTATCTACAGAACATGCAGTTTTAGGAAGAAGAAAAACTAATTGCTTCCTTCAATCGAAAGAAGTTTAAGTTTTGTTTTTATTGCAAAATACAATAGTTGTTTTATTCCAACATTATCTATTTCACTATCAATTTTGTTAGAGTATATATGTTTAAAATATATATAAGCTACGTGTGATATAATGTTGTTCAGTTGCATACTTTGTCCCAGAAGAAAATGAAGGATTTGAATGAAAAAAAAAATCTGCCCAAGATACAGACAAATGATCTTGGGACTTTCAGATCACTCGTAAGATCGTTCTCGATTGAATATACAGCTGGCCCAACTTTCTCATCAGTAAAGTGATTGTAATAGGGCTAACTGACGATAGTCACCAAAGCATCAACAATGCTAATTTCACCGCGGTGCTTTTATTGTTGATGAAAATATCAACAGAACTCTGGTTATTAATCTCTCAGATCATGTTGTCAACTATTTTATTGTATTGCTATGAAATATTGCAGGCTTTTGTTCACATATCTGTTAAAATCATAATTAGTTAACAACATGTGGAAAGTACTCATTTTTCTTAAAAACATTTGAAACTAGTTTAACGGATGCACACAGGAACGCAATACGAGCAATACGAAAAATAAAATATTTCGTTGCTCGAAGAAAGTTTCAGCAAGCGCGCAAGCCTTATGATGTCCGTGATGTAATTGAACAATACTCTCAAGGTCACTTAAATATGATGGTTCGAATAAAGGTAAAAGCTTTCTTCACGATATTTTAATTCATATATTCAGTAAAGTTTGGTTATTTGCAGGAGCTACAAAGAAGATTAGACCAAACACTTGGAAAACCAGGAAGTTACTTAGCTGGAATCGATCGTGTGGGTAATGTTCGACCAATGACGGTTGGTGCCAGACTATATAGAGTAGAGCAGCAACTCTCCCTTTTCGATAAAAGATTGGAGCACATCATGAATGCGATAAACAATATTTCTATTCAACGCACATCATCAAATGCCTGCAGCAGTACAACACTAGCGGGCCTCAGTCCTTTCACATCAAACCCACAAGCTTTCCAATCAACTCATCATGGGCCACTAACTGGTGACCTAAGTCAGCAACTTCCTATAACACTATTATCTTCAACACAATCCCCAGCCTTATCGCCATCAAAAATATCTAAGCGGGAGTTAGCGGAAGAGTCCTAGTTTATATGGATGTATTTATCTTCAAGGTTTACGACTGAGATAGATATATTTCCTATAATCTCAATATATATTTATACCTTTGTGTAGAAACGTATCTGTATATACGGATTTTTTTATAAACCATATTTCTTCAAATTACATCGTTAATAATTTTGAAAAAAATAACTATAACAAGTAGGTAACTTATGTAGATATACTCGTTTTTTGTGTTCCTTGTTTTGAAGTTTTAATTAGTTTAATAAAAACAAACCTTAAAAAGTATTCGATTATTATCTCGTAGAAATTATTAGATATTATAAGCTATGTTAACTTACATTAATTCCATAATGAATAATTTTAGTTATTATCTAGATATATACATATAAATATATGCATCGAACAAAGAAAAAGAAATATGCAACAGATATAGTTATGATTTAATTTTAAGTGTCTGTACTGTGGTTTGTACTGTTTTATACTTCTTTCATGTTATATGTATAAAGTCAGTAAACTACTTCTATAGCAAAAAAAAGTATACATATACATATATGGGCATTTACCTATATATACATTAGGGTGGCTCTGAACATTTTTTTCCAAAATTCGAAATACATCCTCTCCATCCCTCTACTCAAATATGAAATTTAATCTTTCTATGATGATCGCAACCGGTGCCGACCGAGCTACAGAGTTTATTAAAAATCGTGTTTTATATTGATATTTCGGTATGCTATAAAATAATGTCAAAATTTCAAAGGGCACCCTAATATTCGTATATTGATTTGGCTAGCTGTAACCAAAATACAATGAATCCTTAAACACTATTAAAGATTAGTGTACATTTTACAAGACAGCAGTTTGACTATTTATAATAAGTAGCATCCCCTATATTGTAGAACATTCTTATAAATTCACAAATTTCACAAAAACAACTGAGTATCTAAGCAATGTTAATAAAAAGAGTGAATATTTTAAAAATGAGATTTCCCAAACGAGTAAAATCTATGCAAATTTATAACGAAAATATTAACGATTATTCTTCTTTTGAGCTTTCGAATTAATCTTACATAATCTATACAATCAAATATTACGTGAAAAAATGTAATAACTTTTCGAGTATTGAAGAGTACCTAAAAAACTTAGTACACCATTTTCTTTTAATCGATTACATTTGTATATTAGCAATAAGAGATCTTAGTTTAATTAGTGCATATGTAATTTAATCTAAGTTGGGTCCAAGATATATCGATTTATAGTAACAAATTTACACACTATACAGATTTCAATAGACTCTTGAAAACTATCCTGGGAAAGAGTTTAAGAAAAAGGATAATATATTCATAATTAGCTGTTACAGAATATATAGCAAAAATCATATCGTTCATTTCCCAGTTAATATAGAATAACGATTAAGAAGTTGCGGGAAACAGTCTTGAAATGTAATGTCTTTGTGCCTACTTAATATAAGAATAATCAATAAGCAAAAATATGCACTCTATGAGAGATTAGAATAAAACGGATCTAAGTTTAAACTTCGCAAGGTATCTTTGCGAAGGCTTTTGTTCTTTACCCTTGATCTGAAATTTAAGTTTTAATTTTTCGTTTGATATTTGTAAGCGACATACATTTTAAAATATTATTATGTTTGTTTACATCACGCAATAAGTATATGTGACTTATAATACATAAATATACTGTCATTAGTATCTTAGAAACCATAAAGGTTATGTACAACTAACGTAAAGCAATAATTCCGAGACATTTTAGTAAAAACACGAAGATATGTATGCATAGCATTAATTAACACAACCGTATAATACAATCCATATGCATTACATGCACAATAAGTAAAAACTGAAATATGCAATAATGATAATAAATGCAATTTTTTCATATGTGATAGGTATCTATTTTTAACTAGCTTATCATAATATTGTATATATACGTACTAACAGTTTTAACAATTTTTAGCGATATAATTAAGTTAAAGCATCCATATGTCCATATCTATTCGTTCGTATGTTTATTTAACATTATTCTTAAGAAAACTGCACTGAAGAAAATAACAATAATCGAATTTTGTCTATTTATTCAACTTCTTCTTCCTTTATGGTGCCTTATGCCAATTAATGTAACACTGGTAACAAAAACTCAAATTGTATTATTAAGAATTTATATATATATGTATGTATATATATATGGAAATACCTCACCTCTTACGAATATTCAAATTGCAGCACATTGTTTTTAATTTTATCTAAACACATTTATTTAGAAGAAGCATGTGCGTTTGAAATTTTTATTCGTTTATCAACGTATAATGTTTCTACCTACCGAAATATATTATTTTATCAAATAGATATTTTAATGAAGATTATTTAATTAAATAGATTTGAATGTATATATTTATATACACTAAGCAATTTGTTCAGTCTTTCCGGGGCCATTATAATAGTGTCGAACAGTATTTTTCGTTAAATATCGCACGGAAGTCAAAAGATATCTCAGAAATTAACGAGGAATTTTGTGTAAGCAAATGTCCTGAACATAAAACATGTAAAAACTTATTTATTCTTTCAAATAAAATTAAACTCTGTTCACTAAATTGTTTGCGTGTTACATTATATTTTAAGTACGAATATGAAATAATAAGAAACTTAACACGGCTTAGCAAGTATTTACATACTTTCAAATCCATTTGTTTGTGTGTTTTTTCGTTCTGAAAAATTAACTTGACAAACAGTATAAGAATGTTAAATAACGCACAAAGTTAAAGAAGGAGAAAAAAAATACAACGGAGACCAACTCTAAAAAATATTTTTTTGAGAAAGATTATAGTAAAATTGCACTTAGTTTCTTCATAATAAACTATATATATATACATTACTAAATATAATGCTAAACAAATCCTTTCAAAAAAGACAAATATTCTGTGATTAAAAAATTAAATCATATACATACATCTTATTCATTGATGATTTATTTTATTGATTATGAAATATACGTATGCTTTCAATTGCACTTGTTAAGAATTTAATCTTTTAAATATACACTAAACTGGTCCTCCAAGAATGACTATATTTTCAATGATGGCTATTATCAGCAAAATGGAATCAAATTTCAAGGTTCGTTTTTTTGCCTACAAGACACTATGTGATCCGTGTACACATAGTAGAGTCAGATTCTTACTAACTAAAAACACTCTTCCCATTTTGGTTTATGTTTAATACAACTAAACTTCTTTATCTAGTTCTGTCCTTTTCAAGATGTTTTCGCTCGACCTTGCAGTGTGCAAGTGGCCACTATCAATTGTGTTCGTTCTTCCCATTCGTATATTCTCGTCAGATCTTCGACTCTCAACTCCTTACCAACAATCAGCAGACGTCGAGGATATATCTTCTGAGGAAAAGATTTGGAAGTGCCTCCGAAATTTACTTTAGACTGCTTTTGAAGATAGGAGTGCATTCTTGGTGGCGATGCACACTGCGACGAATTGCTGAACCAGAACTACATTTTTGATGTATGGATTTCTAAAGTAAAAATCAAGTGCTAAGATGACTTTTTATTCTTTAGTTATAGTATATTTTTTTAGTAATATTTAATTTTCCGAGGGAGCAATAAAGTCAATTAAGCCGACCTTCAAAACTTTATGTCTGAGATTTGACGAAAGATGGACCAAAAGTGGATGTTTTAGAGAGCGCTTCAAAAATGCAAATTGCGCGTGGCTAAATGAAACCCTAACATTACCACATGTTTTAGATGAAATACCTTCTTCATCTAATCAAATAGAGCAGAAAGTTACATTTGCTCTGCCAAACCATCCAAAATGAACAATTTAGCTAATCTTTCAAGAAAACATCTGAACCAAGAATACCAAGATACGATTTATGGAATATATCCTTTACATAGCGTATAAACTAAATGTAAAAGTGTTGCAGCTAGAGACCAAGAAAGTAAAGAAAAAGTCAAAGTCAGAAAAATATTAATCGAAGAAGGATTTAAAAATGAAACCGGGTTATTAGTTGATATGCCACCTCAAAAGTCTGGCAATACTAGTGATGGAAACACGGCTGAAGATTCTTTGGAGATGAAGAAAAAACTGCACAGATAACAGGAATTGATAGATAATTTTATCTTAAATGGGAAATGATAAAAATGTTTCATGTCGTATTAGAAACTCTTGGGTCTGGGCTCCCAATTGATACAGTTGCTTGTGAGATTTATGTCAAAGATACAAGGGAACTGTACCTTAAAACCTTAAAAGTTATGCGTGGTATTATATGCCAATAAGTGTACATAAAGTTCTGCTTCATAGAAAACATCTGAACCAAGAATACCAAGATACGATTTATGGAATATATCCTTTACATAGCGTATAAACTAAATGTAAAAGTGTTGCAGCTAGAGACCAAGAAAGTAAAGAAAAAGTCAAAGTCAGAAAAATATTAATCGAAGAAGGATTTAAAAATGAAACCGGGTTATTAGTTGATATGCCACCTCAAAAGTCTGGCAATACTAGTGATGGAAACACGGCTGAAGGTTCTTTGGAGATGAAGAAAAAACTGCACAGATAACAGGAATTGATAGATAATTTTATCTTAAATGGGAAATGATAAAAATGTTTCATGTCGTATTAGAAACTCTTGGGTCTGGGCTCCCAATTGATACAGTTGCTTGTGAGATTTATGTCAAAGATACAAGGGAACTGTACCTTAAAACCTTAAAAGTTATGCGTGGTATTATATGCCAATAAGTGTACATAAAGTTCTGCTTCATAGAAAACAAAATATGTCTTCTTGTTTACTTCCAAAGGGACAACTTTCGGAAGAAGCTCAAGAAGCAAGAAACAAGGAAAGTGGGAAGTTCAGGGAACAATTTTCTGCGAAAATTTCGCGTATAGATACGAAAATTGACCTTCTAAACAGATGGCTTTTGGGAAGATGGCTTCCCAAAACAAAAAAAAAAGTGTTCTCGAACAGGAAGTTTTGCAACTTTTGGATATACCAAAAGAAGTTATTTTGTGTCGAAACCAGGAACTTTGAACAAAAATTATTTTTTGTGAGTGCTATTAATTTAATCCCGCTAAATCAGCGATTCGGCTCACTGTGCAATGCTTGGAATTCGCCGTACTTGCAGGTTGTTCAGTCGTTGCATCAGTTCACTTTCTTCCAGGAACATCCTTCTTTACCTCTACAAGACTTTGCCAACCCTCCGCGTCTGATGAAATGAACGTACCCTTTATTCGTTTGGTGACGTTTATTCTCTAAATAATTCAATACATTTCATACATATAAATTCATGGTATTTCATACAAATTGTCCTCACTATTAACTCGTGATGGCACCGTCTGCTCAAAAATTCGGAAAGAGTTCGAATTTGTAAGGCACGAATTTCAATGTGGCGTATTTGACAGAGGCTTTTACAGTTTAAAACGAGGAAATACATTTAATTCTCTACATCCCGCCCTCGTGAGGCGTCACAATCCTTGACTGAAGCCTCACCAACATCCAAAACTGCTAACTTGACAGCTGGCCTGCCTAGAACTCCGGTAGATGTGTTTACCTCTGTTTATCGTATCTCGTTGTCACCGCTTGCGAAAACCTTCGTGTTTCTGCCTCTTACCAACTTACTCCTCGGAACGTCGAGCACCAGGTCTCCTTCTTTGCGGGGGCGGAACTCGAGAACTTGCATCGCCTACCGTACTGGCAGGTATCCTCGCATCCATCGCCTCCAGAGTCGGTCCTTTATTTGTTGGCTTACGCGCCACTGCTTCCTAGGGCATAAGACTCTCTCATTCACCGGTCCTGGAGCTTGAGTTGAGTTTACACCGCCCACCAGAAGGTGGTTAGGCGTCAATGGTTCCTCTTCCTCAGGAGAAACCGGCAGGTAGGTAAGTGGATGGCTGTTGACAATGTTCTCTGCTTCGATGAGTGTGATCTATAAGGTCTCTAACTCAGGTCCACTTCGTCGTGCAAACAGCTTAGGACTCTTCACTGCGCGCAATAATTGCTTCCATTATCTTCCGGCGTGTGGATTTAGTGGACAATTGAAAACCCACTCGATGCCCTTCGAAGAAAGCTCCGTTTTTATAGCGTCGTTGTCGAAGACTTCTGCTGTCAGCAATTCGTTTCTCGCACAAACAAAATTGGTTCCATTGTTATCACCTTGGGAACCCCTCTCCTGTTTACGAAGTTCCGCATGCATAAGATACAGGCATTTGTTGACAGATCAGCCGCTACTTCGAGATGAATTGCCCTGATGGGCATACAGGTGAGGAGGGCAACCCATCGCTTTTCCCTAGAGTGTTTGATGGCGACATATGCCGGCCCGAAATTGTCAAACCCCGTGTAGGTAAAGGGTCTTACGAATGGCGTGATTCACTCCTTCGGCAACTGTCCCATCAACGGTGGCAATGGCTGTGTGTCTCGTACACGACAGTATAAGGACTCACTCTTGACCTTTCGAATAGCGGAATGCAAATGTGGCACCCTGAATCGCTGTAGAATTCCATATGTGATGACGTCATCTTTTTAGTAATGTAGCAAGCGGTGCTAATGGTGTATAAAGGACTTCGTTATTGGATGGTTTTTCGGCATGATGACTGGACGACAGAGTTTAGTGAACCTGAAGAGCCAAGCTGCAATCTTGATAATCTTTGAGAACTTCGAAATTCTAGATATATCGAACATATGGTTACTCACCAACACGAAAATATCCGACAGCGCTGAAGGACTTTTCACTGACATCGACGAAGACGTGAAGAACAGTTTTATCCGCAGCCCACAATCCCCGATCATATCTGCAGCAAGGCTGGAAAATTTGACTTCGACTGGCGCTTCGCTGGCGAAATCTAAACGAGGACCCTTTCATCCCATGCGGTTGCACTCTTTCAAACCGATCGCAGCAATAGCTTATCATATATGGTGAAAATAATATCATGCCAAACGGGTTGAAGAAAGACATTCTTATGCACAGGAGTTCCCGCTTGTCGCCCTCCATGATGGCGCTGTTAACTCTAGGGAATTTGAGCTTGAATACAAAAACGTCCTTCTATTGGTTCCAGAACTGTCTTCAGTGTGTGGACATTGACGACTTCATCATGTTGGGTAAGTTCAGGATCTTCTATGGCGTCTAGCACTTTTCTGGAGTTTGATTTGAGCCCTAGCAACTTGAAATCTCTCACAGCATAAATGCGAACCACGGCTTTTGTGACTTCACTTGCTTCTTTCACATCATTGACACTGTCGACGTAATCGTCCACATAGTGGTAATGGATTGCCCTTGGACGACTCGTTAATTTGGTTGGTTTTACTCGTTGGTTTTTGCAAACTCGGCTGATCACGGAGAACAACTAGCGCCAGATGTCATCACCTGCATGACGATCTTTTCGATTGGCTCCTCTTTCGTGTTTCCAGAGAAACCGCTGCAGATCTTGATCTTTGGGATGGACGAGAACTTGGTGGCACCTGTATGTCACCTGACATCTGGAAGCTGAACAGCACGGCAGTAAGTGGCGCATGGTCATCCGGACCCTGCATCAAGAAAATATCAAACGATACATTTTCGATCCTGGCGGCTGCGTCGAAAATCAGACGGATTTTGTTAGGTTTGTTTGGGTTTCTTACCCCAAAGTGTGTCAGGTTTCAAATCTTACTACTCTTCTTTCCGAATGTAGCTCGCAATCATGTGGCAATAAGCGGCAGCAAAGTCGGGCTGGATCTTCTTTCTAGACAGCTTAGGCGTAGTTTGGCCATTGCGTAACTCTCCGGAACCTCGAACAGGTTTCTACAGCAATCCTGTCTGGTATGAATCGTTGACCCTCACGGTTGTGGACGTCAAAATCCGTAAGGCCCTCTCATTTTCTGTGAATATATTGATCCGGTTGTGTCGCACCACGCTAACACATGCGAAATGCACTGCATAGGATTTCGGCAAGGCGATGCGCTGTCGTGTGATTTCTTTAATTTGTTACTGGAGAAGATATAGTAGTGCGGCGGGCAGCCGGAAAACACTATCTTCTACAAGTCAGTCCAACTGATGAGATATGCAGATGCCATCGACGCTCGTTTCCCACGTACCGCAGAGAAAACTTTAACGGCGATTGAGGAACAGACGCAACGAGCTGGTTTTCAGGTCAATTAGGATAAGACAAAATATACGCTGTCGAGCAAGGAACGATCCACCGCAGACCACCTAGGGCAAAACATGACAATCGACAGCTACAATTTTGAGGTAGTAAAGATGTTTGTCTACATCGGGGCAAACGTAAACTCCACGAATGACATCTTAGTGGAGATCCGACGTAGAATCACCATATTGGTGCCTTCGAAAGAAAAATTCTACGTCGGATATATGGTCTCATCTGCGAAGAAGGCGTATGCAGGAGAAGACACAACCACGAACTCTACGAGCTGTACCTGGATGTGTATGTAGTCTGGAAGGCAAAAATCCGCCGTCAGCACTGGCTCGAAAATATCGAGCGCTTGGACAACACTGCTTCAGCAAAGAGAGTATTCGAATCCGAGCCTCCTGGTTCGAGAAGGAGAGGAAGATCGAGCTCTGTGTCTTTCGATACTGCATGAGTAGCCTATGTAGTTTGGTGCGAATGTCTTCCGGATTATTAGAAGCTGGCCGTAAGCCATTTTTGAGGATCTGGACAAGCGCTCAGCTTGTTCGTTGGAGGATGGATGTACAGGCGCTGTTAATTTCTGCAGGATTCTATTCCTTTCCAGGAATTGTTGAAATTATCTCAATATTAGAGACAATATTTTGCGGAATGACGAATCTTGAAAAAAGCTCTCGCAGTGCGCGTATAGTATTGGAGTTGGTTATTCGATTCTCAACCAGCGATCGAATAGCGTATGGGATATGTCTGGATTCATGTAATTTCAGGTGTAGTGCCTCTCGCACGCTCAAGGACGTTATTTATTTTCAACATTCTCCCCCCGGTGTCAAGACAGCTCTCAGCAGAACTCTCACCATACTTTGAAACCTCCTGAATGTCTAACACCGCACGTTTGACCGCAGGGCGCATACAGTACCTCACAAAATTGAGCATACACTCACAGTTTAAACATATTTTTATCTTTTTCGCCTTACAAAAAGTAGTTAATTAATAAAACTTAAATGCAGTTCGAATTGACATATTTCAATTGCTAAAAACCATAAACAAAAATATGAAAATTAAAAAAAAACTTGCTATTTCTAAGCAAAATAAAAAAAGGCACTTCCTTTTAACACACAAAATTGATCATACACTTAAAGTAAATTCGAGTTACGACTAAAACACAAAACAAAAAAGTTACAAATAAAATTTCAGTAACTCGTGGCACCTCCTTCAGCATCTATGACAGCTTGTAACCGTCGTGGCATGGATTTTACCAGTTTTTTAGTAAAAAGATGGCGAGTTGCTGACTTCTTATCACGTTTTTCCGCAGAACGAGATCTTTGTCATAGAAGATTCCCGGCGGCTTGCTACCATCCGCTGATCCCAAAAGGAAGTGGTTTGGTGTCAACGGTTCGTCTTCCCCCAGCCTCCAAAGGAACGTGCGTTAGAGGTCGCGAATAGATGACGGCATCGACTTTAATAAGATAGGCCCTTAGTGAATCGTCCTGAAGTTTTTTTTTTGAGTTTCTGTTGAGTTAATTTTGTCCTCTAGTGTGCACCTCGGAAATCCGTAACGTTATCGGAATAGAAAACCTTTGGGGTACCACGCCGTGCCACAACGCATCCGTTGACAGACTGCAAGCCACCTCCAGATGCACGGCCCTCATGGTTAAGCGAGTGAATAAAATGGCCCACCATTTCTCGGATCTTCTTCCGAAAACAACTGTCATTGGGCCGAAGTAGTCCACCCCCACATGAGTGAACGGACGTGTATAAGCCGCAATCCTTCCTGCAGGTAATGGCGCCATTTCTTGATACATCGACTTTGCAAGTTTCTGCTGGCAACGGACACACTTGCGCCTAAGGCTTTGTAACTCAGCGGGCAAACCCGGGTTGCAAAATTGTTGCCTCATCTTATTAAGAACAGCTTCATGGTAGCAATGATGATGTTGGTGGTAATGCTTAATAATTAAATAAGTCAAGCGATGGCGTCTGGTTAGTAGCACTGGTCGCTGCGTATCGTAGTCTACATACACATCCTCACAAAATTATTCGCACAAAGACTTTACAGCCGAATTTATTTAATATTTTCTATGTACAACTTAAAAAGTAACTGTTTTTTTGTAATATACATCTGCTCTATATATTCAATAGTCATATTCAAGGTTCAAACTGATGCAATCAACCCTAAAGGTATTTTTTTTTTCGACTTCTCCGAAAACGGCAAGAGAAAAGCAGACACAAAATTATCCGCACAAACTCAAGCGTTGTGTTAAAATAACCGCTCATTCTGTTGAATGCTGTGATCGAGGCAACAAGCGGAAGGATAGAAGATATTTCTGAGAAAATAAAATAAAAAAAAAAAACGAAAAAAGAACAAAATTGGAACAAAAAAAAATCGGAAACTTCTATAGAAGAGCGAAAGGTTGTTTTAAAGTTAGTTTGCGAAGGCAAAACGTACCGAGCGACTGGTTCGCCAAAGAGTATGTTAACAAGACTCTAGACTTTTGGAACACCGTTATTTTTAATGACGAAAACAAGTTTAACTTGTTTAGCAATGACGGGGAGGAAAGGGTTTGGCGAAAACCAAACACTGAGCTGAATAAAGCTAATCTTTAAGCGACGGTGAAACATGGCGGTGGTAATATCATGATGTGGTGGTGTATGTCTGCGCGGGGGGTTGGCCAAATGGAGTTCATTGACTATAGAATGAACCAATATGACTACCTCGACATCCTAAAAAGAAATTTGAAGCAAAGCGCTACTTAAATGGGTCTAGGGTCAAATTATGTCTTTCAGCAAGACAACGACCCAAAGCACACTGCTCACAATGTCAAAATTTGGCTGCTTTTAAATGCTCGCTCGCAGCTCAAAACGCCTCCACAGTCACCCGACACCAAACCCATTGAACATTTGTGGGCTGAGCTTGAAAGAAATATTCGAAATCGAGCTATCAGCAGCAAGGCTTCTCTTAAAGAAGCTCTACAACGAGAATGGGAACTTTTACGCCCAGATTTTTGCAAGAAACTTGTCGGGAGTATGTCAAAACGACTAAGAGCCGTTATTGATGCTAAGGATGGTGCAACTAGATACTGATGTGCCACACACCTACTTTTTTTTCTGTATTTTTTCATATTTTTATTTTTGTGCGAATAATTTTGTGTTACGTTTAATTGAAGTCAGTTTGTTTATTTTCTTTTTTGCCTACTTGGATTTATTAATATTTGATTTTTTTGTACTAATTTTTAATCTTTTACTAATTCAAATTTTTTTTAATTTTATTGAATTAATTTTTCACGACTAAGCTAGTGGAATTTAGCTTATTTCGTTAAATGAAGTCTTGTGCGAATAATTTTGTGAAGATGTGTAGTTCACACCATCAATTCTGCCTTTCATCCTAAGCAGCCCGTCTGAATACACAAACGGCGAACATTTGTAAAGCAAACTTGATCTTTTCACCGCCACCTTTTAGAATTGCCAGATCGTCCGCGTAAACTTGAGTCTGCATCATCATTACTATCCGCAGATGCGATGTTTTTAGTTCCAAGGATGTGAGCGAACCAATGCACCTTAATTGAACTTTGGCTTTCTTCTTTAAGTTGTTTAAGAAGCGTAGAGTCCATGGCTCAAAAGCAAAAACCTCGGTCTTAACTCTTCTTCTAGAAACTTGATGTCTTCCGGCCAGGATTCCTCAGTACTGTTTAAAAATGATGGACCTTTAAGCCACCTTTCTGTAGGTGAAAACGATGGCATCTTCCTCCACTTAGTGGCTTCGTCAGCCATATTTTCTGTGCTGGGGACCCAGCGCCATTCATTTTGTTTGGAGCCTTCCAGTACTTCACCAATTCTATGCATTAGGTACGAATCCGCCCTAAGCCAGGCAAGCACAGTTTGAGAATCCGACCAGAAAATTCTTCCCTCTATGTTTAGCAGGTTATGGCTTCTCACAATTGCTGCTGCAAGTTTTACTCCCATGGTAGCCGCTTGGAGTTCCATACGAAAGAAACGAAAATAAGCCACTGCTGCCATAGCGTTCTCACGGATCCACGAAGAAGTGTTGTTGGATGGAGACATCATCTCTCGCGGATAGTGGACTGTAGCATCTGGAATCTGTGTACTTGAATATCTTGCACGTGTGGAAATTGATACAGCCACTCCTCCCCATGGACGTGGACTCGATCGGGAATAACCTGATCCCACTCGATGCCGGATTTCCACACCTCTTGCAAGATCATCTTTATAATCACCAGTTAATGCGCCAGGATACCTAGGGGATCAAAAACTGTCATTAAGATTTTTAAAAGCTCACGTGTAGTAGGTTTCCTTCATCCTTTCAGAATCTCTTCGTGAATCTTGACGAAGCGCAACGAGAAGGTAAAGATGTCTTATTCGATCTTCCATCACATGCCAAGCACCTTCGACTTCATCATGCTGACCAAAATTTACTTGCCGGATTTATGCAAACCCAGTTCCTTCATCACACGACTTGAGTTCGAAAGCCAACCTCTTATATGAAAGCCAGCTTTAGAATGGATAAATTTGACTTCCTTTGCTCCTTTCGGTCCTTTTAATAATGGATAAATTTGACTTCCTTTGCTAGTTGTACAGCTTCCTCTTCGGTGTTGACGCTGTCCATCAAGTTGTCAATGTAATGATGTTTGGTTATTTCCATAACTGCCCTCGGATAAACATCAGTCAACTCGTCGGCATTTTTGTTTTTAACGAATTGTGCGATACTTGGAGAACATGAAGCACCATGAAGCACAAAACCTCCATAACATATACATCTGGTGGCTTAGTTGATCCATGTTCTCTCCATTAGAGCCTCTGGCTTTGCTGGTCCTCAACACGTACTCGCAGCACGTACTTAGTGGAACATTTCGAATATGTCCCCACATATAGCAACTGGTTTGCTGTTAAAGGAATAAAGTACGGCTGGTAAACTCACTAACAAATTCGGTCCTTTTAATAGCAGAGAGTTAAGTAAAACACCCTTGACCATGGCTGCGGCGACCGAAACTAAACGCACGTTCTCTGGTTTATTTCATTTTTCCCCATGAAGGTAACCAAATACCAAGTCCTCGGTAAAGTTTGCGTCAATTCCTCCGGTGTCAGTTTGCGTGTATAACCCTTTTCGAGAAGATTCTTAAGTTGTTGCTCGAGCTTACATGTTAGTTCACTATCTGCAGATATTTTTCGCTCGATACATTCCAGTCTCTTCAAAGCCATCGGATAACTGTCCGTCATCTTGAAATGTTCGTACCGCCAAAGAAGACCACTGTCGAATCGATCACCAACACATCTAGTAATGCTGCTTAAGATGTCCATAGCCATCTTGTCATGGATATTTTCTATAAACTCCTCATGTGTACCATGATTTTCTAGCGACAGGAATTCTTGCACGAATTGTGATACACATGATGTATATTCTTGACTCCTGAAGCGACGCCACAAACAACCTATCCCAGTCGAGTTTTAATTGCGATTGAATCCCTTTGCTTGCCTTGGCGAACCCTGAGCGCTACCGCAAGATATTCACCAGAAACGCAAATCAACAATTTCGGCTGCACACTGCGATACGTCTCCAGAGGAAGTCCCTTCAACTGAGAAAATTTCTTTTGTGGGTCCTGTGAATTAACGATACTTGTGGTGGACTTAACTTCCTTATCGTTCTGACGTCCTCTAAAAGATACTGTTTTGGTGGCACTGCTGATCTTTGCCGAGAAGAAATCTTCACAGATATTTTCTTTGATTAGTGTTCAACACGTACGATGTCCTCAGTCCACCTCAAACACAATGGTTGATGTGGCCCCTCAAGATCCAAACTTTGCGCAATTTTTTCTTTATCCAAAAGGGCAAATTTGTCCAAATGTTTTCCATTTGCATATAAAGTCACTGGTGCAATCTGGAACAACACATCATCCTTTTGACTCAGATGAGTATTGCACATACGTTGAATTGGAATTGTCGTAAAATCATTGAGGAGATTATGATGTTTTAGTTCACATCCGTTTACCGAGCAACCCCTCTTTTCATTACACCTTTTCCGCGATGAGTGGGGCAAAGAATTTTCGCAAATGCTGTTGCTATCAGCATCCTGTTGACTCAGATAGGTATTGCACATATGTTGAATTGGAGTTGCCGTAAAATTATGCAGGAGATTGTGATGTTTTAGTCCACATCCGTCTATCGAGCAACCCCTCTTCTCTTTACACCTTTTCCGCAATGAGTGGGGCAAACAATTTTCGCAAATGCTGTTCCTATAAATAAGTCGCTTTCGCTCCCGAATGGATAGACGCATGAATTCTGCACATTCATATAGACGATGACTTTATTTGCATGGATAGCACTCTTTTTTTGTCATTGAACTTTGAGGTTGGATAGTGTTGTTAACTTCTTGGTGGATATTGACGTGCCCACGTCGCCGTTAAATTTTTTTTCCTTCCTGCTCCTTTAACGTCGTTTAGCCACTCGCTGAAATCATCCAGATTCTCACTCAAATTATGTTCTGTATGCCTACCATAGTTTAAACATAGATTAGGAGGCAGCCTGTCGACGAGTTCTAACAATAATACCAAATTCGTTATGTAGTTTTTTAAATTTGCGGCTTTCATTGTTGACACTAATTGTTTGACCAAAACCGCATTGTGTACCAATGAATCGAATCTTTCCATCTTTGGTAATGGGCTAGAACGAATCTTACAAAACTAGTCGTCCTCTTCCTCGCTAATGCCAAGAGCTCGTATTTCTTATCCAAATACTGTTGATCCAAAAAATAGCTTAATTTAACAAAAACAAAACTTTATTCAAACAAGGAACCAAAGAATTAGAATAATACGGAATTAAGTTTAATTTTTAATCTACGGTACGCTTTAAGGTCTAACCGCCTCGATCTTTCCTATTCTTCACCCAGTATCAACCCCAAAAGAAATCTGTTTTAACTTCGGGCCAATTAGAAAATCTCTTTTAAATTTGTCGCTTCATCGCACCGCCATCTACCCGCTCCACGTGTTGTCACGCTCTAGGAGGTTATTTTTTTTCAACAACTACAGACTCGCCATGTACAGCAAGTGCAAATTTTCCAACCACAGTGCAGTAAAAACAGCCCTGAGAGCATTCTGAACTACACCGATTAACAATATTCCAACAGAATCCAGGCTTCCTTCAATTACAGAAAGGATAGAATACCTTACCGCCTCTATTCTCCTCAAAATCAACTCTTGTAACAACTCCCTTATCCAAACGATCACAAAAAAGGTCCTGCGAAGATCCAGACGCCAGAAATACCCATCCTCACTACTCAATGCCGTACACCTAGCCAACAAATGGGATACACCTATATGCCTAAAGTCAAACGAAAAATACCCATTATTCCCACCATGGAAAATACCGAAGCACTCCATTAATATCGATCTGCAAAAGCTTCCAAGCTTCCTTTGCTATGGTTGGTGAATACGGTAACATAAATTCAAAAGGCCTTCTACATCACTCGACTTCCATCTTTACCGCTGAAGCTTTCGCCATTCTTAAGGCCACAACATTTATAAAAAGCAAAAGAACTGGAGTTTTTTTCTGACAGCCTATCAACAATAACCGCCCTAAGTAATTTAAATAATAAAACCATCGACAACAAAAATTTAAAAATAATTTGTGTACCAGGGCATGCTGTTATAACTGGAAAGGAAATGGCGGACAAATCAGCAAAAGTTACTCTAAAATAACCACTTATCCAATTTTACATCCACAATAAAAGAAGAAAAATCTATCTCGGAAATTAAAAAATTTTAACGTATTGTAATAGATGTCTTCATCACTACTCCAGAATAAACCTCGAAGCAGATAAAATAACTTACCCGATAAGTGTACCTCCTAGTAGGCTAATATGCTATAAAAGACTACGATTGGGCCATACCAACATCACTCACAGCCACATCCTAACAAGAAAACAAACACCGCTCTGCCACCTGTGCAATAATAACGTTAATCTTAATATAAAGCATCTAACTAATGACTGTGTAAATGTAAACTAGTGTCCAAAAAAGTCAGTCTAACAAGCAACCTGGTAAACCTTTTAACTGTTCCATCAAAACAAAACATTAAGGACGTTTTTAAGATCTTAACATTAATAAAATTGGAAAATAAGATCTAAATTGAGTATTTATTTATTATTATTATACTTAATTATTATTATAGTTTAATTTTTTCGCAGGTTAAAAATAACAAAAGCTGGCGCCCTAATTTTAGATTAATCATGTTATTTATTACTGATTAATAAAGTTATAATAATAATATCAAAGCGTGAACGCTGTATTGTGACTTGCTAATGGCTGAAAGACAATAGTGCGTATGAGCCGACGTTGGCTTTCAATGCACACAATTCAATGGCCTTGCACAAAATCAACGTCGGCCTGCGTTAGTGAAAAATGAGAGAGATGAGGGGATCGTAATAAAACGTAAAACGTAAGTCCAACGCACGTCGTTATTGAACATGTTGGATATTTTTTAACAGAGGGGTTCGCCGTGAGAGAGATTTTCTCCTATATTGATAGTTTTCTTCCAAATTGGGAGTATTTTGTGTCAACTGTTATTTGAGAAATGAAAACAGCTGATTAAAAATAATTTAACGACAAAAGTCATTTCAAATGAGCGTATGCAGAAAGAAAGAATTTTTCATCTGGTAGATGAGAGAGAACAGTTGATAAATTGAGTAATCATTTCAACGCAGTGTGGCATCGCATTCTCTCCTAATTTGTTTTTGTCTCTATATTTGTTTCAGGCATTATGCCCAGATGGACATGTCATACAATGCGAACGCCGCTATACAAATGTGAACAGATCCGAACTATAAAGGGATTTTCGAGTCTCGCGGTAGAAGCCGTAAGCCCTGTCTATCGATGAAAAAAGAATATCAACCGTAATGGCGGATCATTTGATTAGGAAGGCATGCACATGAATTTCGTGTGCGTAGAGTGCCTACCTCTGCCTTTATTTAAATTTGTGTATAATATTTATATAAATTCGATCTAGTTAATTTCCAGTTCATTCAGTAATACAATTTGTTCTCAATATTCATGAACATGATTGAAATCAACAAGACCACAATTGGGATTGCTGCTGGTGTGGCTGGGACTTTATTTCTCGGATATTGCATTTATTTTGACAAAAAACGTCGGAGTGATCCTGATTATAAAAAGAAAGTCCGCGAAAGTATGCTAGTCTTATGAGGAAGTTATAGATGTTGAACAATTTAATTCTAGGGAGACGTCGCCAGCGTAAAAATGGTAACACTTCGAAAAGTGGAATGCCCAATCTAAACGACCACGAGGCTATTGAAAGGTATGTAGTACACACATAACTCGAAAGACATGGCTAATAGAAATTAATTTCAATTAGCCCCAGGTCTCTGCATGCATTGACTTCTTTCGTAGCCTCAGTTATATAATCGAAGTTATCGCTTTTTTTCTTCTAAGTTGTGTAGGTGATTTAGTAATGAAAAAACAAATTCTTCCTTTGAACCCTTAATCAGCAATATGTATTTTCCCTTTGTAATTAATGAGTTTGTATTTGAATTATTACAAGTGTATGTTTTTATACAGAAATAAGTTTGCTATCGGTACCATTTGAGTCTTACATAAGACTGCACTTGTATATACTTTGGAAATGGTTAAAAAAATAACAATTTATAACCTCCCAAACACAATTTGTTCAATTAAATCATATATGTATATACAGCAATATATCCACATATATATATATATATATATATATATATATATACGGGTTGAGATCATGATTGCATTTCAGCAATCAAAATAGTATTTGTAAATGCAACATAAGTAGGCGATACAAAAAAGTGCTTGAGTGACGTTTATATATCAAACAAACAATTGTGCCCAATGTCTAAAAAAAAAACTATAATACTAATTGTAATTGTTGATGCAATAAATGGACCAACTACTGAAAATATTAAAGAAAGAAACAATAGAAAAATAGGAACCATTTTTGCATGAAGAAATCCGCCCTACGGTTTCCCTACAATCCTGCAACAAAACAAAAATGACTGCAGTTTTGATCACCAGTTTGACTGTCACATTGCTTTTATGCAAGCAGTTGCTACTGCTCTCATGCATAGTCACTGCGGTTTATTTACATTTATGAACACAAACCTTGCAGGACAGCCGCAGTTTGACGTTTATAAACACTAATATACCCATATGATTCTAATGCCATACAATACTTTGCGATAAAATTAGGGTGTAAAGTGATAGTAAAAAAATAGCTAAAATATCTGGTTAAATGAGCAAAATATAATTGTGATTGTTCGGATATCGTAAACTATATTCCATGGCTACGTATACATGTAATAACTCACCTAGGGTCACATAAATGGTTGGCACAAACTTGTGTATTTCATTAATAAAAATTAAGCCAGATGTGAAGAGTAAATGAATTTTTGATTAGTTTTCACTAGATTTTCATTTTGTATGAATCCGTTTTCAAGATGAATTCTATGAATTTGATGTACATACATCATCACGTGACTGTTTATTTGGCTTTCGGCATTTGTTCTTATTCATTGGCTCATTTTAACAATTATGTACCTTATTTTAGTGATTATCCTTGACATATTTTACTTTTTTTAAATTTGTTCTTGTAACTGTTTTCACAAGTGTTTCGAAGATTTGCTCGTACTTATCTTCATATTCCTAGGCAGTACGAAGTTGACCTGTTTCCACCTTCTACAGTAAACTCCTGTGGTACTGTGTGTGCTTTGTTGTATCACAAATGGATGGGACATACATTCTTATGCCGACTCCGAACGAAGACGTTTAAGAAACGTTCTCTAGACAGAAATGCTCTATAGGCATTGTCAATGACCCAAAGGATGTCGAGCTATGAATCACGAAAGTTTGTAAATTCAATACCTGTACCACATGCGTGGGATTCGACTAACCCAACCAACGTAGAACCTTAGCTGTTCGTTTTAATAGTGTCATATTTTTTTGAGACAGTTATCAATGGACACTTAGACATTTTCGTAGACTCTCAATGCTCCACCATACCATAAGCTTGAATGCCTTTGTTGTTGAACACTTCGGATGACCCAGTCTCTGGCAGCCTTACTCGCCCGCCAATGAGCATGAAGCACCCGTTTCCACTTGAAATGACTTCACACGTCCATCAAGATCCATAACTTTGATCCTTTATTGATTTGCACACATTGCTGAAATTATGTTGCTCGTAACTGCGTACTCCTTAGCGCGATCTCGGCATTTCCTTAGCGCATTCAAGGGTTGGATGAGGTCCTTCTCCACTAGGGAACTTTTGAAACTTTTGCTTAATTTTAAGCAATAAAATAAATATACTATTACATATATTCTACGGTAGCTTATCTGGTATTAAAAACATTTCATCCTTCATAGTATTCGTAGGCATAATACACAACATTAGAACAAATTGTGCAACATAAAAATTGTTTGAATTCGCAGTCATTGGAATCACAGACAACGAAGCAGCTGATACAGCAAAAAAAAAGGCAGACTTCATACAAAGAACTATGCTATTATGTTCCCACTAAATCGAAATCCCGAGGTTTGGATGAACTTTTACTGAATACGTTCCCGCCGACTTTGGAATGATTTCAAATGTCATTAGCTGTCAATTTTGAAGTGGTCTGAAAAACCACTTGTCAAATTGTGTTATCAAAGCATGGTGTATTTCACTAACTAACGATCAGACTAACTTAGGTGAACTGCAGTAACAACTGTTCATAAACTTCGATGGCGGGCAGGATGTGCAGTCATTTTATGCAGAACTGCATGTGTCTATTCAAAACGCATGGGAAAAGAAATTATTTTATTAGCTCAACTTCCGACGTTTATGAAAACACTAGATAGCGATATATAATCATTTTTTTAAGTTTAATTAAGTTCATTGACAGTAAGTAGACTACCTCTCGGATAGCTTCTTTTTCTGCCTGGTCTACACTGCAGTGGTAAGGCAGTCGGGAGTTCCATGTGGCCTGAAATGTGTTTTTTGTTCCACCGGTTGCATTCCCTCAAACTAATCGCGGCCATGGTGGGTGTAAACTTCCCATATGAGAAGCAGTTGTAACATTGTTTCCATGGCGGATGAAAGTGTGGAGCGAATCTATCTATCTATCTTTTTAAAAGTAGCTATTTTTTATATTTAGTATTGCATACTTTTATAAAAAATGTTCATGAATTCATAATTTTACAATGTATGTATGTACATAATTCAAAAATTAGTTCGTTTGAATAAATTTCTACATTTCATTAGGAAGCTTATTAGATAGTTTGAGTCCTTTTATCATCAACGCGTTTTGAAATCTTTCCGTTCTTTTTTGCTCCAGCCTGTAGTTGTTTGCATAAGATGGTATGGTTAAGCTTCACCGACTTGAGTAGTCCTGTTTGTTAAATATTGTTGGAGCGAATAAAAAGACTCGTCCGATCTTTCTGGATGAACTTCAAGGAATACAATTTTATTGAATGAAAGGGATAAGGTTACAAAGAATAACGAAAGATAAAATAGATACTTAACGAAGGGAAACCCGTGTTGCCACTTTATGGTACATGTTTTTATTGTGTGACGACAAATATACTGGTGCATTATCCATTTTCATATTGAAAACTGTTAGTAAGCTGTTCAGCTGTAACCTTTGTTTTATGTTTAACCATTGAAGCACTGCACTTTAGTATTGTCCTAATTTTTTTTATTTGTATTAATATTAGATACTTTTATAAACTTTTTAGATTTCATAATTTAGTTCAACAAAGTACAATACTTACTTGTTTACTTGTTTATATTCATTTAATACAATTTGTTTTAAATAACCCGCGGTTTTTTCTATTTTCGATTGATTTGGTAGTCTCTTGAATAATTTTATTATAATTGATATTTTGTTGTTGTTATTCCGTCTGTTGTTATCATATTATTTTATTTTAACATATGCATCTTAAATCTTTACTACACATTACTATCAATATTCATTTCAATTGGGTTAAAAAAACATTTCAATTTGAATTTGTTTAATGTTAGTTGTTTGTTCGCGTAAAAGATTAGTTCTTAATTTTTTAACAGAATTGTAGTAGCCTTGAATTCACAGTTCACTGTATATTGTTTCCTAACAACTAACAGTTCAAACATAGCAGCCCGAGTTATCTTGCATGATTTTGTTTCTACGTCATCTTGAGACTCAGAAGACATTTCCATTGAATTTTGATTTAATAATGACACTGACATTTCCTCCTCATTGAAAACTAAATGGCCCGGCTCACTTTGATTAATAGTTCTGTTCCCGTACTTTCTGCACAAAATTGTGAAGACTGTCATTTTTTAAGGAGTGGGGGAAAAATCTCTCAGAGAGAAGCAAAATCTCAAGAAAGTACGGGAACGCAGTTTTACCAAATGTGTGAATTATGTTATTTATGAAGCGTCAAGTCTGAAATCTCACATGCATACATGAAATTATCAGATACATTCGAAAACAAAACCAAATGCACAACAAACTCTTTGAGTATTTGACACATCAATTCATTTGACATAAAACCAACAAACTGCCCACAGAAATTTCTTTTGTTAAAATGGGCAGAGTGGGGAAAATTTTGGCGTACGGGAACGGACTTCCGTAGATTTGTGTTGTTTATTTTGGGTACGGGAACAGACCTCTGTGATCTTCTGTAAAGTTTTCTGTCTGACATGCCTGATGAATAATGTTTGCCAAATCTGCCAAAATGATGTCGTCACTGTCACTGTCATAGCGCAACATTTCATCTTGCATGAGTAATTTATTCCAACAGTTTTATGTAAATCGCTAGTCGCAAATTATAGTTTTTTAAAGTGCTCGAACATTTTCACACTCGTTCTCAAAAAAAAAAAAACAAACCAAACAATCTTCCAGCTTTCGACGTCTGTATAATCGTTTAAAAGTCATGATTATACCCTAGTCCATTGGTTGCAGTATGGAGGTTTTAGTGCATTAACTTCATCTTTTGGTATTTTTAAGATATTTCCCTGGTACCACCTCACTACACTGATACATTTTTTTGAGAACCATTCATTAAAAATCTGTTGATAGAACCAAGCTTTCTTCGAGTTGTAATAATGTATCTCTAACTTGTCGATAATATCTTTTAGTACTCTTGGTTTCTTCGATTTTCGACCATTCACATTTGCGAAACACAAAACTGATAAACGATATTATGGCTGCTTATGGCCAGAAAGTTTTTTTTCCGATTTATCCGTCTGAGCTGATAATGGCATTGTTTTCCAAAAAAATTCCTGTTTCATCTGCCTTATATATTTGGAAATCAGAAAGATTTTGTCCCTGAGTATATACTTTAAAATCACTTTTATATGTTTCTGCATTTTCAGTGTCAGCACTTAGATCTGCGTATAATATTATCTTGCTATATTTTAATACATTTGGCAAATCATTGATATATAGTGTAAACAGTTTCGGACCCAATATTGTGCCCTGAGATACGCCCATAGTTATGTATGTAGTGCTAGATATGCTGTTATTTACCCTAGTCCATATACATACGTTTGAACCCAATTCAACTCGTCCTTTATACCATAAGCTTTTAGCGTAGTCACCATTATACCGTAGTCAATTGTTTCAAAAGCTCGTTTGAAGTCGAGAACGATAGTCATTATTTTATTCTTCTTTTTATTAATCTTCCAATCGTTTATTACGTGGTTTACTGTTGATTTACGTGAGAGGTGTTTTCTTTAACCCGAATGAAAGCAAGAAAGAATTTTGTGCTTGTCTATGCAGTTGAAGAGTTGCTTTTTAACCACTGTTTCGATTATTTTTTCCATTGGCCCCAGGATATTAATCGATCGAAACTCCTCACATTTTATTGTGTTTGAGACTTTATGAATTGGAATTAGTAACGATTCCTTCTATGCATCAGGGAAAACTCCCGATTCGAACGATCTATTTTGTACTTCTACAAGAGTTCTGCTGATTTTAATCCAGTTATCCATTATCATTTTAGGTGAAATTCTATAATAATCTGGTTCATCTTCAACTTCTATGATGCTTCACAAAATATTTGTTAAAATTTTCTACGATCTTGGTGTCATCGTCGTGTTCTACATCATTATATGTCACTTTACTAATTGTTTTTCATTTTTGTCTTAATACTAACTCCTTAATTTCTCGCCTCATTTCCTTCTGCCCTTAAGCTTGGTTAATCTTTAGTTTGATAAATTTGTTCTCAGCTTGGGCTATTTTCCCATTATATTTGTTTGTATGCCAACCAATTCTGATTATCATTTGTTTCTCAATGCAGGCCTCCAAAAAAGGATCCCATATGTTAGAATTGGTCTAACGACTGCTGTATACATCTTGTGTATCATTCTCGGTTTAAATCCGATTTCCTTTCTCCAAATCAATTTCCAGTCGTCGCAAAATCGCTGAAATAAGGTCGGCCTGGAAATGAAAACAAGATCTGCGAAAAAAAGATCGTGTTGGAAATTACGTCGCCATTTTTCACGACGAACTTTCTTCCTGTTATCATGTCATGATCATGCCTAGCAATGGTATACTTATGCCAAGTCTGATTACCTTCAGAAAGAAGAACCAAAGGGTGTCGAACGCTTTGTCTAATCAGACAGGCACCCGTGAGAGATTTACCCTTGTCCCATTTAGCGATCAGTTGCCACCACAGCCGTTTTCCAGTGCGTGAGATAATATACGTTATTTAGAGCTTGAACAGTAACAATTTGCACCGCTTTCTGAACCCGCACTGATATTGACCAGATAGGCTGTTGACGTAGGGTTTCCGGCGCTTACACAGTTCAGTTCAACTTCGGTTGTGTAATGCGATCGAACAAAAAATGGCAACCCTTCCAACTGGTTCGTGTACTTGCTGTAATTCTTATTGGATTATAGATCTATTAGCAGTGCTTAGAAGGTTTAAAATGCTTAGGAACCTTTGGCTCTCGTGGTATTATTGCGAAAGGGAGATATATAACAAACAAAGAAAACAAACATACAAAGTCACTTCAGACAATCCATCCCTGAGTCCGACCAGTGAAAGACAAATAATAAGAAATGGAAGTAAAAAGCTTTTCACTCACAATTGTCGAAAATAAAAATAGTAAATGAAAGGAAAAATGAGGAAGGGATGGATTCCATTATAAAACATCAATTGTATTGTGAGAACAAAGTGCTTTCGCCCTCAAAAGAGAAGAACAATAATAATGCAACTGTGTTGCTGAAGTGAGTTTCAAACGGGAGTAGACTCGCGTTTAACTCAGTTCATGGAAATAAACTCACATTGAACCAAGTGTGGAGCTTAAACCTGCACTGTAAGTCTGGGATTAGGAAAACAGAACATAAAATGTTTATTCAAACGAAACAAAAAAAGTTTTATTGCGTATAAAAAAGAAAAAAATAAATTGCTTATAACCGGATTCGAACGCGAACCTGCAGAATCGCGAGCAACGCACCAACCCACTCCGACAACGAACCACATTAGTTTCAGGGTTTTTTCTTGGACCACATTCAGTATAGCTGTGACATAATTACATTCATAGCGCTTCATTATAGTAAATGAACGGTTAACTCTTCAGGAAAATTGTATTTCAGAACTATGTATGTTTAATTGTGACAGAATAGTATTTGGCCCAATGTAGAGGTATTTTCATATCGGGACACCTAAATGAAAAAAATCTCAGGTGATATACGTCAAATCACATTCCTCTTGAGTCACTCACTGCCTGGGTTATCTGTATGTATTTAAATCAGTATATTTATTGGGTACAGTGATCTCTAATGGGTTAAAAACATTCTACGCCAATGGTGTAACACGTATTTATAGTATAGGGCTATAAAAGTAACGACAAATTGGGAACCCATACGTATTCGTTACTTTTTATCTGAATACTCGTGACCTTAATATCGTTTCTGCTTAGGTTAGGTTGAGGTGGCTGACTGCCGCGCATACGGACAGCAGACACACTTAGACCATATTGGCCCATATTGTTACCACACGGATCTTAGGCTACCTATTCCGCAAACCGATTTGTGGTTTTGATAAAGCGAAGAAGAACGCTGATTCTGATGCTGCTCAGTTCAGCCAGATTAACAAAGAAATGGGCCCACAGAAGTCTGAATCTACGGGACGAGAGAGCACTGCAGTTACATAGCAAGTGTTCGATTGTTTCTTCCTCATCCTCGTCCATGCAGCTACTACAGAAATCATTATAGGGAAGGCCTAATCTTTAACAGGGCAAAATTCCCTGTTAAAACGCCAATAAGAGATCTGAGGTTTGGCCTGCTTAATCTGATTAAGCTAAGCGATCGCTTGGGATCGATCATAGGCCATAGTTGTTTTGTAATGAGGCAACTTATGCCAGATGTCCATCCGCGGTTGGTTTGAGCAAGCGTTTCAAGCTTTAGCAGTTTTATAGTAGTGATAGGCATTGAGGTTGGGTCTCCACCCGGAAAGAGGACGGAGTTTGTGCTCTTTCTAGCGAGTTCTTCAACTTCGCAATTCTCTGGGATGTCACAGTGTCCCGCACCCACATAAGTTGGATGTTAAAGTACTTTACCATCTCGTTAAGAGATAGGCGGCAATTAAGGGAAGTCTTAGAATTAAAAGTGGCTGAATCCAGAGATTTCATCGCTGCCTGGCTATCAGAACAGATGATGATATCTGTGCGCGATATTACATTGTTTTTCAGCCAGGACAGGGCTTCTTTAATCGCTATAGTTTCAGTCTGAAAGACGCTACAGAGATTAGGTGGCCGAAAAGACAGCTGGAAATTAAGATCCCTGGATTAGACACCAGCACCCACACCTGCATCCATCTGTGAAGATTCGCAGTGGAGCTTGCAGCGTCTGGTGCTCAGACTCCCAATAAGATCTGGGCGGTCTGCTGGTTGAGAAATTCTTCTCGAAGAGGAGGCATACCTGCGTAGGATCGTTGAATGTTAAGACTGCAGTTCTTTCCAGCTGCTCAGCGATCTGCCAATTAGTTCTGTCGGTGGCAGGTTGAGGAGTATTTTTAGTGCTTCGGAGGAGATAGTCCTTAGCGCCCCGTTAATGCATACGCATGTCATCCTCTGCACTACTGATATAGTAGTGCAGGTCTGACTACTGATATAAATAGCCAGTGAACCATTCTGGATTGCAGTCTCCATTAGCACCCAATGGCCCTTTTACAGCAGTAGAGAGCGGTGGAGGTCTTCTTGGCACGTTCCTGGATATTTAGCCTCCAGTTTAAACTCGTTTCTGCTTACTTTCGTTACTTTCTTCAAAATTATTTTTCTTATGTTTCTTGATAATTCTGATTTTAGGACCTCAAATAGGAACGTTGTATTCAACTGAATAAAGTTAGATAGGCATGAATGATATCTACTTTTTTTTGTAAATTACATGAAACAAACACTCATGGCAGTATGATCATATGAAAGATCACAAAATTCGTACAAAAATTAATCAACCATAGTTTTTATTAGTAGAACATTTTTCACTGTACCTCTTAAAAAAGTACAGCGGAATTACTCTACTAAATCAAAGCAAACGTGCGAAAAATATACGCATCTTCAAGAGTAGCGTATACTAAACAATGTGTTTTTTTTTTTTGTAACCAAACAATGTGTGGAACGTTACTATACCGCATCGTTATCTACGTTTACCATCCCAATAAATAAATTCTACACTATATCATCCCAAACATACCTAGACGAGGATACTGGATAACCATGCCACTCCACACAGAACATTCTAAATACGCTCTTGGCATTCAAGGTGTGCATACACGAAAATGGTATACATAACAACATATCAAATCATACGCATGCGTGATGTCGCTCAAGTAAATAACATTGTCACAACAGCAATCTGGTAACTACACATCAAAAACAGTATAGAGAAACAGTATAATAGAAGAGAAGAGCATGGTATGCGCACACTGGGACTTACTTATGCGCAAGGGAATGGTTTGATGTCAAACCCTTTGCGTGCCATGTGTATACATATGTGGCTTGTATGTTCATGCGGACAATACTATGCCAAATTGAACATACCGATCTCGGTTTTCAATAGCACGAACGTGTAGGAAGCGTATATACTCTTAATTTTCAATTTGCATGTAAAATACACTAACAACGAATCCTATAACCGCTTAAGTTACTCATCATATCTATCGCCGCTTAAGGAATAAGCGCGGATAAAAACAATGCGTCCAATCTTTATTTTCAGCATTCAGGGGTGTAGTCGTGGAAGGTGATTTTTGATCTTTGATGGTCATAATCTTCATTTTGTGACTGTGTACTTTAAACCACGTACGTGACCATCACTTTAAAGGCAAAAACACTTAATAATTGTAAAATAAAAAAATGTTCATCAAATGAAAAGAATCGATTACAAAACATAAACGGAATGTATAGCAGAGACTCTGTATATACCAAAAATTGCATACTTATGGATGCCAAAAAATTGAAAAATGATCTAATACATCAACCAAACCTGCAGGTGTAAGGCACATACAGCAACCTAAGCAATGAATGAATAAATTCAGGAACGAACACACAGAAAATAATGCTTGGAAGCATTGTTTTTATCCGCGCTTATTTCTTAAGCGGCGATAGATATGATGAGTAACTTAAGCGGATATAGGATTCGTTGTTAGTGTATTTTACATGCAAAGTAAGATTTAGGCGCATATACGATTGCAAAAAACGCAGGTATTGTGCCGGACTTAGCATTCAATGATTAGCTAAAGATATAGTGGATTTAATTAGTAACGTCGGAGTTTGTACTTTGGTTGCAATTTTTATAAAATAATTTATTAGTGATTATGTAAAAGTGAATAGTAAACCATATTTTTTCTTCCTTTTTATCTCGCCTTTTGTAGATACTTTTTGCAAGAAATTCAACTGGGCGAAACTTTTATCGGACGTGGCGAATTTGAGAGTGGTGTTGAACATTTGGCAAATGCCATTGTTGTTTGCGGACAACCAGCACGATTACTGCAGGTCCTACAAACTTCGCTGCCATCACACGTTTTTAGCATGCTTATTCTTAAAATGCAAGAATTTGGTAGTCGAGCAGCCGGAGCAGAACAAGATGAAGATAAGGGACCAAGGATTGTAGCTGCTAGTGCCGTTTCAGATGTTCCTAGTGGACTAGGAGACGGGTCTGTCGGAGGTGTAATTATAGATGATCTTGAATAACTGATTATTACATTGTTAAACAACTGTACAAAATGTGGCATTGTAAAATAATAGAAATCAAATTAGGTGTGTTATATATTCACATTCGTCAAGAGAAAAAAACACAATATTGTGCTTGGAGTATAAAAATGTTGTTTCCTTTTGTAACAAAATATTAAAAGTGAGGCAACTTATTGAAACAAAGCGCCACACCAAATTCTGTTTATACAATGGTCTATTTAATTCCGCATTTCCACAATTTAAGAGTCCTAAGTCATGTTGAATAAAGATGCTGTTGGCTTAAAATAAATGCTTGTTATTACATATTTTTAAATAAAAGCTAGATTACTAATAGACAATTAATAGTACTAAAGTTAATTATGTTATATCGACATAAGTGTTGCGGTATGACATGTACTTAACCAAAATTTGACGCCGTGTGTCAAAGAAAAGCCTCGTTAAACACAAATATACCGATTGTGGTAACTAATTTCCTGTACTTTCGGTGCAAGAGAAGCATTAATAAATTAGTTTTATTGCCAATACCATCGACTAGAATTCATGCTTATTATGAATAAATTTTGCTCAGGATTTTTTCTCTTATTGGGCAACTCCCAATTGTGAACAATGTTGGAAAGAAAAAGGTAAATTTTAATGAATTTCCCTCATTTTTCTCATCTACCTTTTTGTTAGAGAATTTTGTTGCAATTATAAGTGCACACAAAATGATCATCGGCGCTTAATGATTCATCATGAAAACTATGCAGCAACGAAGGCATCTTCGGAGACAATTTTATTCATAATAATGGGCATGTTTAGTTGAATTTTTTTTAACAAAATGATGGGGGAGAAAATTGAGGGAAATTCAGTGAAATTTGAAGTGATTTTTGAACCATGGGAAGTCCTTCACAATAAGGAGTGCTTTTTCCTTTTTCTTTAGAACATTCTTCACAATAGCGGTTTTCCCAATAAGAGAACAAATCTCGAGGGCAATTTGTTCCTGCATGAATAAGCATGATTATTTTTAGCCGCGCTTATTCCACAAGCGCCGATAAATATCTCGGGTAACCTAGGCTGATATAAGCTGTGTTTTTTTGCAAGCATATATACGCTTAGTTTAAAAGTGCACAAAAAAACGATCATCGGCGTTTAATGATTCATCATAAAATCTTGGCAGCACCGACGACATTTATGGCATTTGCTAAGCATTCAAGGGTGTAGTCTTGGAAGGTGATTTTTGATCTTTGATGGTCACAATCTTCGTTTTGTGACTGTGTACTTTAAACCACATACGTGACCATCGCTTTAAAGGCAAAAACACTTAATAATTATAAAATAAAAAAAATGTTCATCAAATGAAAAGAATCGATTACAAAACATAAACGGAATGTATAGCAGAGACTCTGTATATACCAAGAATTGCATACTTATGGATGCCAAAAAATTGAAAAATGATCTAATACATCAACCAAACCTGCAGGTGTAAGCCACATACAGCAACCTAAACAATGAATGAATGAATTCAGGAATGAACACACAGAAATTAATGATTGGGAGCATTGTTTTTATCCGCGCTTATTCCTTAAGCGGCGATAGATATGATGAGTAAGTTAAGCGGATATAGGATTCGTTGTTAGTGTATTTTACATGCAAATTGAAAATTAAGCGTATATACGCTTGCAAAAAAACACAGCTATTATTCGGATAGTGATTTCTAATAGCGGGGACATTTCCCGCGGATGTCAAAAGGCAATGGAATGATAAATTCCGCCGGGATTCATAATAATCATGTTTATTAAAACATAAAATAAAAATTTACCTAACACCAAAAACCGAAAAACATTGCAACCAAATGGCCAATTGGTAATTTCTTCTGGTGGCACTACACTCCGGGTTTGTCCTGGGTCCCAACCAACAAGACTCCAGAATGATGTTAAAAAAGTCACATGACAGTGCGTCGCCTTGTCTAAAACCTCTTTTGACATTGAAGGTCTCGGTGAGTTCGCCTCTGACCTTGATGAAGCTGCGAGAATTATCCATCATTATCCTACACAACCTGACGAGTTTGACCACGGTTCGAATAGGTGGTGGTGCATCTCTTGTTTCTTTTTCCAGGATCTGCCGTAATATGAAGATCCGGTCGATGGTGGACTTCCGCGGCCTGAAACCGTACTCATAGGTCCTTACTATCAGGTTATTTACGAATGGTTTAAGGAGATCACACAAAACGGCAGAGAGGATCTTCTATGCGATATTAAGGGGACCGATCCCTCGGTAGTTGGCGCAGTTGAAGACGTCTACCTTACTGTGGATGGGGGCTTGTGAATCGGTGAATCGGGCAAACGATATTTAGGTTCCACTCGTCGGGCATTTTTTCTCCGACTATATCTTACAGATGAGAACTACATGTACCTTACCAGCTCATCTCCAGTCCCCTTAAACAGTTCCGCACACATTCCGTCTGCACCAGCAGTTTTCTTGACTTTAGTCTCGATATCGCTATCTTGACTTCATCTAGGTCGGGGGGACGGAATTTCAAAATTCCCTTCGATCATCATCCATTGTGTGGAGAGGGACATTCTGCCTTACTGCGGTATAAGGGTCTTCCTCGCCGTTTTACAGTCAAGTCTACAGAAGTGATCTTTCCATGGGATAGTTGTTTTACCCATTGTTAAAACCTTCGGACATCATTTCTGCCGTAACATTTCCACGAACGCGCGCTTCTCATGGTCTTTCTTTGCCCTTTTAAGAAGCTCTTCCCTTCTTTTAAGTTCGTAGAGCTCACGAACCGCTTTCGACCTTCTGTCCAGTTGTCATACCAGGGGCCTTATTTTGCATTGCTATAATATCGGAAATGTATCCGAAAATCGGAAATTGGTATTTTGTATCACTAGCAACCGCACACAATCTGCATTCGGAAATCAAAAACTATGCCAACTCGTTTTTTGTGACCATCAAAGATCAAAAATCACCTTCCAAGACTACACCCTTGAATGCTTAGCAAATGCCATAAATGTCGTCGTTGCTGCCAAGATTTTATGATGAATCATTAAACGCCGATGATCGTTTTTTTGTGCACTTTTAAACTAAGCGTATATACGCTTGCAAAAAAACACAGCTATTATTCGGATAGTGATTTCTAATAGCGGGGACATTTCCCGCGGATGTCAAAAGGCAATGGAATGATAAATTCCGCCGGGATTCATAATAATCATGTTTATTAAAACATAAAATAAAAATTTACCTAACACCAAAAACCGAAAAACATTGCAACCAAATGGCCAATTGGTAATTTCTTCTGGTGGCACTACACTCCGGGTTTGTCCTGGGTCCCAACCAACAAGACTCCAGAATGATGTTAAAAAAGTCACATGACAGTGCGTCGCCTTGTCTAAAACCTCTTTTGACATTGAAGGTCTCGGTGAGTTCGCCTCTGACCTTGATGAAGCTGCGAGAATTATCCATCATTATCCTACACAACCTGACGAGTTTGACCACGGTTCGAATAGGTGGTGGTGCATCTCTTGTTTCTTTTTCCAGGATCTGCCGTAATATGAAGATCCGGTCGATGGTGGACTTCCGCGGCCTGAAACCGTACTCATAGGTCCTTACTATCAGGTTATTTACGAATGGTTTAAGGAGATCACACAAAACGGCAGAGAGGATCTTCTATGCGATATTAAGGGGACCGATCCCTCGGTAGTTGGCGCAGTTGAAGACGTCTACCTTACTGTGGATGGGGGCTTGTGAATCGGTGAATCGGGCAAACGATATTTAGGTTCCACTCGTCGGGCATTTTTTCTCCGACTATATCTTACAGATGAGAACTACATGTACCTTACCAGCTCATCTCCAGTCCCCTTAAACAGTTCCGCACACATTCCGTCTGCACCAGCAGTTTTCTTGACTTTAGTCTCGATATCGCTATCTTGACTTCATCTAGGTCGGGGGGACGGAATTTCAAAATTCCCTTCGATCATCATCCATTGTGTGGAGAGGGACATTCTGCCTTACTGCGGTATAAGGGTCTTCCTCGCCGTTTTACAGTCAAGTCTACAGAAGTGATCTTTCCATGGGATAGTTGTTTTACCCATTGTTAAAACCTTCGGACATCATTTCTGCCGTAACATTTCCACGAACGCGCGCTTCTCATGGTCTTTCTTTGCCCTTTTAAGAAGCTCTTCCCTTCTTTTAAGTTCGTAGAGCTCACGAACCGCTTTCGACCTTCTGTCCAGTTGTCATACCAGGGGCCTTATTTTGCATTGCTATAATATCGGAAATGTATCCGAAAATCGGAAATTGGTATTTTGTATCACTAGCAACCGCACACAATCTGCATTCGGAAATCAAAAACTATGCCAACTCGTTTCCGGAATTTTGGCATCTTGACATCCACTTCCGGAATACAAGGAAGTGGATGTCAAGATCGTTGTCTCTTACGGATTTTCATTCGAAAACTATTTTGTTATCGATTTTTTCTCATTTAAATTTGTGCAATTGAGCTTTGATGAAACATGTGAGTATATTGTCTTTATGAAACATTTATCGCTATTAATTAAAATGTTCATTTCAAATGCAATCAAGAAAGAATAGGACATACAATAGTGTTATCGTAAAAATGTCTTTCATAAATTATATAATTTCTTTTAAATTCTAGTACAGTCGGATTTTTCTACGTTCTACTACAATTGAATTAAATCTTCTTTCTCTTTCTTCATATATACTATATGCTTCTGCTTTTTCGTTAATAAAATTCATTCTGTGATTGAAGTGTGAACATTTGGTGCCGAAACCCGGGAGAATCGCATTTATGGCCTCGATGCAGTTTCTACTTCAGCACGAAGATCACCTGCAACGTTAAGGCCTATAGTTGCTAAAGTTCATCATGTTGCTGCATCATCAATTGCATGTCCAATGTGCTCGGGAAAGCACTTGCTGCTCACTTGCTCTTGTTTCAAATTTCGTAAACACCCAGTTCCACAAGGGCGAGACTTCGTTCTAAGGAAGTACCTTTGCTACAATTGTCTAAACAATCTGCATACCACAGCTGAGTGTCAGTCTACGAGTCGGTGTAAAAAATGTCAGGCCAAACACCATACAATACATCCCGTTGATGATAACCCAGTTACATCTGAATAGTTTGAAGGTTCGGTTCTGTGGTATGCGCACGCATGAAGTTCTTCCCAAAGGATTTCTTCCATCCGCAGATGCAATGCAGAAATACAACCAACCTTGGACTATGCTGGTAGACGAATTGATTTCCAAAGGCTGCAACGATGCGGGATACAAGCTTTAAATTCCACACAAATATTGTGAATGTACAAAAGTTCTCTGCAGCTATCAAATATATAAATTTGCCCTGCAACACAGCGCACATCCGCTCAATCATACAAAACCAGCCCTTATAACAGTAAATACCTGAAAATATGCTAAAGGAATTGCTGGAGAGAGACTTACCTAAAAACCAAGCAGAAATATCTCCGTTTACAAAATTCCTTTTCAGGTACAGTCGACTCCGCTTATATGCAACACAAAAAATGCAGGAAATTTGTTGCAACTAGGCGGAGTTTTCATATAAACGATATTCGGATATATGCAGCTTTGTTGCACAGTCATACATTTCTTGTTGCATATAACCGATTATTTCGTTTAAGCGGTGTCGACTGTACATAATTCGTCCCTGCACTTATACTCCATACATGTGAATCATGGGAGGTACCTCCGAACCTTCCATTTATATTTTAGAGATTCATTAAGAGAATATTTATTTGTTAATGTGATTAAACTTTAAAGAAATAAATGATTTACTATCCATATTAACCGGATCGATTTGTAAATATGAATTTATGAATATGAATCGTTATTTGAGTTTTTGTTTGACATATCAATTCTCGGTTGGCAGCATTCAAACCCAATCCGAAAGTGATACAAAATACGAATCGATTGTAGTATCGGATGTCATTTCCGCTGGCATTTCCGTTGGCTCCTCGGAATGTTCGGACTTAGAGAATACTGGAGGAGTATCTGACATCGATCGCTATGTGATCATTCTGATTGACGGTTGATTGATCACAAGACAGCCAAGTTTCTTTTCTCGATGTTGAGGTGAGGGAGATGTCTTCCTTGCCCAGCTTTGCGTTGAAGTCTCCTAGAACGATCTTGCTGTCGTAGCTGGGGCATTGGTCGTAGGTCCTTTCTAGGAGATCATAAAAGTCAAAATTTGCTGTCGTCATCTTTGACCTCCGTTGGGGCGTGGGTGCTGTTTAGGATGATGATGCCGAATGTAGCCTCAATACGGATTATTATGAGGCGCTTGCTTATGTATTTAAAGCTTAAGACTACTTGCCTAAGTCTGCCTCGAACAACAAACCCGCATCCAAACAAGTGCTACCATCGCTCTTTGTAGCAATCGCCGAAATAGATGTCGCAGTTTTTCATCCTCATTTTGCTCGACCCATCCCACCCACCTACTAGTGCCTCCGCAAGTTCATCGGCTGCGCGTTGTCTATTGAGGGACATCACATTACACGTGCAGAACCGAATTGTGATTATTCTGTTGTCCTTGATCGTCAGCAATAGGGTCATCCGCTTTCGAGGCTTGTAGTTGTCTCCGAACTATTTCCTTTTACACGGTGCTGCAGTTACACCCACGCGCAAACCTCGAAGCTGGATGACCGGGTCCTGGTTTAAATCTCTGGATAAAGGGCCCAGAGGTTTAAACCTCTAAGTGGTTTCTGTACAGGCTACACAGAGGGCGCCGCGAGGAGGCTGTATGTCAGCTTGACCTGTGCATTTACTAGGAACGCTGCTGGCATCTCGCCAAGCTTACAGCAATCAACAATTTTGCCCTGGATATACATGCCCATGCCCTTCCAACGGGTAATTTGGTGGCATTATAATTATGATGAAAGAGGCCTTAAAACAATACTGAGAGGAATGTATCCATCGACTGAACCAAATGATATAAAACAAGAGTTAGAAAAATTCTCTAGATTGCCAACAGTCAAAACATAGTCCCAAATGTGCACTCTGTGGAGACAATCATTCAGCCAATTTAATTGGTGTGAGGTCTATAAGGCTCTCAAAGTCTAACGTTTTTCACCACCACACCAAAAAGAAACAGCAAATACAGACAACTCAGCTAAAGCTTTTCCAAATTCTAGTCCGGAAAAGGCTGCTATATCTGCCCCACGTAACGTCGACGCTGTGACAAAAAAACTTCAGCCCAAACCGAACCTTCAACCAGCCAAACTCAATTCAATTAATTTTTTTTTTAAAAGAAATGATGAAACAACTTATCTCTCAAACGACTAATATGCTCAATATTTTTACCCTCTTATTTAACCGACTTACCCTTTTTGCAACTGAAATTGATTGAATTAAATGCAAAACGGACTACACCAGCACTATCTTGAACTCAAACAATATCTGGTAGCAACCAAATTGACATTATGCTAGTCTCCGAAACACACTTATCTTCGAAAAACTAACTATTTTACTTTCCAGGATGAGGATCTTGTCCATGCCGTACAAGACAAATCATCCAGATGAAACCGCACACGGGGGGTCAATTATAATAAATAAAAAAATAAAATGCACTAAACTAGACAGTTTTCAAACTGCCCACTCATAATTTCATCCATTTCCGAAGCATAAAATCACTGTCTCCCAATATGACTGATATCTCAAGACCCTTCCTTTAAAGTCAAACACACTTATTGGGAAGTTGGTGAATAAAAGCCACTGAAGACTTTTCGATCCCTAGTCTGTTGAGTGCTAAGGTTATTGCATGGGGTTCGATGTTGTTCAAGGCACCCTCGATATCAACAAAAGCAGTAAGAGTAAATTCTTTATGATCACGAGTTTTTTTTATAGTGCCAACAAGTGAGTGAAGTGCTGTTTCGACAGATCTGCCCTTATTGCAGGCATGCTGAGAGATTGAAAATTTGTCTACGACTGTATGTCTGATGAATACGTCCTTAAGAAAAAAGGACGAATGTCTAATGGGTCTTAAATCCTTTGGTTTGACATGCGGTTTGATCTGGTCGTTCTCCAGATCCTGGGTACAAAACCATGATTCAAGCATCCTTGAAAGATGTTGACCAGCCAGGAAAAGATGAGGTCTACAACCTTTTGAAGTTCTACGGGAAAATGCCATTTGGTCCTGCCATTTTAAAGGGTTTGAAGTTGATGGTCCATACGACAGTGCTATTGGCCACTTTGAGAGAGCTGCGATAGGAGTGGGAATGACTGGTTGAAGTTCTAGCCTTATCACAGTTTCTAGGGAAGTGAGTGTCAAGGAGCAGTTCTAGACTCTCCGAACGGCAGATGGTCCAGGTTCCATCCGCCTTTTGCATTAAGCAGGGCATTTTTGGAGTCAATGCCAAAATATTTCTGAGCCTCCAAGATGACCGCTGTTCTTAGCTCTTTTTGTAAATATTAAGGGCTCTTTTGTACACTTCCCAGTCGACATCGATTAGTGTTGACTTGGCTCAATTAAAGACCTTCTTGCATCCTTTGCGAAGAGTGTCAAGATCCGATCGCCACCGTGGGGGTTCGGTTTTCCTATAATACTCTTGATAGCAGGATCTGAAAGGATATGAGTGGAGCAAGATTCAGAACATCAATAAGTCTCTCGATCTCGATACGTATGCGTAAAGGAATTGCTGACAGTTTCCCTATACACGTCTCAGTAAGTCTTCCTGATATTGCGGAAATTTTACTGATAGTAGAGCTTACAAAAGCTGGTCGGAGAAGGAATGGTCCTTGGACACCCTCTAATCTTTGATTCCGTCCGCTATATGATAAGAGACAAGGATAAGGTCCAGGACTTCTTGTCTGCTTCATGTTATAAATGTGGGATCCGTACTTATATTGCAAATTGCCAACTTGGTACTTAGAATGTATTGTAATAAGTACACACCTCTGTGATTGATGTCCATACTCTCCCAGACAGTGTGGTGTGCATTGACATCACAGGATGAGTGCGGTCTTTGACCTCTCCGCGTCGGCAATCGTCCTTCTCAGTAGCTCTGGCGGTGGTTCAACATGGTCTCCTGCCATGTAAGCCGAGGAGGCCATAGGGTGAGGACGTCTTGTTGACGTTTCCCTCTTCTTCGGCCTCCATCGGTGTTATAATGCTTGGCGCAGCCTTCTCATTATTGATGGAGCTCGAGGTAGGGGGCTTAGGCTTCTCCGTGGCAGGGTATACCACCTTCATACCATCCCCTGTAGCTAGCTTGGAATTGGCTTGTGTAACTAAGGGCAGGGTGGCGGCGCGGTGCACCGTCTTAGCGGGATACTCCCCATCCTTTTTTACTTGTGCACAACATCTAGCTGTGCACCCTCCCATACCTCGACCAAGCCTAGCACGTTTATTTTTATTCAGGTTAGCTGACCTTTGGTCCTTGAAGGACATGAGTCTTATTTGGCCTTGTTGTCGTAGGCAGCGGGTGCATTGTTCGGAATCAGTCTAAGATAATGTGCATTAATGCCATGCTCTATCGCCCGCCAACTATCTAAAACGGTGTAAGTAAGGTCCTCTTTTAGAACCTCACTACAGGGCCGATGTGACTCATTAGTGCTAGATGCAGCCTGCTTTAACTTGTTTGAGTTTCTCCTGAGGGATGCCCTTTAAAAGCTCTAGAACACTAGAGGCGGATCACAAATCATTGTGCTTCTTTTGGGATGGCCCTATGACCTTCGGAAGCTCAGCGGCTCCTCGTATGGGATTGCGATTTGGATTTTTGTTGTATTGCGATCCACACGGCCTTTGGAAGTGCTTGGTGCAGAGCTAGCCGCTTCTGAGTTCGCGACTGATTTTTTTGAGTAGGCCCCAGCCAAGCTGATCATCAGCACTATCCCTATGACACCTTGATCCAGCCCACCGGATGCGTATTGGAGTGGAAGGAAAGGATAAGGTTGTAGGAGAGTGAGAGGTTGGCTGCGACTTATCTTCTAATAGTTAAAGTTTCCCAAGGGTCATTGACCTTCGCACCACGACAAGTTGTACAGCCCCGCGAAGGACACAAAACAAGGTAAGAAACTCCTGGAAGCAATAAAGACTAATAAATGTAAGCACGTAAGTAATCTTCCTACTGGTCTACTGACATGTTAAAAATACTCGACCCAATTGACTTATGTATCGTTAAAAACAGAAATGAAGTATTACAGAGATAGCCGACTTCACAGCTGATTGCCCCCTAGTTCATCGACGAATTTGAGTGCCTGACAGATATTCATGAATTTTTGGCGGTTATTCACTAAATAACGTAAATGCCGTCCTCTGATTGGTCAATTTGGTTTATGAACACGTTATAAAAAACAGTTGTCAAAAATCTTAAGGGGCAAGAGAGGTGGAAGTCGGGCATCTCTGTAATACTTCATTTCTGGTTAAAAACATATCAACGAACAATATACAAATTAAATCCTCTCACAAACTGTCATCAGATCTTTCACCAGTAATGACAGAATTCTCAACGTACCTAATGAGGATGAACAAAATAAAAACAGCTCTACAACTCTAAAACTGACAGGGAAAGCTTTCGTCAATACATTCGCCCGAACATATAAACTACTATCCCCCAAAGACGCAAATGACATAGAAATTGCTTACTTTAACGGTACAATAAGAAATGCAGCGTACAGAGCAACGTCTACAATAGAGTAAAGTACCAGAAATTCTTCTTTGACTAATCCTGATCAAGAGGTAATTAAGAAAAAATTAAGAACAGCAGATAACAAAAGCAGTCTAAATATGCAGGATTATTAAGGAATTTTTAAAAAAACGACTTAAAATTGTCGAAGAAACCAATCTAAAAAATTTCGTAAAAAACCTGACCCAACTTCTGAAACCAACCCCTCGCTACGAGAGAGAAATCAACCCTTCGCTACGAGAGGCTACAAACATATTCAAAATGAAACAAGACATCTCCCACCAATTAAAAAGCCAGATAACTCATGGGTTATAGATAATCTCAACAAGGCAACACTCCTTGTTGAGTATTCCCAGATCACTTTCACCAATAGTGACGGCGAAAATGACTCAACTATCTTGCACTACTGCTATATTACGGACAACAGAAAAAGTCCTAGCCTGAGCAAGAGCTGCCTTCCATCGCTGATGGCCCTGTACACGTTGCTTCCAGTCATCATCCTCTCTTCTAACCAGGATGCTCGGATTCGAAGACCTTCTTAGCTGGAGCGTAGGTGTTCATGCAATCGATGTGGCCGACTGGCTCGGTCGACGGATTTTTGCCTTCTGCTTCTTATAGCTGGCAAAATAAGAGTTTCGTAGAGAGCATGATCTTGGTCCTTCGAGTCAGGAGTTTTGACGTCAGTTGTTTTGATAAGCCGAAGTAACACCGTTTGTTAAAGGCGGTTCTACGTCGGATCTCCGATGTCGTGATAGTGATGTCGTTTGTGGAGTTCAGGTTTGCTCTGAGGTAGACAAACTCCTTTATTACCTCAAAATTGTAGCTCTCGATTGTGATCTTTTTCTTTATGTGGTGTGCGGCGGATCGTTTCTTGCTCGACAGCATATATTTTGTTTTATCCTCATTGACCTTAAAACCTGCTCATTTCGCTTGTTCATCAATCGCCATGAAAGCGTCCACGCTATCCGAACTTGAACGAGACGAGCAAGCAATACAGAGGGTACGTTGCCCTTTTTATGCATAGCAACGAAGGCGATTCAGGTTAGAGGTAGTTACCGATCTGTCATCCTCGACCTTCACAGCCGCTGGCGTGGCAAATGCCATACAATTTACAGTGACAATGGGACCAATTTGACAGGTGCGAATTACACTCTGCGCAAATGGGCCCATTTGATAGACTCAACGGATTTCAACACTGACGTATCAAACGAGCTAACCAACAACGACTCCTAACATAATTTGGATCTTCTCACACCGGTGTTAAAACCGTACAATTTCACCCAAGAAGAATTTTGGCCAACTTTGAGGAACTTTTGACGGTTTTATGTCAGGTCGATGCTTGTGCGAATTCAAGGCCAATGTGCGCTCCTTTTGAAGATGATGATGATCCTTTGACTCCAGCACATTTTTCAATTTCGAGACCTTAGCAACGGTACCGGACACATTCAATGTCAGCTGGAAGATCCTTTTATCGAATAGATAGCAGTATTAACAATCTCTCATGCGTGGATTTTGGAGGAAATGGCACTTGGATTATATAAATCTTCTCCAACAGCTCTCAAAATGGCTAGAGAAGTCGAAAAACATCACGCCAAACGACGTGGTTATCGTAAGGGATGAGAATCAACTGTCATGCTGATGGCTCTTCGGAAGAGTCACCCAAGTTAATTAAGGATCAGATGGATTTATACGGGTTGGGTCCATCATTACAACAAGGGATTGCATTATGAGTTGGTTTTAGGGTTCCTTCAACAGGAGGAGGTTCGTCGCACCGAATGCGTTTCAGCCTTAAGACCAAATCTGATTTGTAATATATGTTTGTCTCTGTCTATTTCCTTACAATAAAAATTGGGTACTTCCTTGGCCGATGTGCAATTCAGCAAGCGTTTTTCATTTTTTCGTTTGCATAACCGTGACGATCGTTATCGTCGACGTAAAAATATGGCCCAAAACGCCGGCGACATGGAAACCACACCAAACAGTTATTTTGTGTAGATGAAGTGGTGATTCATGAAGAGCAATAACGCATATTTTTCTTATTGACGAACCCATTGATCCATGAGCTTCGTCGAAAATTGGAGTTAACGCTCTTAGAGTTGCGGTCACCGACTCCGAAATTCGGTAGAATATTTTTATAATTTGCAGACGTTGCTCGTTCGTGTACTTTACGATGATGGAAATGTTGAGTGTACTGAATAAATTGACAGTGACAGTTTGATGATTAGTAAAAGAGTGCGTTTACAAATTAAAGAAAAACCCTTTATTTCAAAGGAGGTATATTTTTGAGAAGAGGGCAAGGCTACATATGTGCCAGCTGTGTTACTCAGCGACGAAAATCAACATTGCTAAGCCAAATCTTTTCTATGAACTACAGTCCCAACGCTCTCACTATTGCCACAGCACTGCAGATTAAGCCCAACGCTTAGTTCCCATTATGACAACAATCCGAGTGAGCGTAAATAAGCTTGCATATGCTGTACAGCAAGATTAAATCTATAATCTAAATGAAGCACTATCAAAATCGATGTCTTTAAGAGAGCAATATATCTCTCAATAAGAGAGCTAATGCACTTGAGTAGAAGCTTAATTTCTTGGAACAAAAAGAGAAACGGAGCTGACAGTTGACATAATTAGAAGTTCTGACGTTTACAATACAAATGTTATACGGAGTGTAAATAAATTACTAACAGCTAGGAGAAGAGTCCAATGACAATGTAATCGAATATTGTAACGTTAAGAGCATCAAATCTGTCATTCTTGTTGTTGACAGGACTAATGGTGGGAGAAAGAATGCTGCAAGATGCGTAAACCAAACAGCAACAATAGTAGTGGCAGCAGCGATTACAACTACAGCAAAAAGTTCATAAATGACAATCTCACCAATTATACGAGGTCATTATAAAAAAAAAAATGATCTCAAACGCAAAAACAAATGCTTATAATATAGGCGTGTGTAAGAGAATCATCTGTTCTTATCAAATACATGAGCCCTCATTTACAATAAAAATTAATTCTTTTGATGATTTTTCCAATTTGGAAGTTGATTAGTTTTTTCTCATTATATTTCAAAATCATGTTCGAAAGCAGCAAATAAATTTAAGTGCGAAGAGTCATAACGAGTTTAATGATTTAAGCATTAATTCAAATGTGCTTTGGCTTTAGTCCGCATTCAAATTCTGATATATGTAATTGATTTTGCATTGACCACCAAATATTTATTAATTTTAATAATTCTCTGTCTAATTTTTTTATTGAGAGAAGGGGTCCATCTCACTTCGTTTAGGAGGTAGGGCTGGGGGTGTTGTAGTATTTTATAGTAATAAGATAAAATAATGTGTAAATGGAAAGTATAAATTAGCAAATGCAAGATTTTTTAGTGTTAGTTGCGAGATTTCTGATGTCCATTTCTATTTCATCTGTATCTACTTTTTATTGCTTAATGGTAACACAATACTATCTAGAGATGAGTTATTACTATTTTTATTCGTATTCAGAAACATCCTAATAATGCTAGGAGTAAACGGATGATAGGATCTGTCGGGGTGTTCAATCTGAGATACAGGTTGTACTTAACAAGAATAAGTCCTGCGTCAATATTGTCTTGATAAACAATGACCTTGACATTTCTCAGCCATTGGAATTTTTTCAAATTTTTTAATAGTTTCTTTTTTATAGTAGTTCTTATCACATTAATTCTAATGTCAATTCTCCGTACTTTAGTGAGAATATCATACAAGAATCGGGCCTTTAACCAAAAAGTTTTTTCTTTGAGGAATTTACTTCACTTGAAATGCAATTATAAATTCCCTTAAAGCGTCTAATTCACATTAATCTGGTAATATCTCAAACAACATATTGAAATATATTTAATTTCAGATTTCGGACGTTCTATGTTTTATCTTGAATAATTGTGTACGTAAAGTTGACTTTCAGGATTCCCTTTCGACAGCAGTTGTAATGATACCCGAGCATTGAATGATTATCGGCCTATATCCCTTTTGTAAGTTTTATCAAGAATCTTTGAAAAGAGTAAAAAGGCTCCTAAGAAAGCAAAGGTATGAATAGGGGAACGATAGATCTATAGGTTGAGGTGCATCATACCCTCAACAATAATAATATAAGAGTATACAATGGGACAAGACCTATTTTTTAGCGACTGTAAGTTTGTCTTCTGAGGTTTTAAGTGTATGGAAAGTGCATTATTAAATATGACTGGTTAAATATATGATAGTTTAAATAACTCACAAATCCAGGCTTGTCCTTTTGTTGATATTACTAAGTCATTTGACATATTATAGCTATATCAGAATACGCAAAACCGAATATAATATAGCTCACTCAGAATATTCCCTGAACAATGTCCGCCAAAAACCTGATACTGCCATAAACGTAATGCCCTGCAAAAAGCTGACTTTGTAAGCATACACAAAATACTGAACACAAGCCAATGTCCCACACTGCCCTACATAATACATAAGCACTAAATAAGTAACACGCAAGCACTGACTCCACACCACGCATTGCAACATCTTCATAGTGAATCAATCCAATATATAAACCAAAGCGGAATTCCATCACCATTTCTATGAAAGTGAAGCAAGTACGCCTCAGTGTCCAGTTGGACAAGTGGGAGTTTCTAAGAAAGGAAGTGTAATTCCTGGGACATATGGTGAAGAACAAGGAATCCTCACAAACTCAAAGAAAGTCGATGTCATGAAGAATTACAAAATACTTAGTCAGAAAGGAATAAAAAGATTCCTTGGAATAGCCCGATATGACAGAAAATTTATTCGGAATTTTGCCGAGATAGCCAAACCCATGACTCTATTTTTGAAAAATAATTAAAAAATCATGAAGTAAAACTGATCACCCCACCTATCCTGAAATATCCCTACTTCAGTAAAATGTTCGAAGTAACAACATATGCAAGTCCATACGCTGTTGGAGGCACAAGTGAACAAACCCATCAGTTATTTTTTCCCGAACATTAAAACAAACCGAAATAAATGATTCAGTTATCGAAAAAGATTGCATGGTGGTGGAGGAGATGGCGCCAGTACGTGGTGTGTGAGTATCCCTCACGAAAATAAGTACGTCATTTTAATTAGATGGTGCCGGTGCGTCATACATTGTTTGACAGCTACTCATTGTACTCAGCTCAGTTCATTTCATGTGACATTTATTATGCGCAAAACCGGTATTGTGTTCACTGTGAAATTGTGAAACTGAGGTTAAAGTTATTCGTTTCCTAACAGTTAAATTGGAAAACCATCAAATCAATCACGCGTATTGTGCACTTTTTTTTTTAATTTCAACAGCAGGCATATATCCTTAAGGTGGTAAGTTGAACTGTGAAAATAATGTGGATCGTGCATTCGAGGTTAAATTCACCAGTCTGTCCATAGTCCAAAATGCCTAGAGGACGACGTGCGAACATCGGCCGCCGCACAAGACATGCAAGCCAGCAACAAGTGAATTCACAGAACTTAAGCGAAGAAAGACAAAATATAATAAGAGAAAATGCCCGATTGAGACAACACGTGAGCACGCGAAGATCATTGGCATCATATAATCGCTTGGCATTGCAATATGATCCCACTGCGAACTACAGTGATGATGACAATTAAGATATTGGACCAATGACGACTGTATGCCGATATTGCAATGCGTTAAAGTTCAAAAGAGAAACGGCTGGATTGTGCTGCGCAAGTGGAAAAGTCAAACTGGATCCATTACTTACACCACCACTGCCACTGAAACCATTGTTCGATTGAAGTGATCCCGATTCCAACTATTTTCTTCAACTCATCCTTGAATACAATAACTGCTATCGCATGACTTCCTTTGGAGCTAATATCATTCGAGAAGGCGGCTTCATGCCGACTTGCAAGGTAAAAGATACAACACACAATCAATTGCAACACATAACAACTACACGTACACCACACACTGCACCATCACATGATCAGAAGTCACACCGTATACTTCAACAAATGATTGTTTGCAATTACAGATACAAGGACAAATATATCATTCGCATGGTTCAATGGTGCCAACACCAGATGAACCGCATCAATTTCTGCAAATATATTTCATTTGCGGTGGGAACACAACAGTTAAGGAGACGAATTATTGAACAGTTGCAAGCATTTTGTCATGCTAATAACGCTGTGGTTAATATGTTTAAAACAGCATTGGAACGAATGCCATCGGATACGCACAAATTTGTCATAAGAGCGGATCGTACTCCAATCAAATCAATGCACCCACCGTTGATGATGTTGCTGCAATTATTTTTGGCGATCCAACTAAATCACGAGACATTGTCGTTCAGCGAAGAAGCAATATCATGTATTGTGTAAACGAGACACATCGTTTGCGTTACAATATTAAATCATTTATTGGCAAGGGCAAGACGGATACGACATCACGTTGAAGATGGTCGATCCAATTACAGGTACAATATTCACACACTAATTATTGCTATTGTTGGTTTCCATTAACAATCCATTTAATTTTGCATTTTCAGGCGTATCAACGAACAAAAATCTAAGCGCAATGAACTACCATGCGTATCGTATGATGATTCGAACACATGAGGAGAATGTCATTCTGAAGTGCCGTCGGCTAATCCAGCAATTCACTGTCGACATGTATGTCGAGACCGAACGTTTAGCGTTCATCCGATTCAATCAGGCAAAGCTACGATCTGAGGACTATATACACTTGCGTGATGCTATTCATTCAGATGGTAATGTTCAGAATATTGGACGCCTGACGATTCTCTCATTATCTTATATGGGAAGCCCACGCCACATGCACGAATATGCTCAAGACGCTATGACGTACCTGCGAAATTATGGAACTCCGGACTTATTTATTACGTTCACATGCAATCCGAAGTGAACGGAAATTGAGTTGGACCGCCAAAAACCGCTAGATCGCCATGGCATTATCGCTAGAGTATTTCAGCAAAAACTCAAGGTTATGATGGATGTGCTTATGTACTCGGTGGAAGGACAGAAGCGTGGACTACCGCATGCTCATATACTAATTTGGTTGCTGAACAAATTACATTCAAATGAAGTGGGTGACATCATATCAGCTGAAATTCCTGATCCCCATCTACACGAAATTGTGACGACACAGATGGTGCATGGACCGTGCGGTGCATTAAATTCATTATCGCCTTGCATGGCTGATGGAAAGTGCACAAAACGATATCCACGACCGGTAGTTGCATCAACGTTCAAAAGAAGATAATGGTCGAACTATCAAAGTGAAAGTTCAAAATCAAGAGATTGAGATCGGAAATGAATTCATTGTACCATATTGCCCGCTGCTGTCACGAATTTTCGAAACACATGCAAACGTTGAGAGTTGTCATTCGGCCAAATCAGTCAAATATTTGTGCAAGTACGTCACAAAAGGCAGCGACATGGCTGTGTTTGGTATTGCGTCGGAAAATGCGAATGACGAAATCAGCATTCGTCGCAAACAATGAACCCCAGTTCCAGATTGGCCACAGGTGTTTTCCACTGATGCGCTAGGTCGCATGTTTACTGTTCATCCTAGAAATGATGAATGTTTTTATTTTCGACTGCTGTTGGTAAATGTACGTGAACCAAAATCATATGCGCATTTGAAAACTGTGAATGGGCATCAATGCCAAACATATCGAGAAGCATGTCAACTATTGGGTTTGCTGGAGAACGATTCTCGTTGGGATTTAACACTTGCGGATTCAGTTGTTTCATCAAATGCGTACCAAATACGAACGCTTTTATCATCACCACATGTCTCCCTTCATAACCAATTGAGTTATGGAACAAATACAAAGACGACATGTGTGAAGATATCTTGCATCGCTTGCGCATTCGAACAAATAATCCCGACATGCAAATAACCGATGAAATCTACAATGAAGGGTTGATTCTGATTGAGGATCAATGCTTGACTATTGCAAACAACCTACGGATTGAAGTAGGAATGATTGCGCTAAATCGATCGATGCAGGATGCATTCAACCAATTAAATCGAGAGCTGCAATACAATGTTGATACATTGCAGGAATTCGTTCGAAATAATGTGCCGTTGCTGAATGAACACCAAAAACAGGTATACGAAACATTAATGCAAGCGGTGGACAATAATACTGGTGGTCTATTATTCCTGGACGCACTTGGAGGAACAGGGAAAACATTTGTCATTTCATTGATTTTGGCCACTATTCGATCAAGATGTGACATAGCTTTGGCGTTAGCATCATCTGGAATTGCGGCGACTTTTTAGATGGAGGTCGTACTGCACATTCTGCGCTTAAGTTGCCACTCAATTTAAACACAATTGATACTCAAACATGCAATATTTCCAGAGTCAGTGCAATGGGAAAATTGTTGATGCAATGCAAGCTCATTGTTTGGGATGAGTGCACAAGGGCACATAAGAAATCACTTGAAGCACTTTACTTCAAACTGAAGGATCTTCGGCTAAATAACAACATCTTTGGCGGCTTGATGATATTGTTGGCAGGCGATTTCAGGCAGACGTTGCCAGTACTTCCCCGTGGAACGCCAGCAGATGAACTGAATGCTTGCCTGAAGGCATCACCTTTGTGGAATAACGTAAAAACATTATCGCTAACCACTAATATGAGAGTTCAACTTCAAAATGATCAAAGAGCTGTACAATTTTCAAAACAATTATTAGCTGTTGGAAATGGAAAAGTCCCACTTGATGCAACAACTGATCAACTGGATTAATTACTCTTACCAACGATTTTTGCTGATTTGTAGACTCATAATTAGCTCTTATTGAAAATGTTTTCCCAAACATTAGTGAGAATTATCAGAATTATGCTTGGTTAAGTCAACGAGCAATTCTCGCCGCAAATAATAATTATGTACACGCACTGAATTTCACCATTCAATCGGAAATCGCTGGCGATTTGGTGACATATAAATCCGTTGATTCCATAACAAATCCCGATGATGTAGTAAATTGTCCAACGGAGTTTTTGAACTCTCTGGAGTTACCAGGATTTCCACCACATAACTTGCATTTGATATTGCGTAATTTGAATCCACCGCGACTTTGCAACGGTACTCGACTTGCGGTGAAAAGACTTATGCCGAATTTGATTGAGGCAACCAATATTAACGGAAAGTACGCAGGTGAAAATGTATGTTTTCCTCGAATACCAATGATTCCGACTGATCTTCCGTTTGACTTCAAACGATTGCAATTTCCGGTTCGCCTTGCGTTCGCAATGACAATTAACAATTCGCAAGGTCAATCGCTTAGTGTTTGCGGGATAGATTTAGAAAATCATTGTTTTTCACATAGGCAGCTATACGTTGAGTGTTCACGAGTTGGGAAACCATCCGCTTTGTTTGTGTTAACGTCAGACGAAAAAACAAAAAATGTGGTTTACCAAAGAGCAATTCAATGAAACGGATAATTTGCGGACACGTATAACACTTCGTTTCAGTATTTACTTTGGATTCACTTTCATTTTTTACTTAGAGAAGTTCAACTAAATTACACTTCATTTTTGTAATCGAAATGAATTCATTACTGTTGTGAAATGAAATAAAATTTTTCCTTTTCAAATATAAAAAAAAAAATTTTTCTTCATCTTTTAATCCTCAAACGAAATGTTACAAAAAACGAAGCCATCTGGTGGCGAAACGGAGTTCGCCGGGTTTGCTAGTTTTTTTTATAAATATCAACTTATAATTCACGAAATCACATCATGGTCTTTATAAAGGGTTTTCCAATAAGGACTTTGAATATTTGTTTACCATAAAACGCAAACCGTTTGAGATATTTCAACAACTTTATTATCGGCTTAAAGTCCAATCAAAACATTTATGAATGGAACTCGATTTCCTAATTTGGCCACCGCGGGCACTTTGCAGCGGTTGATTCGTTGGACCTATTTTTCAACGACTCAGCCACACATTTCGGCCGAAACGGCCGCTATTTCGCATTCAATGTTGGCTCTGAATTCTTTCAACCTCGCCACCACCATGCAAACCGCACCAAACAGTTATTTTTTGTGGATTAAGTGTTGATTCATGAAGCACATGTGGATTTTCAAGCGGCCAATAACGCATATTTTGCGTATTGACCAACCCATTGATCCAAATATAAAATCTTTTGTGACGGCTGTAATATACGTCGCATATTTTCATTATGCCTTGTTTTATCCTTCGTAATATCCCGCTTGTACTACGTGAGGAAATTTTTAGTTTATGAGCAGCCCTTGTATTGTAGAATGTTCTTACATTCCAGGAGCACACTCGCAAATTATTGTCCTTTTTAGTGCCGTGTTGTCGTCGTTGTGCTGCCGTCCATTGGTCCGAGACAGCTTGCTCTCTAGTAACAATTAGTTTCTTTTTATGTGGGCGGAGGGCTAGCACAATCGCTGTATACATTAGTTCACCTCACAACGGGTGTTGCTAAGGGGCGCAGCGAGGAGGCTGTATGTCAACTTGATCTATGCATATTACTCCGTACTGATCGTGGCAGATTGGTGTCTTTTAACTCTCCCCATAGTTAGTAGAAGATTGTCCCAATCTTTCTCGTTTAGATTGCCTCTATGAGTTCAATGATGTCCTGGTTTGTTGCCTTTGTTTTGAAACCTTGGTAAAATTTATATATTTTTGTAAGGTAATATGGATACAATTATTAGTAGATTAATAGGCATTCTCCACAAATTAGGGTGATCCTTAATTTCAGACAAAAATGGTTTAAGATTAGATTTTAAATCTAGGTTTCCGGGGAAATCTATTACTTTTAGGTGATTATGATTTAATTTCCAAAGAAAAAGTAATCCAAATAATGGAAACAATCAATTTTAAGTATTATAGGCTTTTCTTATTTAAGATTGATTGAGGCTATCAGAGCAAGAGTGGCCTAACCCAGACTAATTGAAATTATTCTGATAGTTATTATAAAGCACTAATGGCTTAAAAAATTGTTAATAATGGCTCCTGGAAATCACGTTACCATCGTGTCTATGCTTCAGAAAGCCAGTTTTTCTGCAAAAATTTCTATAAAATTGCTGCTTTCTTTCGTCTAACTCTGCCGCTGTGAACGGAAATTGAATGCAAATATGATGTAGTAATACGATCCGTTTTGTCAATAAAAAAGTAAGTAAGTCTTAACAAAATCAAAATGATAAGAATTTCTTAAAAAAAAATCAAAGCCACCAGCAATAGTCGATTTGTTGGAAGTGCAGTGCACGATTTGTGGTTCTTCCACGTCCAGCACTTCAATTAAAAATGTTACCGTAATTTTTTCGACTCTGTACCGCGAATAAAATTATTCCTCCTCTAACTCTTCGAATGGATTCGATCGGTTTGTATATTTTTCCATTCAAATTCTCAATCAAATATCTAAAAATCTCGATCCACTGGAAACATTTTCAAAAAAAAAAGGAAACAACTTGAAGAAATCGAATCTGACAATCCTTAATGTTTATATTTCTAAAATTACGTTCTGCTTATTTTAAATTTAAAATCGACTTTAACTTTAGAGTCTACTTTAAGATGACTACGAATAGCAAAAAGTCTACTTTAAGTTAAGGTGAATAAATTCTCTTAAAGTCGACTTTAAATGACTATGATACTATATTTGAAATGCTCTGATATATTATTTTTAGAATTAAAATATATGTTATTGTCTATTGCTTAATTTCTTTCAATTTTCATTTTCGTTATTAATTTTTAAATATGTCTTCTAGATTACAGATTATTTGAATCTTATTTTTATTATAAATCCTAGGAACGTTATTTCTTGAGTGTATCAATTGTGTACCTTTCGACATTGTTTATGTTTATTTTTATTATAATTTTTTTTAGGAAGTAAATCTAAATCTTTAAATAAATTGATTGTATGTTTTATGAACATTGGCTTCTTAAGATTAATATTATCTTTTAATACAATTTGTTTTTGATTTTCTTCGGATTCAATTTTATTAAACGGTATATCTGCATCCATACCGGTACATATGGTTAAATTTTCATTAATGTTTTCGTTTCTTGCACATGCCACGTGATTAGATATGTTAACAAATACTACTAATTTCATTAATCGTTTTTTAATATTATTTTCAATTAAGTTTTCTTGTTCAATCATATTCGATCCTTTTCTTCAATAAAATGTCTTCTCTGGATCATAAGCTGATTCTTTTGTTTGTTCACGTAAATTAATCCTCTCTATGTTCTTAGCGTAGATTAATATTTCTTTTTTGAATCTAAAGTAATATTTGCTGTTTTGATCAAGTTAAAACATATAAGCAAATCTGACTCTGAGCTCTGAGAATATTTGTTTTTCTCCAAATATTTCGAAATCTGCATAATGAGTTATAAAAACGTAACCGTTTAGCGTTTTAACTCTTTTAATAATTGGCAATACGTATCTGTTGCCTAACATGTTGGGTTTACTTTAGCAACTCGTGGCTCATGTATCAATTGCAATTTTAAGCTTCTTTCCACTTAAATTACTGCAAATCTACCCTTTCTCTATAAAATACATTTTCGTTTATTTTATTGATTCGAATGTTTTTTTGTTGTGGTTGTCAACTATTATTATCCGTAAATTCAAATGTCGTTTCTCAATTGAGAGTGATGGGAACTATCTAGTCGAAAATTGTTCTTTCATCAAATCCAATGAAAAAACGATTCAAATGTTTTATTCAATAGTCTGAGTGATTTTTGTGTAGGTATTTACCCTGAGGACCGTTTATGTATATAAAAACATTGCCAAAATATTTGCATGAACAATTTTTACTTGTATGTCTGGTTTGGCTATAGAGTCAAATGGGTTTGCTGCTGCTCTCAGAGAGAATTTTGTTTATTGATTGAGCTCTGAGAGAGGATGTAGTGTATGTGAACGATTTTTTCACTTGTATGGACTTTGGACTATCGAGTCAGTTGGAAAAGTGTTCGAATGGTTTTTGCATTGATTGAACGATTTTTTCACTTGTATGGGCTTTGGATGGGAAGATGATATGTGTTAGTGTGAGTTCTTTGGCGAACATTTTACTTTTAAATTTCATTTAATATTTTGAAACCTAAGCGGTCGGATGGATTTTGTTCGCTTGCTTTTTGTAAATTGTAAATTTAAAATCAATCAATCAATCTTTCAAGTTCTTATATGTTTCAGTAGTAGTAAAAAAAATGCAAAATAAATGCTCTAAAATTATTTGCCTCTTGTTTCAGGAACAGGATTACTTTCTTTAGAACCAATATCATTTTTTTTAAATATTAGTATGACAGACTAAAGACTTGCAAAATTCGAATCAATAAGCCTATCCACTACCTCTTCTGTTAAGATCTCCTGAGCCATTTTAATTTTATATTATTACACATTTATTCTTACATAAATTCTTACTTTTGTTTGCACTAATTTGCTTATTTATTTTGTATCACTTCTTATCTTATCAAAAAATATCTACTTAATACGTATACATAATTTTTAAAAGCCTTAAAATTCTTATACAGTCTAAATTTTCGGGCGCTGATGATCCTACTTCCTTTTATCAGGTGTTTTTCTTGTCAATCCTGTTGCCCACAGATGTTTTATGTTTGCAGAGGACTTTTAATTTGAGTCCGTATTCTGCGTTGGTTACAGAGGTATTTTTTTTTAACATGTATACTTTTTTTTAATATTGTTACTATTTTACCAGGTTACAGAAGCGTTCTCGTTCTTCTCGAATAATTCTTGTGGTGAAGTTGGTGTTAGTTAACACATTTACACATTTTGAATTTAATTAACTTCATCACTGTCGATTCGGTTAAATCCCTTATACACAAAACTAAAAGAATATACTATGAAAACAAATTTAAAGCGAATAAGAAAAATCAAAGAATTTTGGAAAGTCATAAAAGAAGTTGGGTTTTGTTCTGAAAAATCTGACATCCCAGAGGATGTAGATTTAGATGAACAAAATAAAAAATTTACCGGCGGGGCATCTCGAAAAACGCATAAAACTGATTTCAATTTCTTCCCTTGCAACACCACTTCAGCCGCTTCCTTTTTCTCTTTACAATGTGTCGATTTTACTTGCATAGGAAATACGATCTTATCCATTAAGTCTAACGGGGTAGGACTTGATGGTATAAGCCCCAAATTTATAAAAATAATGTTGCCTGTCATATGTAAGAACATTACACACATTTTCAATACAATAATAACAACAGGTGTGTTTCCTCTTAAATGGAAAGTTGCTAAAATTCTCCCTCTTCCCAAGTCGAATAGCACGGACTTTAGACCTATTGCTATTCTCCCATTCTTAAGTAATGTTCTCGAAAAAATAATAAGTAAGCAAATAAAAGCATACTTGGAGAAACAGAAATTGGTGACGAAGTTTCAATCAGGATTTCGCAGTAAGGACAACTGCATTTCTGCGCTTCTAAAAGTATCTGACGATATACGATCTCGACTCGAAGTTATATGATGTCTGTGATTGTCTTTCTGGACTTTTCAAAAGCTTTTGACTCTGTTGATCATTCTATTTTATTACTCAAGCTGGAGTCACACTTTTTCTTTGAGGAATCCGTTTGTAGACTCGTGGCGTCATATCTTGATGGAAGAACTCATATGGTAGTTAATGGTAATTAGTGTTCAAAAAGCTTACCCGTGTTCACAGGCGTACCCCAAGGATCTGCTTTAGGCCCACTCCTGTTTGTCTTATTCATAAACGATATCTCTTAAGGCATAAAACACTGCGGGCATCATATGTACGCTGATGATGTACAGCTTTATAAAGTTTCAACTCTCCACTCTGGCAAGCGCATTTTGTGATCTCAATACAGATCTATTCTCCTTATTTATTTGATCCCAAATGAATCATTTAGGCCCACTCCTCTTTGTCTTATTCATAAACGATATCTCTTAAGGCATAAAACACTGCGGGCATCATATGTACGCTGATGATGTACAGCTTTATAAAGTTTCAACTCTCCACTCAGGCAAGCGCATTTTGTGATCTCAATACAGATCTATACTCCTTATTTATTTGATCCCAAATGAATCATTTATCCATGAATCCTTCCAAAACTAAGGAGGAAATCTGTGCAATGCCGTTGACCTAGTTTGTATTAACAACAGCACAATCGAATATGTCTCTAAAAAAAAAATCTTGGAATCATCTTTAACGAACGCCTTAGCTGGAATGATCAAATAAATGTTATCGTTCGCAAAATCTATTATGTGTTACGATGTCTCAGTCCAACCAAACTTTTTTTGCCCGTTGAAGTCAAACTAACACCCCTATTCTGGCAAACCTCAGTGATGTGTTTTAAGTCACAACTACCCCACAAGAGGATGGTGAGACACAAATTGTGAGGTTTTCGTATTCTGAACAAAACCTCATAGCTTGTGAGCATCACAAGAACCGTCAAAATTGAAAAAATAGCAACAAAATAACTGTCACACACAAGGAAAAATATGACCGCAGTGCGAACTGGTCCTCTCAAAGCGTTTAGCTCATCTGCTAATGCGGCCCAATAATTGTGCATCCTATTCGGGTCAGTTGGATCATTTTTGCCCAGAAGAAAATCGGGATTAATTTGCAAGAAATTCGTATAATCTGCTCCTGGGATGATATTTTCTTGTTCCTGCAAAATATTCATTATTAATAAATACTTATATATAATTCATTAATATACACAATATTACCTTGTTCGCTACGTTCTACCATTATTTTGTAGATATTACTTTTCCAAAATCAAGTATTAGTAGACCGCTCAGTAAGAAAAAACAGCGCGAATATAATAATTGTCAAAAAAAAATAGTTTTTGATATGGCAACGAATTCAGCTCACCATGGTGACTCGTCTTGTGTGTTTTCTTGTGAGGTTTTCGCCAGAATACCAAATGGCTGAAACCTCACAAGGTAGGCATCATAATTTTCGCCTCACTGACATTCGTGCTTTGTGACCACATCATAACCAGAATAGGGGTGTAAAACTAAACACATAGTCATTCGTAGTTCCTCTCATATTATACGGCTGTGAAATTTTTTCAAAAATGGACATTGAATGTTCTCACAAGTTAAACGTTGCTTTCAACAATTGTGTACGATACATTTTCAATCTAGATCGGTACGCCCGTTTTAAGATTTCGCTAAGTTTTTTTTCGCAGTTCTTGTTTAACACAAAGTTATAAACCGCCAGGCACCAGAGTATTTATACACAAAATTACAATTTGCGCGTTCTGAAAGAACATTGAATTGAATACCAACTAAACATAAATTTTTGAACACCGAAAGGCAATTTTTTGCTAGCCTAATTCATTTATGGAATGCACTCCCTCCGGAAATTAAAAGGGTAGGTACAGGGAACTATTTTGGAAAACAACTTTTTGAATTTTATAAAACGAATTAACCATTTACGAGTAAATAACAATGATTTTAGTATATGCTTTCTTTACTTTCTTACCTTCTCTATCTTCATCGTTCTCTTCTTCTTAATTTTACTCCTTTTCCCCCTCCTTATTTCCTTTCCTAATCTTTACTTAGAATTAAGTTAGGTTAAGATAAGTAAAAATTTGTTATTTTAAGAAAAAATCATTCCTGTACAAGCTTATAAGCTTATGCTTAATTGTGTAGAGTTACCTGAATAAAAAAATGAAATGAAATGAAATGTCCCTGCCCGGGCGCCAATTAATTAGACGTCACAACGTTTACTTTTTTTAGTTTACAAATGTATGTACACGCTAGACGTCTGGGGCACTGCCTGCTGCATTGATTTCAGTTGCGAGGAAACGTCGGTGACGCTCGTAGGCGTTTGACGCATCTGTTTTTACTGCTGATGTGTGCTAATAAGGGATCGCTCATAAATTATTAAATTTTCGATCCTGTATATTTGATATTGTCCAGCACCGATGTTGGGGATGCGATGTATTTGGTGTAGCGAAAGTTTTTAATTACCTTTTGGAAAATCATTCTGTACTGATCGTTGAAGTTTGGTGTGGGCTTTAACTTAATATATGATATCTTAACTTTGTAAAATTTCCCTGAACAAAGTTATAAGTTCGACAGCTTGTAACATAACTTGTACAGAGTTATTGCAACAAAAAAGAATGAAATGAAAATGCAATATCAAGGGTCTAATCTGCAAACATCTGCCCATATATCATCACTGGTCAAAAGCAAAAGCCGTTTTTTCTTATATTGTGTGTTCTTTTTATTAGAATACAAAAAAGATAACACATAAAATAAGACAGAAATATTGATATTAACATAAGGAATAGACAAATAAGACATACATAACGGACGTACGAGGGTCAAAAGGGAAAAATGACTAGTTAATTTTCGTCGAACTTCAAACACATTTCAGTCGCACAAATCTAAAAAGACAATAATAGGATTGTTAGTCATTTTTTTTATTTATTCTATAATAGAATTCTATTAAAGTACATTATGCACCTGCCACTGAATTATACATAATAAAAAAACTTATCACATAATGACTAAAAAGGGAAAACAAATTATAAAACTGCGATGACTTTTGACTGACACATTAAAATTGTCCTATGACAGCGAACACGGCATCAACGTAATTCAAATCTCTCTCATGCGATTATATGGAGTGATAGAGTGACGTACATATATGACATATATGAATACGTCATCAGCGAATCATTTTGTTCAAGCAGATATACAACATCTTCGTCGTAGTTTATTGACTCTTGATGTTCAAGCTGTTCTTAAGAGAAGCTTCTAATCAATGGAGCCAAACGTTGAAAAAACCGCAAATGTCTTAAGAGAATCCCATCAGACTATAGAGTAAACACATTTAGTCACACCACGGTACTCGTTTCATACAGTTGACGTTTTCTTGAGTGCTATCATAATTTGAATATTTGTTTCGTAGTAAACCAACACACTTTTGACATTCGTTCAACCAAATGTATCTCATTTTCTTTGTGAGTATTTTTGCTGGTGTGTTTTCATACGAAATTCCGGATGCAACGTTGGAGGTCCTAAGACCCAAGGGATTTCGTTTAGCTATTTCTGGTGAGTTCTGGTAAAAAGGTAATTCATTTTTCTGTGTCATAGGAAGAACTAAATTCCATTGCCAGTGAGAGTGAAAACCAGTTTAATCAGTGTGAAGGCAGTGCGATTCAACAACAGTGTTCGGAAACTTGTTGTGTTGTTTGATTTTGAAGTTCCAATTACAATAAATGGTGCTCATAAACACAATAGTCAAACAAATACAAATTATACAATATTCACACAAATGTCATTTGCAATCATTAATGAGAGGTCATTGCGATTCTACTCGTGTTGTCAGCATGAAAGAGATCTTGGTGTGCTTTGAGGTAAATTGTCGTTTGATTTTCTACAATCATTCATATGAATACGGAGTGAAGTAATCTAGTTTTAAGGAAATTAATTGTGAGATAAGACACTTTGGAAACACTTCGGCATATTTGCATGATTTCTTTCAGTAGATATTTGAATAAAAAAAGCAAAAATAAAACACCGCTTATTTTGAGATTCAAACGAATCTGCAATGTGATCCAGAGATAAGGGAGTACTGAGATATTCAACAAGTAAGCACCGGAGAAAATGAGGGAGTAGTGGAATACCCATATATTTCACACACACTTTTACAAACACCATGAATCCACCACGAGAATGGCGCCAGACTCGTGAATTTAGTGGGAATGATTTGTGAATATGCCCATGATCATGTTTTACGGAGGGTGTTCAGAAATTGACTGGTATTTTTAGACTGTGAAAGATGAATAAATAGTAAATAGTTGAACAGCACTAATAAAATCTTAATAAATAATTTTTTGACAGCGTAAGACATATTTTTAACCTGGAAAAAACTTTTTCTTTAAACGTCAACGTCGGTCATAATTTCAGTAGATGTTTGAAAGTATCTCGGGTCGGATGATTTTATGCTGCATTTACAACTTTTGTATTTTTCTATAAGATTATACAAATTGTGTTTTGTGGTAGCCGTGGCGTTGTGGTTATGTGCATAACGCAACTTAACCTCGTTGCCTGAGTTCGATTCCCGGCCGGTATGACCAGAAATAATTATCACGGTCCCAACTCTTTCGAGTCACTGGCAATGCTCAATGACTAATAATTGTCTAGAAAAAGCTTCTCAAACTTGCCTATTCGGGGTGGGCGTAAAACTGTAGGTTCCTTCTACTCATGAAAGAACGCACAACACGAGTTGTTATTACTCTCATTATACAAATTAATTGGTGAGCATTTTTATTTGCCAAAAATATTTTTTTAAAGCGAAGGTTCATTTAGAATCATTTTAATGTAACTTTTTTTTATATCTAAGTACAAACAAATCTGGTGGCGTTACAAATCGGGGTTGAACCTGGGCTTCAACCAACAAGCATCTCCAGCTAGCACGATCTTTAGTCAGCTCTCTCCAACTGCACACGCCAAGTTGGTTAAGGTCCTACTCCACCTGGGTGCTCCTCCGATTCCCTGGGCGCGATCGGCGTCCTCAATTGCGCTGTCCCACTGGAAGGGCTGGAGCAGTTTGGTCCATGCGCTCTACATGGCCTAGCCATCTTAGGCGTTGAATCCGTAGACTCCTGGCTAGTCTCATCTACAGCTCGTGTAGTTCGTGGTTGAATCTTCTTAATAATAAAGACCAAGGATTGAACCCAGAACTTTTCTCCCGAAAAGACGAAGGGCTTCTTAATCCACTCTTGAGATTGTCCATGCTTTTGCGCCATACAGCAGGACAGCGATGTTCAAGGTGTAATATAATGTTAACCTGGTCATTCGTGAGAGGGAGCTCTCTTACTCAATTGCCTCTTGAACCCAAAGAAAATGCAATTGGCAAGAGTTATTCTGCGTTTCGATCGTGCCTCTTGTGTTAGCGAGTGAATTCTGCCTTATCAAGATTAATGTTGAAAAAGTCACATCACAGCTAGTGGCCTTGTCTAAAACCTTTTCTGACATTGAAGGTGTCGGTGAGTTCGCTTCCGACCTTGATGGGGCAGCGAGAATTCTGCTTGGTCATTCTGCACAGCCTGACGAGTTTGGCAGGCATGTCATGGTCTTGTATAGCTCGTCTCTATGCACGCTCATATGCGTCATATGCGGCCTTGAAATTGACGAATAGGTGGTGGCTGGCGATCTGCATCTCGCAGGACAGTGGATTTCCCCGTCCTGAAATCGCACTGATAAGGACCTATCGGGTTATTGACGAATGGTTTCAGGCGCTTACTTAAAACGGCAGAAAGGATCTTATAGGCGATGCTAAGGAGACTTATCCCTCGGTAGTTGGTGCAGTTGAAGGGGCCTCCTTCCTTATGCATCGGACTAGACAAAAATATTTAAAACTAGTTAGACGAACGGTATTACTATCTATAACTTACTGACTCTTGGCGGGTACTCTAAGCTAAACTTTATCTTATTCTATGACTTTTGACTTACCAGTTTCAACGCTGCATGAATAGTGTCATACCCCGCTTTGAAACCGAATTGGTTATCCGGAATAATATGTTTGTTCTCAGTCCAGTTGATCAAGGCTATATTGACCACCTTCTCGAACGAACATGGGCATACATTGCTGATGTTCGGAAGGAGACTAACTGACCGGAGGTTGCACGGATTCGAAGAATCTTTTCCTCTCTTGGATATGGGTTGTATAATAGCAGTATTCCAATGCTCCGGATAATGTGCATTATTCTATGCATTGTTAAACAGAACAGTGTACATTCTCACCACACCTAGAGGAAGATGTCTCAACAACAAGTTCGAGATCTCGTCGATTCTAACAGAATTTTTCTTCTTTCGGAAATTCGAAGACCGCTTTGAGCTCTGTCTTCATTATGAACGGGGTATGAACCCCTTCGTCGGCGATGGCTTGTCTGCCATGTTATCATCATTGAATACGACTAAGCCGGTATTCTCAGATCGCCATTTTACAAGTCTTGTCGAAGTTGAGAGTTGCTAGCTATTAAGCGGTTATCCAAGTCGTGGTTCGGGCGAACGCTCTCATTCACCTTGTACACTTCTTGGAAGACCGCTCTTGCGGTTCTGAACAAATAATGTTTGAATATTCTTAATGAGCGATTTCAGTGTCCTAACTTCCTCGTCTCGTCTGCAAGTAAGCCGTCTGTACAAGGTTTTTAATCATGACAGGAGTCTACTTTTTCGTTGGAGTGCGGCAATTGTCGCATTGCTGTATATGTTTTGGTTATTTGCACGTATGTACCGTGGTATCGTACTGTCCATCGTTCGTTTGATTGTCTCGTCCAATTGAATTAGATACATGTCAATCTCTTCGTTTGACAAGTTTCTATTGGACAGTATGTGGAGCGCGTTCGAAGAGACTGGTCGTGCCATTTGTCTGGAGAAGCGTGTCCATCATGCCCTACTGTAGTTGTGGGTACGTTTGAACATACTCTTCTAATTTCACAATATCGTTGGGGATCTTGATTTCGGCACTGAGTCCGCAATGGTCACTGAGATACACGAAAGTATTCAAACAGTTTACTTTGTGCGTTTGAGTCTGTCAGCTGCAGTCTTGCGTCTAACAGCAGAAGATCCAGATACAAGCCGCTTCTGGGATAAAACGAGATTTCTGTTGCTTTCAAATCGAATCTATACTCGACACTGTGCAAGCAAAACCAGCTATAAAGCTGGCCCACCTCTGGATTGAAAACCATGTTCCCCCAATATCCACGTAGGGCATTTAGGTCCCCGGCCAAAATGAAATAGTTCTCCTCCGAATACAGCCTTAGACATCGAAAGAGTGAATCGAGTTCCGATATAGTCGTTCTGGAACTAGGGTTGCCGGAGGAGTAGACCGACACCGCATACAACCTCCTTCCACTGCGAAGCGAAATGCGATGCAGGCCTTCAACTCCTGAAACCTTCGTACTTCAGCACTATACACTATATTATATTTTATGTTATTTTTAATGAAGATCGCAACACCGCCTTCACCACTGGAGTTGGGCCGATCTCTTCTAATAACATTATAATTACTGTGGCTTAGTATGCCTCTCCGAGTTAGCTTGATTTCGCTAATCAGCATCACCTCTGGGTTTTGGTCATCCAAATGTCTATGGAGCACATTTTTTCGTGGGATCCCTAGCAATGAATTTGCATTCACTGCAAGAATCTTGTAAGTTAACTCGTTCGCAGCCATCAAAACGGTTGACGTGGTTGGCTCTGCAGGAGCGCCAAGATTTGTTCTCCCCGCTCTTCTAACCGATCCATACGCATTTCAATGGAGGATTTCCAATCCGGCGTTGGATATTGTGCTCTTCGCACTGCTCGGCACTGGCTGCGGCTTCTCTGGTCTGACGCCATTTGGGCGTAGGTCAATTGAGGGGTGTCGGGTATGGTTGCCCCGAGTGGATTTTTCACTGGGGGCTGCTTGTGCAGAACCATTTTGTTTTCCACTCTTGGAATTTACGGCAACCGCGATTGTTGGCGATGTGCCCCACGTTCCCGCAGATTACGCACTTGAGCTGACTCTTGTCAGCTGCTCCCTTTGGCCCCAGAGTACAATGCTACGCACTTTGTTTCTCGCTGCGCTTTACGCATCGAGGCTCCATTTGGCAGTTCGATGCGGCGTGCCCGAATCTTTGGCAGCAAAAGCATTGGGCAATGCCATCCCGCCTTCTTAAACTGTTCCACTCGCATTTATGGTAATCTAAAAACTTAGTTGTCTTTAGATTGTCCACTTTGCTTGTGGGTGTCACCTGAACAATATAGAAGGGTAATTTCCGCCTCACTCTCTTTGCCTTAACTATGGAGAAAGACTTGACACCGACGTACTCAATTCCCTCAAACAGTTGCTCTCTGAGCAGTTGGAGGATCTTCTCCACTTCGAGCGGTCAGGTGAGCTTTAACAACCGGGACTGTCATTTTTCGCCCTTTGGAGTGAAAGAAAAGAACTCCAAACTCAATCTCTATAAAAATGTTTATAGAATTATAATCTTCCATTGTCTTCCAGTGCATTGCGTACTTTTCCGCGCCTTTATTTTTACTTACCTGCACCTACGGTTTCATTGCTGCTGTTGAGTTGTTTCTTGCTGTCGCTTTTTCGTTGCCGGGCGCTTCTATGTTGCTGGTTGCTGATGTTGCTCAATCGCTGGCAACTGTTGTATTGCTGGCAGTTGTGCAGTTCAGTTTTTGTTCAGTTGCTGGTTGTTTGTTGCTGCTTTTTTGTTGCCGCTTATTTGCTATGTTGTTGCTGTATCTGCTGATCCAGCATTCTCCTCGCTATGGTCTTTGCCTTCAGCTCTCTGATTGCATTCAACTAGCGTTTCCTTCATACGAAGTACACGTGGTCTTCTCTGGCGGAGGAGAGCGAATCAAATCTGTTGCTGCTGACAGCGAACAAGCCTTCCCCTCCATCGGGCACATACGCGGATAAAAACAATGCGTCCAATCATTATTTTCTGTGTGTTCATTCCTGAATTCATTCATTCATTGTTTAGGTTGCTGTATGTGGCTTACACCTGCAGGTTTGGTTGATGTATTAGATCATTTTTAATTTTGTTGGCGTCCATAAGTATGCAATTTTCGGTATACTCAGAGTGTCTCTGCTATACATTTCGTTTTGGCTTCGTAAGCGATTCTTTTCATTTCACGAAATTTCTGTTTATTTTATAATTATTAAGTGTTTTTGCTTTTAAATTGATGGTCACGCTGTGTACCTGGTCGTTGTTAGTGTATTTTACATGCAAATTGAAAATTAAGCGTATATACGCTTGCAAAAAAACGCAGCTAATATAGGAGGCAACAATTAAAAATCAGATATATTTAGGCACCAGTAATTTATCCTCGTGTACCACTTACAAGATAAACATAATCTACTACCGCCTCTACCTCCTCCGACTCGCCTGCCCTTGTACAAGCCGGTGCCGCATCATTATGCCCTCCCCCTGCCGCTCTTCGGGTGGCGCATTTACCTGTGCCTTCTATGAGCACTGTTTTCTGATGGCCTGATGTTGGTTGTTGTTGGTCGTTGTCCACTTCTAAGAGCGCGGGCCACTCGTTAGCTTCAATTTCACTGAACTCACTTATACAGACGTTATGTGGTGTATCAGAAAATTTTTTTTGTTTCTGCCCAAAACCGGACGCGAACAGGGCATCACTCGCGAACTGCACTACGCGGAGTTCGGTGAACGACTGAATTCTTCATATGTATGCTTTGTTGAATTCAATCGTAAAATGTCCCGAAAATGTCGTGTTTTAAATAATATTTCTTCATTATGAGATTGATGTCGCTTTTATCATTATCCCCAATCCAAACACTATCAAATCACTAAACAAACTTTAATCTAATATATTCCAGATGAAGAAGGTATCACAGACGTTTCGTTCAACGTAAAAATTGGTAAACGCATAACCCTCTACCAGCCAGGAGACTATGCAGCCACGATCACTGATAAAACAAATGGATCCTGGGCATTCGACAATATAAATACAAATATCGATGTTGGAAACGTTGTCAACTTCTGGATGCATGTTCATTTCGGCGAGCTGGAGAAGAATTTCAGAGCTGTGCAATCTATTACAGTATCAACTGACACTGCGGTAACAGCTATTCCCTGTGATACCTCACAAATTAACACTCAATCGTGTCCAGCCCAATGTGAGCCTTCTTCTACAACTGTCGGCGGTAAGCCTGCTTGTAAAAGAAAATTGATATTTGAAGATAACTTCGAGAGTTTGGATTGGTCCCTATGGGAACGTGAGATTCGAATGCCATTGGTCGTAGACGATGGCGAATTTGTTTCATTTCAAAGCAGAGATGAAAACTGCTTTGTCAGTAATGGACAATTGCACATTATTCCGACCTTATTGTCCAACACTTCGGGCTATGATGAGACAAAAATTGTGTCGGGGAAACTAAATTTGGGACAAGAGTAAGGCACGAAGTGTGAATGAATAAATTTTCTATTACATACCTTTGCAGATGTACAGCCATTGTGGACAGATCACAGGAGTGCGTGAAACGAGCGAAGTACTACCACACATTACCCCCAATTGTGTCAGCCAGAATTCGCACAAGAAAATCATTCAGTTTTCGATATGGAGAGGTTGAAATACGAGCCAAATTGCCAAAGGGTGATTGGCTTTTTCCCTGTGAGTTTGTCATTCCTTAGTTAAGCAATTAGTTTATAATAATCTTTGTTTTCAGTGGTCCTTTTGGAACCGTTAGAGAATTTCTACGGTGTGAATGGATATGCCTCTGGACAGATTAGGATCGCTTTTTCAAGAGGAAATGCAATTCTAAAAGATAGGTCAGGAAAAGACATATCTAACAAATGGTTATCTAGAGGCGTCCTGATGACCAATGACGAGAAATATCGGAACACTTATCTTAAGGGTATTCCCGTTGTTATTGATACTAGTAAGGATTACCACACGTACACTTTAAAATGGGCCGAGAATCAATTAAGCTTTAGTATTGATGGTGACGAATTTTTGAATCAAATCATTAATGAAAACTTCTCAAAGATTCAGAAACAATTGCATGGAAATACAAATGAAGCTAACAGAATGGCGCCATTCGATCGAGAGGTTTGTACTGATTCAAGTGAAATTGCTGTAATGTAGCCTTACATTTGTTCTATTATATTTATGTAGTTCTATTTAACTCTTGGAGTATCTGCCGGTGGACACTCTGATTTTCCCGACGATAGTCTGAATGGACTGTCCAGATCTCCCAAGCCATGGAAGAATGGTGATCCCAAGGCACAGTTTCACTTTTGGAAAGATCGCTCGAATTGGTATAGAACTTGGGAGGGTAAAAGCACTGGTTTACATGTTGATTATATTCGTGTATACGCATTATGATCCAAGAATACAATTCTGATTAAAGCTATAAATTACTATTTCTACATACGTTGAAGGACATATATTCCTCCATTTCAATATATATATATATATATATATATATATATATATTGGTATAGATATATATATATATATATATAACTTTTCGAAATGTTGGGTAAACCAAACTCTTTCAGTGCAGCATGACGGGCGTAAGATATAAATAAGTACTTCTTCTGTTTAAGCTTCATATATGCACAATAACTCCTGGATATTCTTCTCTTCTCTCCTATAGAGTCCCGTGGTTAGTAGTATGATTGTGTATTCCATTTTGACCAATTGGAGGTATTGCCACGAGAGAACTATTGTTACGATGGACTGGGTCCGCAACTTTCTCTCATGTGCTATTAGGTCGCAGGCTCATGTCTGACCATCATCTCTGCCATTTTTGCGACGATCTCAGAAGTCTTTCAATGCGCTTTCCAAAATAGTTAATCCGAAGATACAGTTCTCCCAGCTTAGAGACAATCAAACCCAGTATCCATTTGTCTAAGCGATTCGTTCCATAGATGAAGAGTACTGTCTGCGCCGCGTTAAATGAACGGAATGTTGTATGAAATGAAGCATCGTGTTTTTGGTAGTTGTAGAGTATATGTATATCACCAGGTCCGACAAGATCCAGTTGGGTACGTAGCGATCGACCCTAAAAAAAGAGTGGGAAGGTGATTGGCCGGCAGTATCTAACATTCTCTCCTGTATTGCCTCAGAAATTTGTTCATGTTTTCTTGTAAGGGTGCAGTAGTAGTTTCCATAGCTTTTATGGTGTCCTTTAAAGTTTGGGCCTTCATCGCTCCGCCTAGCCATTTTTTGAAGGATGAGAAGGTGCAGTAAATTTATGGAACTTTACACCTGTACTTTGAAGATATGTTTTCAGTTCTAACGATGAGAAATTAGATCCAGTTTCAGAGACCACAATTATCGAGATGCCGTATGAGGTAAAAAGTTCGCGAAGAATGGCGACAGTGGCACTTGCCGTCATGTAACCTTACGGGTCCAGCGAAGTTCCCGTGAATAAGTTCCCATAGGCCTTTAAGTTAATCCCAATGATGTTGTTGCAGCAGGCTAAGCGGGAGGCTTCAGTGTTGAAGAGGAGGACGGCGGCACGCTTGCGGTTACACGGCCAAGGTCGCTGGACGGGGTGGTGGTTTTATAGTAGATAGCCCCTTAGCGGAGACCTTAGCCACAGCCTAACTTTCCACCCTGTCAAATACCCTGAAGAGAATGGCCTTCCCTCATCCCGCACACACATGTTAGGAAGTACAACATATTCCCTCTCATTTTACAACCAATACATAATTAATTTTATTAAAAACATTATTTAAAAATACAAAACAGAAGAAAGTTCAGAAAAATTAGTGCAGTGCCCATTGCTCACTAACTCTAACACCTAAACGCATTGCTTAGTACCACTAACACCTACTCTCATGAGTTTAGTTGATTAGCAACCATCGCGCTCTGCACATCCCTGAACATTCTCCTTAAAAAAATGTATGTTATGTTATTATAATTACTTGAAGTACTGTTAATAAATATTATATTATAACTGATGCATTTTTGGCGACGAGGATATTTTCGTTTATTTATTAGATTTGGTGCTATCAGTGCATAGATATGAGGTTAGTGTGAGCGCAAAAATATAAAGAAGCTGCAGTATATGTCGTCATTAAAAGTTGGAGCAAGTGCTTTGCCTTATCAATTATATACCATCGTTCCCGCCATTTGACAAAAGTAAGCAGTAGGGGAATTCATTTGTAAGCCAACTAAATCAAAATTTTCACGCAAATTTAGTGAGTAAGGATGAGCAGAAGAAAGCATTTTTTTTGTCTTGGTCCGGTTCAGAGTCGTGCGAACTTATACAATACGGAATTTATTCGCCGAAAAAACAGTGGATGAAAAATCGTTTGCAGCTCTTATCGAAGGGCTTAAGGTAGATTTTGCCGATAAAACGCATTGTCTCGCTGTCCACTATGTTTTTTTTTTTTCAAATGCGTATGAAAGATAACTAAACCTATTCAGAGCGAGTAAGTAACCTGTTAACAATCGTTTGTCGACAGTTTAATAAGAGATATCATTGTGCTGCATACCCCACATGATACAGTGCGTTCGGCCGCTCCTGGCTGTGTTATAAGATACATATTTGCAGTTCCCAGTGCGTAATGCCATTTGTAGAGTGTGGGAGGATGTTCGACGGACCGGAAAACAGTATTTGGTGCAATGGCCCACTACTACACTTTCAGAAGGGATGAAGAAAAACCACAGACATTCATCATCCGTTACCTATCCGAATGGAAGCAGTAAAGCATGAAAGCCAACAACATTCAAACCTTACGAATGATCCAGCTGTAGGGCAGAGAGTAAGGATTGAGATCCCCAGCAAGAGAAGCAGCAAGGTACACTTCAACAACCTAGCTAACGGTTGTCATCCTAAGCCCCGGTACATCAAATCCGCCGAATCACACGAGCGGGGAGACTGCCGGGTTAAAACGACTACCAAGGCCATCTCAGTCACGTGCTGTAACTGCGAGGACCTAATACAGCGAATTGCTCAAGATGACAACAAGATGCAACCGTCAAGATTTATATTTAAAAATCGTATTATACAACTTAACATTATTCCTTTCGAATTTCCGGATGTAGTTCTTCTGTCCGAAACCCGATTCACATCCGATAATAACATCCGAACGATAAGCCTCTCAAACTACAATTTCGTATCCTCCCCTCGTCAAACGGCAATTGTGGTATACAAAAAGTACACATATTCCTCAATTCAGTTTGAGAACATTACTCATATCGAGTACATGACCATCCGCCTTACTTCGGTACACAATAGGCAACACCGGCAAATATCTGACTGGTTGCACATATCTCCCGTTATTGTAGAAGCTTCCCTCCACCCTACACATGTCACCAGAACAACTAGTTCCAATTTAGACTCTAAGATCGCAGAATTTAGTAGTATCTGAGACCCCTCAACTTCCCATACCTTCCCATCAGACCACGCTTCGGTCCACCTCATGGTGGACCCTTCCCATCTTGGCCCAATACCCACCTCTCACCCTATTTCAAATTTCGAGAAAACCAACTGGAGAAAAGTGAATAGGGTTGTGACGGAAAAATTCTCCAACTTTACCATACCTGAGGACCAAAACCTCTCACCGGAAGAGATCGACGAGTCGACCATTCTACTGGAAGACATCTTCAAATCGGCTGTGATGGCGAACACCCCAACATTCAATCCATTTAGGGAAGTTAGTTAGTTAAGGTAACAAACCTCTCCCACATATGCTTCAAAAGTTAATAAAAGATAAGAAAATCCTTTGTAGAGAAAAACTACACAACCACTCTCCAGTCCTTAAAACCCAACAGAACACTTTTCCGGAACATAAATAGGCTCACTAATCGAAAGGCTTTCGAGAAAATTAACTATCTTCTGGGCCGAAATAACAAACCCACAGAAACAGATCTAGAGTCTGCAAACCTCCTGGGCAAACACTTCGCCCATATTCACAACCAAAATAATTCCTTCTCTACACCAGAATTTCGGCAGGAGGTTCAACAATACCTTACACAAAATCTTCAACCAAACTCTGACAACAGATTCCTGACACAGATCAAAAGGTATAACAAGGCTTCAAATCCTCTGTCCACAAGTAGGTTCACCATCGTAGACGAGCTGAAACACTTCATCCATAGCAGAAAAAACAAAAAATCTACTGGTACTGATAACATCCGCAACATCCTATATAAGAAACTTGTCCTTAACAACCTCGTGCCAATTGTAACCCTATTCAACCATTGCATTAACACTTCCCATTTTCCAACACCCTGAAAATGGCTATCCTGATACTCGCCAAAAAATCTGGCCCATCGTACAACCCCTCCAACTACAGACCGACTTCACTTCTAAATGCTATCAGTAAGCTCCTGGAATGCAAAATCTTAAACAGGTTAAGAGACCATTCTGCCATTCTGCTTACCGCCAAAACATTCCACCTGTCATGCTCTCTTGAAACTAACAGAGGACGTCACCTCTATCCGTATCCCTCGACATTTCTAAAGCCTTCAACTGCGTTCGTATAGCAGGGCTTATCTATAAGCTCCACCACACCCACAATGTGGACCGGAACGTCAACAGCTCCAAATCCTCAACGTTCCCAATTACAGCCGGAGTACCGCAAGGCACCATAGTAGGACCTCTTTTATATCTTTTATCTACAGCAGACATCCCTCAACACATCAAGCCAGGAGTGAAGATCATCACGTATGCTGACGACACGCTCATATACTCCCACGTCCCATTGGGTGGGTCTTTTCCAGGATCTGCCGTAATGTGAAAATTTGTCGATGGTGGACTTCCCCGGCCTGAAACCGCACTGATAAGGACCAATGGTTTCAGGCCCTCACACAAAACGGCAGAGAGGATCTTATAGGCTTGTCGGACTTTCCTCTGACATTATCTTACAGATGAGCTGGTGCATACGCTCAACCAGATCATCTCCAGCTGCTTTTAGGATTTCAACGGATCGGCAGCTTTGTTAGACTTCAGTCTTGATATTGCTATCTTGACTTCGTCTAAGTCGGGGGGACGGAATTCTCATCGATCATCGTCCATTTTAAGTGGAGTATTCTGCCTGACAGCGGTATTGGTGTCATCATCGCCGTTAAGCAGTCTGCAGAAATGGTTCTTCCAAATTCTCAGCACCGACTGGACGGGGATGGTCAAGGTCTTATACAGAGTCAACTTGCTCTTCCCAGAAAGGGCTCTGTTACTCAATTGCATCTTGAGCCCAAAAAAGCGGCGATTGGCATGAGTTATTCTGCGTTTGATTTCGGTACTGACATTCTTTGGACTGTTTACCGCGGAGCCGAGGTTGCCGAAGTCCTTTACTCCCTCGAAGTTATAGCTGCTTACATTGACATTCTGGCCCAGTCGTCGATGTTGTGCCCCTTTTCTTGATGACCGCATGTACTTTGTTTTGTCCTCGTTTACCGCCAGACCTACTTTAGCTGCTTCCGTTTCAATGCCGGCAAACGCCTCATTGCCAGCTCGCTGTGTTCGACCACTGACGGTAATGTCGTCTGAGTATGCCAGCAATTGTACAGACTTTTGGAACATCGTGCCTCTTGTGTTGGCCAGTGAGTTTTGCAGGATCTTCTTAAGGATGGTGTTAAAGAAGTCACATGACATCGCGTCGCCTTGTCTAAATCTTTTTTTGACATTAAATTTCTCGGTGAATTCGTTACCGACCTTAATGGAGCACCGAGAATTCTCCATCGTCATTCTGCTCAATCTGACGAGTTTTGCAGGAATGTCAAAACTACACATGGCATTGTATAGCTCGTCTCTATACACGCTGGTGGGTGCCGACCTGCATTTATTTTGTCTTTTCCAGGATGTGCCGTAATGTGAAGACTCGATCGATGGTGGACTTCCCTGGCCTGAAACCGCATTGATAAGGACCTATCAGGTTATTCACGAATGGTTTCAAGTGCTCACACAGCCTCAAATATTTGTCGCTGATTCATGCCTTAACGCATTTACTGATTTCGACCAAACTTTCACACATCTTTAGTATTTATCTATACATAGTTTGTGTGCAGTTTGGTTAACAATAGTATATGTGGATGTGTAAATTATAGTACATTTTGGGTTTTTTTCCCATTTTAGCCGGGGTATATGTATGGATATGTCACAAGTATTCAAAAACACAATTCACAGTTGCTTTGACTGTTTATCAATCGCTGTGAAAATTATTGGAATGGCAAGCAAAAAATACCCGTTTTTGTTCTTTGGCTTGGGAATCGTAAGTGTATCTTTAGATGTAAAATATGTGTGTAGATGTAAAATATTTTAAAAACGAATAACGAAGGAACCCTTGAAAATGTGCTCAGCGAAGCGGGTATTGATTTGTTTGACTTCAACAGATTGCTAGGACAACCGTTGGAATTGTGCGGAATTGACTTGAAATACCCATGTTTCTCCCACGGGCAATTATGTGTATCATGTTAACGTTAAGTTAACCTATTAGTTCTGTTCATTTATACCACAACTCCGGGCAAAACAAAAAATGTAGTTTAAGAAAGGGCTCTGCGATAATTAAACCCTCTAATGCCTACCACCGCCTGTATGGCTGTTATGCGTTTTGTTTCCAAGCTTACATAGCTAAAATCACCTCTTGGACGAAAATTTTTTGTTTCAAAAATCTTGGATCAAAGTAATAATGGGACACTTGTTAACCGCACTGCATTTCGATCTATCGAGATACACAAGATTCTATCGAGCTTACCGTGTGAACGTCTAAAGCCGTTTTACACCGCCAGTGCGGCTTCCGGCCGGGCAAATCGACTATAGACCAAATCATCACACTAAGACAAATCCTGGAGAAAACCAGCGAGTTTCAAATCGATACGCACACCCTTTTTATCGATTTTAAAGGCGCATACGACATCATTCATCGCAAGGAGCTATTCTATGCGATGGCCGAAATCAGGATCCCGGGAAAACTGATCCCGTTTTGTCGCACCACGCTAACAAATACTCACTGCACCGCGGCTCAAGGACTTCCGAGCATTTTCAAACCTGCAGCGGATTTCGACAAAGAGATGCGCTGTCATGTAACTTCTTAAATCTGGTACTGGGGAATATAGTATGGCGGACATCTGTAACACGAAAGGTACTATCTTCCATAAACCAGTCCAACTGTTGAGGTACGCAGATGACATTGACATCGTCGCGCATTCCTAACGCGCCGTAGTGGAAGCTTTAACGGCGATTGAGAAACAGGCGAAACGAACTGGTCTCAAGGTCAATGAGGACAAAACTAAATGTATACTGTCGACAGAGAACCGTTCTGTCACACACCACCTTGGTCAAAACATTACGATCGACAAGTATAATTTCGAGGTAGTGAACGAGTTTGCCTTCCTCGGGGCAAACGTTAACTCCACGAACGACATCACAGCAGAGATCCGACGTAGAATCGCCCTTAGCAAGCACTGTTACTTCGGTTTATCAAAACATCTGAGCTCAAAACCCCTGACTCGAAGGACCACAATTATGCTCTACAAGGCTCGTACTTTGCCAGTATGGAGCAGAAAGCTAAACTATAAGCAAAATTGCGAAGCTGATTTTTGGTGCCTTGGAAAAAAAAAATTCTACGTCAGATGTACGGTCCCGTCTGTGAGGATGGTAAATGGAGGAGACGAAATAACCGCGAACTATACGAGCTGCTCCAGGATGTGGATCTAGCACAAAAGACAAAAATCCGTCGACTGCACAGGCTCGGCCACATCGAGCGCATGAACAGCAACGCTCCAGCTAAGAGCCTCCTGCTTCGAGAAGGAGAGGAAGACCGAACTTCTGATTTAAAGAACACATCATCCTGATGACACCAAGCAGCGTGCCTAGGATATCGTCAACGATGGAAGACAATTTTAGCTCAGACTCTGACCCTCCAAAGGTCGTTGGAAGAACGTTAGTAAGTAAAATTGGAGTATATATGTCGCTATTATATTAGCTCTATGGTAAAAAACATTCCAACTGCCGCCTAAAATTAGACTAGATCCCTAAAATTTTGAAAGTCAAATTTTTATTTTGGATGAATGTATGCCCATTGCTGTTGAAAATTGAATGGTTACTGTTATAGCTCCCATATCTTGTTGCATTTGGATTTGTTGGTGTAGAAGTGAATTTTGAATGATTAAAGCTGTTCCGCAGAATTTTGAAACAAGTTTAGTGAGTATAAAAAGTAGTTAAATGGAGAATCTTTCTTGCATCGTATTCCTTTTATATTTTCTTCTAATATTCCATTGTGTTATTTGAAGAGGTGAAGTATTGCGGTGTGAAGATTGTGGTGGCTATGTTGTGGTTATATGAGGACTCCCCATACAGATATGCAGCCACCCGGGACCTGAGAAGGCCCCACCTGGCTCAATCTCCGGGTAGCGAGAGTGAGAGTCAGATTTAGAGCTGTTATCTGTGTGATTAGTTGAACTCATCATCATCTCTGAGAGAGGTTATAAAATATTCGTTTTGCTTATCAAGTTCTCAGATAATTGTCTTAGAGGTGAATTTGGTTGTTAATTTTCTTTTACGTTATTATGGGTGGGGTTGTTGGAAATACTGGTGGGTTATTTGTATTTGAATTAATTTTTTTGTTGATGATTCTTTGTGTTCTTTGTGAAATGATTGTTCTTTTTGCTGTAAAGTTGGTTGATGAGGTAATTCTGTTAATGTGAACAAAAAAATAATAAATCGGTTTAATTTAAAAAGAAAGAGGGGAGATATGCCTATATCACACTTTCACACTAGTAAAAGTTAATGTTGCCATGAAGACTGACTGACGAAGGTAGTATTCAACTGTTTGTGGAGGTTGGATACGATGGTTTTGATTTATAAGTGTTGATTGATTTGTACATTTACTCGTAATTAGCACATGTGTTAAGGTTGTGTTCGTGTTCTTTCCGAGGGATTTTACGTAATATGTTCGGTGTAGGGAGCGCAGCGAAGAATTGTAATGCCTGCGTGTTCATTACCTGCGACGCTGGTATGACCAAGATATATAGTATACTTCGAAATACTTAACGAATTGGTCCCTAATTTTGTTGATGATGGTGGAGGCGTTTTTTGGATTAATTATTACGGTTAATTTGGCAACATCCGAATAATAAGAATAGAGAATACAAAACACTCTCAACAACACAAATTTAAGAACATTTTACATTGAAAACATTTACTTGTGACATGAAAACAATTACAAGTGTTCAATATATAAGATTTAAAAATGTTTGCAGCAGCTCCTGGAGCTTTTCTTACAGTCATTGACTCAGAACTTTTACTATAATTTAGATTACTTTCGTCAAACAAATCTCTTATATTATCATGATAATCCTTAAACAATTCTTCTTCTTTACGGGAACTGTGACACTTTCATGAGTATCGGCAGTTGGACTTGAGTCGACGATCGTGAGAACTTATGACATTAGTTCGAACATGAAACTTGAACATGACAACATTACAAAGAACGTAAGACTACTAATAACTTTTTTAACAACTGCTGGCATCCATCTAATTATGTTCTTCAATTCACTTCTGCATAATACCTTCTCCCCACGGAGAATAATTTATATTTATTTATGGTATGACCAAGATATATAAGTTAAGTTCTTAAGTTCTTCTTCTTAAGTTCTTTTCCTGTATTTTCCTTACAAAATTCATTACGTTTTTACCATTCAATTCATAATTTACGTTATGTCCAGCAATGTTTATTTTAGGATTTAAAACATCTAAGGGTTCAAGCGACTTAAATGTGAACATGAGCTCCAAAGATGACTTGCCAGTTGTAGTACACGAAGTATTCTTGTATACCATCAAAAAATTAAATACATATATTATTTGCCTAAAACATATTGTCATAAAGATGACTTCGCGGTTTGAACTCCACGTTCAGCCAAACCATTACTTTGGCTGTGATACTTATTTATGTATTTGGTATTGGAAATCTAGATGTATTTGGAAATCTAGATGTTATTTATGCAACAATATTTTCATCTTTATTAACTTGACTTACTGCTCAAATAAACTTAAAATTCGTCTTCCAATTCGGTTAAGATTTGTCCCATTAACACAACTCCGGCTTGCCACCTTTAACGAATACAACAGGCAAATTTAACTTCTAACCGACACATTGTTGAGACTGACTGACGGCATTGACGCTGTTGCGAATTCATCGATTTCAATATTCATTGTTTATTACTTAATTTCTTATTAATTGTTTAAGAATGCAAGTAGCATTCTTTAATTCATTCATTCAAATGTATAATAACATTTCCAACGCACTGCGTTAAAACTGTTCTGTGAGTCACTGCACACGCACTCATGCTTGCTGTACTATCTGCTCATAGAACGTGCATATCATCCTGATGTAATTTTTATCGCTATTCTTTTTGTTGCCTCATTAGACGGAGTGAGCTCGGTTCTCTCCAGCATAGTTCTCACAGCGGTAGTTATCTCCCAACGCCTCCCACACTGATCTTATGCCACCCGCACATAATGATTATTGCCTAAGATTTGAAGAGAAATCCTGTTGGCTGTGGTGGAGTGGAATGTGTAGGTAGATGGTCATTGCTGTGAGTTTTTCTCTTTCGCTTGGATTTGCACACGCAAGGAGGAAAATTAAAACGAGTATATTTTGGGTTGATTTGTATCATACTTATTTTTTCTGCTTCATTGTCGCCTAGAACATTTTTCTATTTTTTGATATTCTGATTTTTTGTTTCATTCGATTAACCGTCCTGTGTGGCATAGGCCGTATTGCCATTTCGGAACAGACGCTGTTGATCACTTTAATGCTCGGACATGCGTTTGATTTGCTCACGGTAGAGATGTGACCCTTCTTGTTGCAGGTAAAGCATTCCCAATTGACTGCTGGCAAATTTCGATGTGCAGGTCTCCCACATCGTGAACATTGATTGCCGTTAGCATTGGATTTCTGAGGATTTCTACTGCGCCAAGAATTATTATGACAATGAAAATTACCTGATGACAGTGGTTTGAACTATTGACTTTTGTTGTTCTCGGATCTGTCTAACTTGTAGGTAGCGTTTGTTGGAGCAGATGACTGCACTGACGACGCAGCCTTCTCAGATGATTCCATGGACAGGGCCTTATCGCAGTACTGCTCAAAACATAAGTTATTGTGCTTCCGAAGCGACTGCTGCTTTTGTTCGTATTTGAGGTCCACTATAAACGATCGGACAATTGATCTCTAATATTTTCAGCTTGTACATTCCTAAATTGATGTCTGGACAAAGGAGTAGATGTTGAATCTTCCTTAGTTTTCTCGCTTATCGACTCACCGTGTTACTGCACCACGTGATGGAATCGAAACCGCTTTTCTCTTCTTCTTTTGTTTGGTCTTGGCGTAATTGACCACGTAGTAAGATTAGGTTTTCGGCAAATGACTTTGCACATGGGTCTGTTGGATATGTTAGTTTCGCTTACAGCTCGTTCATGGTCTTTCCTATAAATCCGACGAAATATCTGTTTTTACCGACATCTTTTATGGCATTTAATTTTAAAAAAAATACAAAACGATTTTCGTAGTCTCGGAAATTATCCCCAAATTCAAAGGGCTCGACGTAACCGATTAATGTTGACGTTTGGTACACGTGCTTGCTGACTGCAAAAAATTATTGAAACCGAACGGATTTTACTTTAATATGTTCTTATTTTGTTCTAATTTTTCCCTTGTTCTTTTGTTCCTCGTTGCCAATTAATATTGCATCTTATCACGAATGAAAACCACCAACACTTACTTCGAATTAATAATTAAGAGATTATTAAGGATTCATACAACCTTACCGAAGGGCGACTTTCAAACCAATTCCAAATGTGTAATTCAAGTCACAATGAATCGGTTAATTTCATTAAATTAGAATAGAGAATACATAACAGATTTGATGAGAGTTTTGACGTCGGAAGCAATGATGGAGCCTCCTTACTTACTTAGTTATCAATCCAACGATCCTTGGAGGGTCGGAGCCTGACCTAAAGCTGCCTTCAATCGTTGAGGGCCTGGGCACACTGCTTTGAGTCATCAATATCAAGCTGCCTTGCGTGCGTGATGACTTTGTCTTCATACCGGAGGTTCGGTCCTCCTGTCCTTCTCGAGCCAGGAGGCTCGGATTCGACGACCCTCTTAGCTGGAGTTCGGTGTTCATGCGCTCGATGTGGCCGAACCAGTACACTTACGTACACTTCGGTTTTTGCCCTCCGGACTACATCAACATTTTGGTACAGTTCGTAGAGTTCGCGGATATGTCTTCTCCTCCATTTGCCTTCCTGGCAGAATTTTTCTTTCGAGGCACCAAGAATAAGCTCCACAGTTTTGCTTAGCGTCCAGCTTCCGGCTCCATAGGACTGGAAAAATAAGAGTTTTATAGAGCATAATTTTGATCCTTCGAGTTAGGAGTTTTGAGCCCAATTGTTTCAACAAACAGAAGTAACATCGGTTGCCAAGGGTGATTCTACGTCGGATCTCCACTGTAACGTCGTTCGTGCAGTTCACGTTTGTCCCGAGGTAGACGAGGTAGACCTCGCAGATGGCACCATATATCCGACGTAGAATTTTTCTTTCGAAGGCACCAAGAATTAGCTCCACAGTTTTGCTTAGCGTCCAGCTTCCGGCTCCATAGGACTGGAAAAATAAGAGTTTTATAGAGCATAATTTTGATCCTTCGAGTTAGGAGTTTTGAGCCCAATTGTTTCAACAAACAGAAGTAACATCGGTTGCCAAGGGTGATTCTACGTCGGATCTAAACTGTGATGTCGTTTGTGCAGTTCACGTTTGTCCCGAGGTAGACACACTCCTTTACTACCTCAAAATTATAGTTGTCGATCGTAATGTTTTGACCAAGGTGGTGTGTGACAGAACGTTTCTTGGTCGACAGTACACATTTCGTTTCGTCCTCATTGACACTGAGACCAGTTCGTTTCGCCTGTTCCTCAACCGCCGTTAAAGCATACACTACGGCACGTCGGGAAGGCGCGACGATGTCGATGTCATTTGCGTACCCCAATAGTTGGACTGGATTGTGGAAGAAAGTACCTTCCGTGTAACATCTGCCCCTCGCACTATCTTCCTCAGTACCGGATTGAAGAAATCACACGGCAGCGCATATCCGTGCGAAATCCGGTGCAGGTTTCAAACGACTTGGATGTCCTTGAGCCAAACTGAACGGTGCAGCGCGTATTTGTAAGTGTAGTGCGATACAACCGGAACAATTTTCCAAACTCGGCCATCCCATCAAATAGTTTCTTGCGGTGAATGCTCTCGTATTCGGCTTTAAGACCGATGAAGATGTGGTGTGTATCAATCTGAAACTCACTAGTGTTCGCCAGGATCTGCCTTATTTTTGTTCAAATTAAACCCATATATTTTTTTATTTCTTCTTCTATAGCTTTCAATTAATATTGCTTTTTATTTTTCATGTCTGGAGTTTGGCTTCCAGCAATACCACATTCACTGTACCAAGATCTTGTGGTCTTCTTGTGGTAATGGTGGCTGACTAGAATTGTTTCATCGTCATATAGATTTGCCTCTGAACTTTAATGATGAATAGGGAAATCGTCCATATAATAGTTAAAAAGGTACGGGCTTAGGATGGAGACCTGCGGGATACCTGCAATGATTGGGATAGGATGGGAATCTTTATTTTCAAAAAAAGAGAGTGATCAGATAGGAAGCTTTTTATAAATTTAATTTAGGTTTGGGGAAAAAATGTATGTTAAATATACCAGACCCTCATGCCAGACAGAGTCGAAAGCTTTAGTGAGGTCTAAGGCGCACGCTATCGTGCATCTCTTAGACAGCAGATTTCTTATAACTTTATTGCAAGCAAGGCAGGGCGTGTTCTGTGGAGTGTCCACGGTTAAACCGAAATTGTTGGGGTTGCGACAGTTCCAAGTCGCCAAGGAAGGATTGCATTTTTCTAAAAATAATTTTCACCAGAAATTTTCCTCGGTTTCCTGGAATCAGCTTTGCTTTTTTCCAGGTTACTAGAAAAAATTGAAGATGGGGATTAGAAACTTTTCTAGGGTAGTCTTAGATTTTCGGAGTATGAAGTTTGAGATACTGTCTTTGCGAGAAGATTTTTTGTTGTTTGAAAGTAAATTAGACCCTCGACTGCATCTATGGAAATAAAACTATTGTCGATTGCTTCGTCTGACTTATTCGAAGGAGAAAAATTTATAAGGAGAAGGTTTTGGTTCCAAACTGTAAAGGAGCTATTGAAGGTTTCAACTATAATACAGTTCACTATGTCCGAAGATGGGGTTTTTAAGGAGTAAAGGTCCGCAGAGTGTTCATCGAATGCCTCTACTTTTTCGAATGCAAATGAGTGAATTCTTTCGCCGTATCTTAACTGCAATTCAGGGTTCTTGTGGCCCGTTATCTGGTGGATGACTTTGAACACTTTTGGAGACGGTTTAAGATTGCTTAGCTTGTTTCTGAGCTGTTCATTCAGTTATATTCTGACCCTGTCTTTTATTATTTTGCTTAGGCAACTTATCCTCGCAGACAATTTCATGTAACTTGGATTGTTGCGATCTCCAAAACGATGGTAAATTCTTTTCAGGCGTCTTTTCAAGATTTTTCTTGTCATGAACAGGTCAATCGTGGAGTCTTAGACCCTAACCCAGTTCGGGAGTGGAGTTATCTCCTTACTATGATCCGATAGGCAGCTATGGAGTGTGGCGGTGAGTAGGTCTATCGTTTCGCCAATCTCGGCTTTAGAGATATTCCTATTATTGGATATGTTTAGTTTACCCAATTCTGAGCTTAAGGATCTGTTGAAATTAACGGTTTATTTAAAATTCTGGGGTACGGTGGAGAAGGTAAGTTTGTACAACTTGTAGTTGAATGCACATGTTTATGGAAAAATAAACTCAAAGAGATAGAGGATGTATACGCGATATTGTTGTCAGAGCAAAGTTTGGATGAAATCATGAAGAAGTCTATGCCTTGACTATGTCCCAATTCATAAAATTATCCAAGTACCACTGAGCCAAACATCTGCCATTAGTATTATCTTTAAAGTCCCTCCATAATGGGTGTCGATAGTTTAGGTCTCCACAAAGATGACATAGTCGTAGTTACCTAAGATGTTAAGTAGGTTGTTTAATACTGGGACTAGAGCCGTCCCTGCATGACATGCAGTATAGACAGAAACCAGTGCCATTGATTTTGGGACTTTGTTTTGGTAGAAGATAGGAATCACTTCAATGGTTGCCGAGATAACGCTGTTGGATAAAAAGGATTGGGAGAAGGTAATAGAGTTCTGGATGAAGCTACCAGTACCCATCGAATTTACTTATGAAGTCATATTTGTCGTTGACGCGACATCTATTAGCTTGTTTAGTTAGGCACGTTTCCTACACTAGAAGGGCGGTGGACAACTTGTCTTTTAGGAACAAATCTATTTCAACTTTTTTATCCTTTGAAAGGGAAGAAATGTTGGCTGTGGTTAGAGCGACATTCATGGTTTGGGATGGAGGGAAATTGCAATCTCTAGGAATGCACAATACTTTTTCTTTTCATTTATTTTTCTGTAGTATATAGTCATGCCTAAGTTACTAATTTTCAGCATTAGTTCGTCAAAACGAAGACCGTATAGTCTTTCTAATTCCTAGAGGAAGCCTGAGATATCTTCTTCAGGTTAAGCTATAGGAGATGGAAGAGGCCTTTCAACAGTTCTTCTGTAGCCTCTGACAGCATCCGCATAAGAACCTCGGCTCAGTGTGGGCTTGTTGTTTGACTCCATAACTGATTTAAACAGTGCAACTTTGTTATTGCGGGCTTATTATCTCACCGCTTCCTTCTTTTTTTGTAAACTGACCCACTTGTGGCAGCCTCGATAGCTTGCCGGATGACCCGGCGAGTTGCAGATCACACAGAACGTCTCTGCTCTTTCTGCGTTCCCTGCGAGCTCGCACATGCCCTCTTCTTCAGGTTTATTGCATTTGACGCTTTTGGACGTGGCGCTACAATGTTTGGACATATGGCCGAATCCCTAACAGCGGAAACACTGTCTGATCCAATTACTTTTTATACTTTCCCAGAAGACTCTGAAATCTAGTATATAACTTATTTTTTTTTGCTTTCAGGAAACTTCCTCTATCGTCCAAAGAGCAAAGAAATAGGTTTGGGTTGATCCCTGCTTTTTTGCACCAGTCTGTCTCAAAGGGTTTGATCGTCAATTTCAGCGAGGGGTCTATCCTCGGCAAGCCCTTCTGAACGTCCCCTGCCCTGTACCTACGGATACCCCTAATTACTAAATTAAATTTCCTGTTTTTTTTTTTGATTGATTGATTGACGAAAAATAACTCCTTCCTTCTTGTTTTTCAACTGTTTTTCCACTTCACTCATTTCTGCCAGGATATGAAGTGGACAAATATTTGTTCTAAATATTTTAAGTATTTCAGAGCGGATAACAGATTCCAACCGATGTTTAATAAGCCGTTTGGCACATAAGTGCCATTTGAATTACAGCAGGCATCGCACAGCTACGAGTAAATTTCATCTCTTATTTGATGCAACACTAAACGGAATGCTTCCTTGTTCAGTCTGAAATAGGAAATAAGTTTAGAAAAGGTGGTTTTGGGATCAATATTAATATAAGATTAATCATTTCAAATAATTTCATACATACAAACGATCGGGAAGTTCCAAAGGAATCTACACATGTCTGTAGTCCTTTGTTCCTCGGTTTCTACAGCAAAAAGCACAACGCTACTTATCATAGTTTATCCAAATTGTGTTAATCTAAGAAATAAAGTGCTTACCACAATTTAAACAAATTTTGAACAAACAAATTTCATTTAACGTTTTACATATCTTATTTTTTATTGCTATGGTGGCAATAAAGAAACTCGCGAACCGTAATAGATCGACTTGCTACTTTCGCCTAACAGTCCGATAGCAGCCGAACGTTCGACTCGCCATCGGTAATAGGGATATTAATTGTGATTGACCACGAACATAAAATATGCGTGCATATATAAATTTGTGTGTTTTCGGTTCTCTTCATCAGCATTGTCAGACCAAATATTTGTTTGCCTATGTGGGTTTTCTCTATATATTTTGGGGTTAATAATATTTTAATACACGAATGGCAATTACGTATGTACTTTGCATTGAATTTTAAGCCATGCCAATCGGTGTTAAGTCAAACCACTACTGAAACTACGCCCACTGTGAAAACGAGCATTTTATTGATTCTGTGTTATCTAGGGATCGGCACTTAAGATCACACTGTGAAAACGGACATGGTAGATAACGGGTCCGTTAGCTCAGTGGCTTGGTGCGTTGGTCATGCTTTTCTCACATTCTATTTTCAATAATGTTCAAATAATGAGCGAGCTACTCTTTTTTCATTGGCAATACCACTTTTTTGTATTTGAATAAATAATACAAGTTTGAATAAACAATTCATATTCTGTTTTCCGAAGTATTCTATTTGCAATGAATATGATGAAAATTATACTAAATAAAAGTAAATATTATATAATATAATTGAATAATAATTGATAACATAATCTAGCGACTCTGGCAATTCCTCGCATATGCGGCGAAATGATATTCCATGTTCTGCTTTACAGTGAAATGACGGAGAAACGACCAGACGTTTCAAAGTATTTTCGTTCTCATATTTCTTATAAATAAGTGCATACATCTTCTGTTGTGTCCTGCTTCTTGTTTAAAGTGTTCTCGTTTACTTTTTAACTTTAACTATAGCATGGACAATAAAAGAATTTCTGTTAAAAGTGTATTTGAATTGCGTCTCATACAAACCAAAACAGTTCGCCAACATTTTCTTTCAAAAAGTATAAAGTGTAAGCACACACATATATACATTACATACAAGCTTTCGACGTCTAAGTGGTGCACCGTAACGGTATATTCACAGTTCGCAAATCATACCACGTACATATATACATAGACATGATCTCACGTACACCAACCAAAACAGTGATGAGTAACGAAGCAGACACATATACAACAACTCAAATTTCCACCGGGGGATGCATTAGTGCTTGGGAAAAGAAGATCTACGAACTTAGTGCTGTGCAATTTACTCAAATCAAAGAGTAAAGCGCCCTCAATTTCCTCTAGACGCTCGTCGAAATCGTCCATAAAGAAAAGACATCAATTCGAACTCCAACGTCTGGAAGAAGAACGAAAATTGGCGAAGAGTTTAATACAAAAGTACAAAATTCTAGAAAAGCTGAAAGATTCCCAAGGTTCCCTTAATGAAGAACTGCCACCAGATAATCTTGATGTTCATATCTGGCTAGGACTAAGTTCAAAGGACAATGAAGGGGTGCATTACTTCCCCTCTACCAATCGATGCATCTCCATCGTAACGGCAGGTACCAACGCTGCAAAGATCCAAATAATCGACAAGATCACCATCGTAGCCGCTGCGAACCCGCCGAAATCAGCTAGTACAATTTTGGTTGTTTTGATGGTTCACCACTAAAACATCCAGACATCAGCTTTAAAAAGTTCACAAAACTCAAAACCCGTTTCGGTTCAGACAATAACGTTTGAGTGCCCCACAAATTTGCCTACTGAAACGACCGTCCACATACGAAGCCTTATAAGGGAGCAAATTGCTGCCAGGCAGGTAATACCGAGAGATCTACTGCCTTTTGGCGGACGTACGGAAGTATGGCAGATGTTTATAGCCGTGTTTTTTTTTTCAAAAATCTATAAAAAGTGAAGAAGGATTTTGTACGTAAAGCACATACAACAACCTAAATATATATATAATAAATATAATAATAATAATCGGCAGTGAAAAGTGGCTGCCAATAAAAATTCTAGTTCGAATTTGTTCATATATTTTGATCGAACATATAAATTGTTTTATTCATATATTTTGACAGATAAAAATCAAAGTCACTGCGAATCGTTTTTTCGCATCTTACTTCACTTCACTATCGACAGCTTCTACGTATGAAACCTCCACCGAAATCTGTGGAGGAAGAGAACCTGCCTCGGCTGGAACGAAGTCTAAAACTAGCCGGAATGGAAACGGTCAGTTTCCGGTTAATGACATCATCTGGTTTCCAAGCGCCATTGAAACCCTACGAATGTTGTATGGCAGACCGGAGGTAATAATAAACCAACTTATAACGACTTTACGAAAGGAACCAACACCTATGATTGGAAATCTGGAAACAATAATTAAATTTTCGCTGGCTGTACAAAATTTAGTCGCGGTTATGGGAAATTCCAACTTGGTCCCTCATGCATACAATCCTTACCTGCTTCAAGAGTTCGTTGACAAGTTACCTTCCCCATTAAAATTAGATTGGGTATGTTTTAAACAGACGCTACCAACGGTTAACATCCCGGCATTTGAATCATGGATACACAGAATTGGAAAATCTGCAAATGAAGTGACTACCAGGTCGGGTAAATGACGTCATCGACAAAAATAAACTCGTAAAAAATCAGAGCTTCTTGAACGTACACTCGCCAGAGACCTCACAACGAAAGAACGCCATGGAATGTTTAATTTGCAAAAGGATTGAAGCATGTGAAGCCTTTCAGAAACTTGAAAGTTCCCAGAAGTGGCAAGACGTAAGGATGAAGAACCATCAATATCATCAATATTGTTGCGAGTCCTACCTGTAATCCTCAGCTACGGGAACCGGAAAGTTGAAACATATTAGTTTCCATAACCCATATTGAGGAAGACTTAGCGCAACAGATGTAACTTACAGGAGAACAGAAATTGCTGTGCCTCAAGCGGACTGTGGAAGGCAAGGAAGAGGAATCGAGGAAAGTAACACTGAAGATCTCAAGTCGAGATTACCGTAAAAAAAGATTTACGCTCTCCAAAGTCCCCACGATGCCGAATATCTTAGCCAAAAATATCAGCACCTGAAGGGAATTCCAGTACAATCATACCAAAAAGCATCGTCCGAATTCTCATCGGTCTTGACAACTGCGAATTGGGACTCTCCTTGAAATTCAGAGAAGGAAGAAGGAAAGAAGAAGAACCCCTGGTCTCAATAACGAGACTCCGTTGGATCATCTACGGACTATGTAAGAACGAGAAAACTTATAAATTATATATATTTATAATTATCTGCCAATGTGAAAAGGTATCCGACAAAAATATTCACCAGCTAGTCAAAAGCTACTATGAGATCGAGAACATGGGCACGAAAAAGGCTGAAGAACTCTGCTGGTCCAAAGATGAACAACGAGCTTTACAGATCCTTGAATCGACTACGAGATGCAGAGGGTTGCAGTACGAGACTGGTTTGTTGTGGAAGTTCGATTACATAAATTTGCCCGACAGCTACGCCATGGCTAAGCGTCGTCGTCGGAGAAAAAACTAGCCCAAGATCTTGACTTAAGGAAAGACATGATGCATCGCTTAATTCAGCACATGGAGAAAGGGTACATCCGAAAGCTGACCAAGGAAGAACTAAAAAAAGCGCGCTCACGAGTATAGTACCTGCCCAACAAACCGGGAAAGTTCCGTATAGTGCTAGAGGATGTATACGCGATATTGTTGTCAGAGCAAAGTTTGGATGAAATCATGAAGAAGTCTATGCCTTGACTATGTCCCAATTCATAAAATTATCCAAGTACCACTGAGCCAAACATCTGCCATTAGTATTATCTTTAAAGTCCCTCCATAATGGGTGTCGATAGTTTAGGTCTCCACAAAGATGACATAGTCGTAGTTACCTAAGATGTTAAGTAGGTTGTTTAATACTGGGACTAGAGCCGTCCCTGCATGACATGCAGTATAGACAGAAACCAGTGCCATTGATTTTGGGACTTTGTTTTGGTAGAAGATAGGAATCACTTCAATGGTTGCCGAGATAACGCTGTTGGATAAAAAGGATTGGGAGAAGGTAATAGAGTTCTGGATGAAGCTACCAGTACCCATCGAATTTACTTATGAAGTCATATTTGTCGTTGACGCGACATCTATTAGCTTGTTTAGTTAGGCACGTTTCCTACACTAGAAGGGCGGTGGACAACTTGTCTTTTAGGAACAAATCTATTTCAACTTTTTTATCCTTTGAAAGGGAAGAAATGTTGGCTGTGGTTAGAGCGACATTCATGGTTTGGGATGGAGGGAAATTGCAATCTCTAGGAATGCACAATACTTTTTCTTTTCATTTATTTTTCTGTAGTATATAGTCATGCCTAAGTTACTAATTTTCAGCATTAGTTCGTCAAAACGAAGACCGTATAGTCTTTCTAATTCCTAGAGGAAGCCTGAGATATCTTCTTCAGGTTAAGCTATAGGAGATGGAAGAGGCCTTTCAACAGTTCTTCTGTAGCCTCTGACAGCATCCGCATAAGAACCTCGGCTCAGTGTGGGCTTGTTGTTTGACTCCATAACTGATTTAAACAGTGCAACTTTGTTATTGCGGGCTTATTATCTCACCGCTTCCTTCTTTTTTTGTAAACTGACCCACTTGTGGCAGCCTCGATAGCTTGCCGGATGACCCGGCGAGTTGCAGATCACACAGAACGTCTCTGCTCTTTCTGCGTTCCCTGCGAGCTCGCACATGCCCTCTTCTTCAGGTTTATTGCATTTGACGCTTTTGGACATGGCGCTACAATGTTTGGACATATGGCCGAATCCCTAACAGCGGAAACACTGTCTGATCCAATTACTTTTTATACTTTCCCAGAAGACTCTGAAATCTAGTATATAACTTATTTTTTTTTGCTTTCAGGAAACTTCCTCTATCGTCCAAAGAGCAAAGAAATAGGTTTGGGTTGATCCCTGCTTTTTTGCACCAGTCTGTCTCAAAGGGTTTGATCGTCAATTTCAGCGAGGGGTCTATCCTCGGCAAGCCCTTCTGAACGTCCCCTGCCCTGTACCTACGGATACCCCTAATTACTAAATTAAATTTCCTGTTTTTTTTTTTGATTGATTGATTGACGAAAAATAACTCCTTCCTTCTTGTTTTTCAACTGTTTTTCCACTTCACTCATTTCTGCCAGGATATGAAGTGGACAAATATTTGTTCTAAATATTTTAAGTATTTCAGAGCGGATAACAGATTCCAACCGATGTTTAATAAGCCGTTTGGCACATAAGTGCCATTTGAATTACAGCAGGCATCGCACAGCTACGAGTAAATTTCATCTCTTATTTGATGCAACACTAAACGGAATGCTTCCTTGTTCAGTCTGAAATAGGAAATAAGTTTAGAAAAGGTGGTTTTGGGATCAATATTAATATAAGATTAATCATTTCAAATAATTTCATACATACAAACGATCGGGAAGTTCCAAAGGAATCTACACATGTCTGTAGTCCTTTGTTCCTCGGTTTCTACAGCAAAAAGCACAACGCTACTTATCATAGTTTATCCAAATTGTGTTAATCTAAGAAATAAAGTGCTTACCACAATTTAAACAAATTTTGAACAAACAAATTTCATTTAACGTTTTACATATCTTATTTTTTATTGCTATGGTGGCAATAAAGAAACTCGCGAACCGTAATAGATCGACTTGCTACTTTCGCCTAACAGTCCGATAGCAGCCGAACGTTCGACTCGCCATCGGTAATAGGGATATTAATTGTGATTGACCACGAACATAAAATATGCGTGCATATATAAATTTGTGTGTTTTCGGTTCTCTTCATCAGCATTGTCAGACCAAATATTTGTTTGCCTATGTGGGTTTTCTCTATATATTTTGGGGTTAATAATATTTTAATACACGAATGGCAATTACGTATGTACTTTGCATTGAATTTTAAGCCATGCCAATCGGTGTTAAGTCAAACCACTACTGAAACTACGCCCACTGTGAAAACGAGCATTTTATTGATTCTGTGTTATCTAGGGATCGGCACTTAAGATCACACTGTGAAAACGGACATGGTAGATAACGGGTCCGTTAGCTCAGTGGCTTGGTGCGTTGGTCATGCTTTTCTCACATTCTATTTTCAATAATGTTCAAATAATGAGCGAGCTACTCTTTTTTCATTGGCAATACCACTTTTTTGTATTTGAATAAATAATACAAGTTTGAATAAACAATTCATATTCTGTTTTCCGAAGTATTCTATTTGCAATGAATATGATGAAAATTATACTAAATAAAAGTAAATATTATATAATATAATTGAATAATAATTGATAACATAATCTAGCGACTCTGGCAATTCCTCGCATATGCGGCGAAATGATATTCCATGTTCTGCTTTACAGTGAAATGACGGAGAAACGACCAGACGTTTCAAAGTATTTTCGTTCTCATATTTCTTATAAATAAGTGCATACATCTTCTGTTGTGTCCTGCTTCTTGTTTAAAGTGTTCTCGTTTACTTTTTAACTTTAACTATAGCATGGACAATAAAAGAATTTCTGTTAAAAGTGTATTTGAATTGCGTCTCATACAAACCAAAACAGTTCGCCAACATTTTCTTTCAAAAAGTATAAAGTGTAAGCACACACATATATACATTACATACAAGCTTTCGACGTCTAAGTGGTGCACCGTAACGGTATATTCACAGTTCGCAAATCATACCACGTACATATATACATAGACATGATCTCACGTACACCAACCAAAACAGTGATGAGTAACGAAGCAGACACATATACAACAACTCAAATTTCCACCGGGGGATGCATTAGTGCTTGGGAAAAGAAGATCTACGAACTTAGTGCTGTGCAATTTACTCAAATCAAAGAGTAAAGCGCCCTCAATTTCCTCTAGACGCTCGTCGAAATCGTCCATAAAGAAAAGACATCAATTCGAACTCCAACGTCTGGAAGAAGAACGAAAATTGGCGAAGAGTTTAATACAAAAGTACAAAATTCTAGAAAAGCTGAAAGATTCCCAAGGTTCCCTTAATGAAGAACTGCCACCAGATAATCTTGATGTTCATATCTGGCTAGGACTAAGTTCAAAGGACAATGAAGGGGTGCATTACTTCCCCTCTACCAATCGATGCATCTCCATCGTAACGGCAGGTACCAACGCTGCAAAGATCCAAATAATCGACAAGATCACCATCGTAGCCGCTGCGAACCCGCCGAAATCAGCTAGTACAATTTTGGTTGTTTTGATGGTTCACCACTAAAACATCCAGACATCAGCTTTAAAAAGTTCACAAAACTCAAAACCCGTTTCGGTTCAGACAATAACGTTTGAGTGCCCCACAAATTTGCCTACTGAAACGACCGTCCACATACGAAGCCTTATAAGGGAGCAAATTGCTGCCAGGCAGGTAATACCGAGAGATCTACTGCCTTTTGGCGGACGTACGGAAGTATGGCAGATGTTTATAGCCGTGTTTTTTTTTTCAAAAATCTATAAAAAGTGAAGAAGGATTTTGTACGTAAAGCACATACAACAACCTAAATATATATATAATAAATATAATAATAATAATCGGCAGTGAAAAGTGGCTGCCAATAAAAATTCTAGTTCGAATTTGTTCATATATTTTGATCGAACATATAAATTGTTTTATTCATATATTTTGACAGATAAAAATCAAAGTCACTGCGAATCGTTTTTTCGCATCTTACTTCACTTCACTATCGACAGCTTCTACGTATGAAACCTCCACCGAAATCTGTGGAGGAAGAGAACCTGCCTCGGCTGGAACGAAGTCTAAAACTAGCCGGAATGGAAACGGTCAGTTTCCGGTTAATGACATCATCTGGTTTCCAAGCGCCATTGAAACCCTACGAATGTTGTATGGCAGACCGGAGGTAATAATAAACCAACTTATAACGACTTTACGAAAGGAACCAACACCTATGATTGGAAATCTGGAAACAATAATTAAATTTTCGCTGGCTGTACAAAATTTAGTCGCGGTTATGGGAAATTCCAACTTGGTCCCTCATGCATACAATCCTTACCTGCTTCAAGAGTTCGTGGACAAGTTACCTTCCCCATTAAAATTAGATTGGGTATGTTTTAAACAGACGCTACCAACGGTTAACATCCCGGCATTTGAATCATGGATACACAGAATTGGAAAATCTGCAAATGAAGTGACTACCAGGTCGGGTAAATGACGTCATCGACAAAAATAAACTCGTAAAAAATCAGAGCTTCTTGAACGTACACTCGCCAGAGACCTCACAACGAAAGAACGCCATGGAATGTTTAATTTGCAAAAGGATTGAAGCATGTGAAGCCTTTCAGAAACTTGAAAGTTCCCAGAAGTGGCAAGACGTAAGGATGAAGAACCATCAATATCATCAATATTGTTGCGAGTCCTACCTGTAGTCCTCAGCTACGGGAACCGGAAAGTTGAAACATATTAGTTTCCATAACCCATATTGAGGAAGACTTAGCGCAACAGATGTAACTTACAGGAGAACAGAAATTGCTGTGCCTCAAGCGGACTGTGGAAGGCAAGGAAGAGGAATCGAGGAAAGTAACACTGAAGATCTCAAGTCGAGATTACCGTAAAAAAAGATTTACGCTCTCCAAAGTCCCCACGATGCCGAATATCTTAGCCAAAAATATCAGCACCTGAAGGGAATTCCAGTACAATCATACCAAAAAGCATCGTCCGAATTCTCATCGGTCTTGACAACTGCGAATTGGGACTCTCCTTGAAATTCAGAGAAGGAAGAAGGAAAGAAGAAGAACCCCTGGTCTCAATAACGAGACTCCGTTGGATCATCTACGGACTATGTAAGAACGAGAAAACTTATAAATTATATATATTTATAATTATCTGCCAATGTGAAAAGGTATCCGACAAAAATATTCACCAGCTAGTCAAAAGCTACTATGAGATCGAGAACATGGGCACGAAAAAGGCTGAAGAACTCTGCTGGTCCAAAGATGAACAACGAGCTTTACAGATCCTTGAATCGACTACGAGATGCAGAGGGTTGCAGTACGAGACTGGTTTGTTGTGGAAGTTCGATTACATAAATTTGCCCGACAGCTACGCCATGGCTAAGCGTCGTCGTCGGAGAAAAAACTAGCCCAAGATCTTGACTTAAGGAAAGACATGATGCATCGCTTAATTCAGCACATGGAGAAAGGGTACATCCGAAAGCTGACCAAGGAAGAACTAAAAAAAGCGCGCTCACGAGTATAGTACCTGCCCAACAAACCGGGAAAGTTCCGTATAGTGCGGGACACAGCCGCGAATGCAATGGAATCACCTTAATGACATGCTTCTGAAAAGACCGAACCAACTGTCGTCGATAATCCATCTTTATACGATTCAGAGAGAGACAAGTAGCCATCTGCAGAGACATCAAGGAAATGTTCCATCAGGTCGTCATATGAGAAGAAGACCAACATTCGCAGCCATTCCTGTGGCGGATGGACGCACCGAATCTATAGTGCCAAACATTCGTTCTGCAAGTGATTCGAGCAACTTTTTCGATTCGGAGCAACCAACAAAAACGCAAAAAAACTTCGAGCCCAAATCTCCCAGAGGTGTGAAAGCTATTCTGCGGAGCCACTACGTGGATGACTATCTCGACAATGTTGACTCACAATAAGAGGCGGTTCAACTTGCCATGGACGTGACATCGAGCCACAAAGAAGGAGGGTTCGAAATGAGAACTATTCCGACTACCGTATATAGAACATAAATTGGACAAAAGGGACCTAAGCATCACGTCCGAACAGCAAACGGAGAAAGTGTTAGGCATGTGGTTGTCAACGAACACCGACACTTTCATACATATGATTAGTTATAATGGTAGGAAACACGATGTACTCACCGGCCACAAAACACCAACTAAATGGGAGGTCCTACGGGTCCTCATGTCTATTTTTGATTCGCTAGGATTGCTGGCGAACTAGATTATCTTCAGCAAAGATGGGGGTAGAAAAATTTCGTATATCCAGACGCTATTTCCAGGCAAGTTCACCAGAGGATTCGAGCATCCAACTACACATCTCTGTGGATGAACGCTTACGCTGCCCTAGTCTACCTCAGGACGGAGAGTTCACAAGGTGTTAAATGCAGTCTACTTACGGCGAAACCAAGGTTGCTCCACTGAAAGGTCTTTCTATCCCTAGAATAGAACTGGTATAGAGGGCAGGATTTGTGTATCTTGCTCCGAAACAATGGCCACAGCAACCGTTAAATATTGTACCAACGGAGATGGAGAGCAGAGGGCGTATGATGCACTTGAAGATACCAAACACAGAAATAATTAAGGTTGGAAAAGAGTGGGAAGGGTCCTATCATTTGTCTACCGATTCATCATCATATTTAGGAGCCGAGTTAAGGATTCGCCAGTAAACGAAAGAAATCCAGCTTAAAACGAACAGCTGCAAAGGAATTAAATAAAAAATTATTATTACTGTAGAATCCGCAAAGCCACACCAATTCCACCGGAGATGTCACCTCTACACTCAGCTAGATTAGCTTCTTCTACGAGTCCCTTCTCCTATGTGGAGATAGATTATTTTGGTCCCATGAAGGTCAAAATTGGTCGAAGAACTAAACAGCGTTGGGGAGTCTTGATTACGTGCAAGTGCGAGCAGTATATATAGAGATTGCATCAACATTAATAACGGACGCTTGCATTAACAGCCTACGGAAGTTCATCGCACAAAGGGCACCACATTGGAGATCTACAGCGATAACTAACAGCACCAATTTCCGGGGAGCCAACCGGGAGCTGTGGAAAGCTTATAATGCTATCTACCGGACAGCAGCTAAAAGTTTCATCAGCTCATTTCATTTCATTTATTTATTTAGCTATAATAATTTGCTATTAAAACATGAGATATAGTTATACATGATACATTTATCTTAATTAATCCTTATTTATCCTAACTATATTTTTCTCTTATATATGATGGAATTTGTGGAACTTAAAACGTTGTTTTAGATTTTTAAAGAGAAACTCGAGAACATTTCTGGAAGAACAAAGAAATGCGATTGCTATTCAAAAGGAACTAACGGAAAGTAAAATGACATTTCATTACGAAATTCTAAAGATACTTTTTACATTTAAGTGATACCTAATACAATTCAATTACAATACATTAATTTCCTTTTTATTTCAACAATATAACTTACTGGGTTTCTTTAGCTGTGTTTTTTTGCAAGCGTATATTGACCTATCCTCATTTGACTTCAGCACCCCCTGGTGGCATTTTTTCTTACCTCATTTGCGAACCCGAATTCCGTCAGCTTAGTCGCTCGAAGCAATTTGTATGGGAATTTAAAATTCGGTACTGATCTATATTTGTTAAAACTCTAAATAATAAAATAATTGATTTTGAATAATATTAATGGTGGAATACCGGGAAAAAGTGTGTCAGTTTTGTTATTATATATTCTTGGAAGTGATATTTTACTTGGAATCGCCTAATGAAAAATGTAAACAAACCACTTATGTACCAGTAACTATTCATTGTGCATTTTATCATTATGTGAATAGTGAATAATATTAAGTGTTGATTTACTGCATATTCACTTTATTATAATAGAGCAATGTCTGAAGTAGTGAAATACAGCTGAAATTCGCACATTACATACATTGTTACATATTACGTCCTACTAATATAGCTAAAACTAAATATAGAAATTGGTTTTCGTTTAAAGCAATAAGTTAATTATATGATACAAATAATTTCTTATAACAAATAAAAGCAATAAACGCAACCAACATAATGCATTATTCTTTCATTATGCACAAAGCAAATGTAATATTGTGCTATATTGGAGAATATGTTCATACATACATACATATGTATGAATGAGTGAATTTTCAGCAGATTACACTGCACAGATTATGTTTAAATTAATTTGTTTAACAAACTGACGAAATAACACTTAATATTGTTCACGATTCAGTGTATATTGTGTTGGAGAATAATAAAACAACACAAAAACTGCCACAAATTGAAACTTGACAACATCTTAAATCAAAACTTCTGCATTTTAACTCGGCATTGAAACATTTATTAGAATAAAATATAATTATTTAATATTTTTTCTAATTTTTTTAATATCCCACTACATTTCGCCATTTGTACGTAAATTCCGATCCCAGTTCTGACAGCTCAGAATCCATCACGCATACACGGTTCCAAAATTATCCGCAAGAGGTATAGGTCGATCGGTCAATAGGCTTAATTTATAAGTGCACAAAATAAACGATCATCGGCGCTTAATGATTCATCATAAAATCTTGGCAGCACCGACGACATTTATGACAATTGCTAAGCAGTCAGGGGTGTAGTAGTGGAAGGTGATGGTTGATCTTTGATCACAATCTTCGTTTTGTGACTGTGTGGTGTGACAAAAAACAATTTTAATCAAATGAAAAAAATCGATTACGAAACCTAAACGGTATGTTTAGCAGAAACACTCTGGGTATACCAAAAATTGCATACTTATGGATGCCGAAATAATTAAAAATCATCTAATACATCAACCACACCTGCAGATGTAAGCCACATACAGCAACCTATGCAATGAATGAATAAATTCAGGAATGAACACACAGAAATTAATGATTGGGATCATTGTTTTTATCCACGCTTATTCCTTAAGCGGCGATAGATATGATGAGTAAGTTAAGCGGATATAGGACTCGTTGTTAGTCTATTTTACATGCAAATCGAGATTTAAGCGTATATACGCTTGCAAAAAAACGCAGCTGATGTTGGTTTCGGTGGAAGGGTTCTATGTTTGACAGATCTTCTGTTTGTTTACAAGATGACCAGTGTAATAACTTGCAGCTTCGTATTGACTCACAAGTTCTTGAATTCGTTTAACTTTTTGGTCCAGGAGTTGTTCAGGTGTCAATATAGGAGTTCTCTTTTTACAAAAGATAATTCTTCATGTTGTTATGGGGATAATTAGTGACATTAATCTTAGAGTGGATATGATCGGACTGTTAGTAACTTCGATCTACGCTTGCAAAAAACACACCTTTTTAAACTCTATTAATCTTAAACTTGTTTTAAGTCATTTGGTAGTGCATTAAATAGTTTGAATCCATTATAGATAACTGTATTTTGTGCTCTTTGTGTTCGCACAATTGGAAGCCGAAAACTATATTTGTTATGTACATTGTGGTCATGTATATTATTAACATATATTATTTTATGTCCAATAAGGCAAAAATAAGTACATTCATTATAGTCCTTTGGTTTACACTTAGCCATTTAAGAACATTCATCATAACACTTATTGATGATGTTAACCAATGGCATTGTAGAATGCTACGCACTGCTCTATTTTGAAATTTTTGTAATCTATCTAACATCGTACTATTTGTCAGATGAATAATTGTTATAATTGCAGTGTTCAAAATGGGGTTGTATAATGCTATTATATAGATTTATTGCACAAAGAGTTTACAGTCCTTTCTGCCAAAGAAACGAACTTGTTTGAAACTTAACTTTTAATAAACATACATTTAGTTTTACTAACATTTATACTTAGTTTGTTCATTTGGAACCAATGATTTAGTTTCAGACTTTTTACAAAATAATCAGGTGTATGTTGCACATAAGTTCCCTATCACAGTAAAAAAAAAACACATATAAGGTCCTTGAATGGAACCTTAAGGGATATTACAACAATTTACACGAGCTGCAATTGTTAGTTAATGACCACAAACCATCTGTGATTTCTTTCCAAGAAACTCATCTTTAAATAGGCATAATCCCATGCTGTCCAAAACAATACGTAGGATACTTTCACAACCATGTATCAAACAACTCGGCAAAACAGGGCACAGTCCTATTAGTTCATAAATCTATCCCACATAGACACATCACAGTGAACTCCCAACATCCGCTGTAGCAGTGCAAATTCAACTTACAACGAAAATCACTGTAAGTTCCCTTTACATCCCACCCAGGAAACCCTTCTCCTGCTCCGACCTACGGCAAATTATAAGTGCATTCAACACTCCCCCTATCCTAACGGGCGTTTTTAACTCTTGGTGTACACTTTGGGGCTCCCAAGATCGCAACCATAGAGAAAAAGAAATAGAAATCTTCCTAACAACTTCCAAACTCTCCATTCTCAAAGATGGTAGCCCCACTCATTTTTCCACCCACAAAACATTTACCAACATTGACCTCACATTAATATCACCTCAACTTATACCCAAATCTTCTTGGCACATTCTTCAAGACCTACACGGAAGCGACCATTATCCCATCATATATAAATTACAAACCGATCGCGCGGATTCGTAGCTCCTTTATAAACCTTATTACCAGTACACTAAACAACGCAGAACATTCCGGTAATATAAGCAGCTAACCTATCCATCCCCCCTAACAAAAATCACCTCTCACGAAGCCTTCGTTCCTTGGTGGAAACCTGAAATTGCCACTCTACGGAAAAACAAACAACACGTATGGAATTTTTTTTAGGAAACACCCTACCGATGATAACCTTAGGCTAAATTAGCGAAGAAAGAATGTTTTCAACAATCACAGCCAATATCAATTCCAGAATAAGCATTACAAAAATGTGGGCTGACATTAAAACCCTAACCGGCAATTACCTCTCCCTCCATAAAAGGAATTGTAACAAAGTCCGAAGCACTCCTGGATTCGAACATAAACAGTAATCACTTTGCCAGAATCTGGTCACATTATTCCCACGACACAAACTTCCCCCAGCCTTCGTAGATTATAAACGTTTAGCACTAAACAATATTTACCTCACACCCACTCGCAAAACCCCAGCCAAATTTATAGACTCGGCCCATAAATGAGCTAGAATTGGAAAGCTGCCTGTCGTCGGCAAAAGGTAAAAATTATTGGATACGATAGAAGCTCCTACCCTATGCCAAAAAATTCTCCTATTGCTAAACAACGCATTCTCCAATTGTTCAACAACATCATTGATCAAGGTATAATACCACAAGATACTAACAGACTGCAATAGCTATAGACTTATCTCATCGCTACCTTGCACAGGTAAACTATTGGAGAAAATAATTTTCCGTAGGTTAATGTAGTTCATAGAAAGGAATAATCTAATCTGTTTAAATGAAGTTGCCTTGCAACACAGCCTAAGTACCATCGATTCCTTACTCTATATTGGTGAATACGTCACCTCTGCCATTTCCTGAAAAAATTATGTCTCCATATTATCCCAAGACTTTGAGAAAGCTTTCGATCGTATTGGTATCCATGTTGGTCTCAACAACTTGGCAAAATGGAAAATCGGGCCAAATGTGTAATCGTACATAAAAGCATTCCTCTTAAACCGAAAGTTCCGAACTAAGTCAAACAATTCCTATTCAGATGTATATAACCTACTCAATGAAATCCCCCAAGGGTCTCCCCTCTCAGTCGCTCTATACATAGTCGCCTATAATGACATCAGCACTATTATTTCCAATTTCAAAATTTGCCACACACTTTACGCTGATGATTTAATCATGTCTAGATGTAACGACATCATGCAAATCAGAAATGAAGTACACCTAAGTCTGTTTTTACACGGTTTTGATATAACACGGTTTGAAAATTGAATATTTTTAATTTTTTTACACGATTTTATTCCATTTAGCACGATTTGAAATTTTATGTACTTAAATTTTTTTTGTCAAATTTAATTTTTGCGAAGTATGTTCATATCACAAAAAAGTATTTATGAAAGAAAAAAGTCTGAAACCATCGATAGTATCGATAGTGCTATCGATAGTTTGCGAACACTAGCTTAAAGAATTAAGTGAATTCCCTTTTAGCGCGTACAAGCAATTTTTACTGGTCAAAGCAAATGTGAATAGCACTAATTTAGGGGAATTCCCTTTATGTGCATACAATTTTAAGATTACAGTGCATATCTTTTTTATCATTAATTACTATGCTTGTGAAAATAAGCATTATATATTTGATTTAATAAAATAAACATGAATTCTTGTTCTTAAAAATTCTTGTTTTTCACTAATTTTAATAGGTTTTAGAGATTAGGAACAAATCACCCATTTTTGTATACGATCAATGTCTTTTTTTACACGGTTTTTTTACACGGCTTCTTCTGGAACCAATCTACCGTGTAAAAACAGACTTAGGTGTATTAAAGAGATTTCCATCTTGATTTGCCAACTTCATACCTGAATGCCCACTAGTCCATCGACAAAATTTTAGTACTATTAATGAATTTTTGACGGTTATTCACGAAATAATGTAAATGCCGTCCTCTGATTGGTCAGTTTGGTTTAGGAACACGTTATAAAAAACAGTTGTCAAAAATCTTAAGGGGCAAGACAAGTTGAAGTCGGGTTTCCCTGTAATACTTCATTTCTGATGTAAATGAAACAAACGTTTCAAAATATTCTAGTTGGCATAGACAACTGGTGCTCCTATTCTGGAGCTATGATTTCTTCTAGCAAAATCAAACATTTGCCCAGTTGCAAGAAAATGAAATGTACTGACTTTAATATTATCTTTAAAAACTCAGTAGTAACTCCTGTTAATGAGCTAAGAATCCTAGGCATATTTTTTGACAGTAAATTTAGTTTTAAGCATCACTATTTAGTTTAAAGAAAAAATTTGACTCTAAGCTAAGCATTATCAAATTCCTGTCTTCCAATAACTCCTTAATACACATAAATAGTCTTGTACATCTAACAAAAACCATAGTACTTTCAACGATTGAATACGGTTTGGCAAATTACGGAAAATGCACAAAAACAACACTTCAAACCATTAAACCACCTTAGCACGCGGTTAGACGCAGCCTAAAAACTTTCCGCACAGCACCCATCAGGAATTTGCTCACAGAAGCCGGTCTCCCGCAAATTGAACACCAGAAGGACATTCTAATAACTCGCCTTGCTCCAAACACCCTCGACTCACGCAACACAACGATTTCCACCGTTACTGACAAATTGCTACGACGAAAAAAAGTTTCTAAATGCCCCTCCAGCGCCTACATTGCCCTGACGTTTACCAAAAACCTGGGGCTAGTAACCGCCCAAAAATCTACGCTCCCCACATCACACCGCAGGATTACATCAATATCAACTTCGCGAAACAAAACTTCGAAAACTTTTTAACGAACTAGTTAACTCTTACATCCAAAATTCCTGCGACATTATTTATACCGACGGTTCCAAACCAGCTTTGCAGTAGTAGATCAAGATCAATTTTCTCTGTTGATGCTCTAGCTCTTCTCGCAGCAACACAATCCGTTAATAACGTCCGAAGTAATACAGTAATCTGCTCCGACAGCCTCTCTACCCTAAACGCAGTCATGAACCTCAACCACCTATCCAATATCATAAACAAGATTCACGACAACATTATCAAACTGCATCCAAAACTAAAAGTTATTCGGGTTCCAGGACATACAGGTATCAAAGGAAATGAATTAGCTGATCTTGCAGCAAAGCGTGCATCCTCCGAATTCGTCATAACACCGTACTTTCCACCTAAGAAAGACTTCAAGAAATTCGCGTACTCGCACTGGGAGCGCATACGACATGCGGTCTCGAATCAATACTCCCACCACTACTCCACTATCATCCCAAAAACTGCTTCAACTGTGTTCCCAACCAAAACAACAGCTATGACTAACAAATGCTACCTCAGACTCCGGCTTGGACGCACGAAAGTACTTCTCGAACATCTACTACAGAAAAGTCAACCCACCCACCCACCTGCCATCTTTGCAAAACCGGAAATGTCCTAAACATCAAACACCTTAGCCTAGATTACCCAACCATAATTAAAAAATGTACAGACTTTTTCCACAAAAACCTAACCCACCTAATATCCAACCCCTCCGAACAAAATATAAAAAATGTATATTATCTTTTAAGAATACTTAGCCTAGAGAATGGCCTACATTAATACCAAAAGCTCTGTCGCTAGTGATAAAGTTTTATTATTAAGTAACTAATATAACGGATGATGGAAGCGTACTACGAAAAAACTGGACTTCAACCCAAAGTATCGGCAATGCATTCTGGAAACGCTGGGTACAAGAGTACCTACCAACTCTCACAAGACGCACAAAATGGTTTCAAGAGGATGGTTTCACCCAGTGAGTGAAAGTCGGAGACATCTCCATTGTCGTTGACGAAAATCTTCCCTGAAACTCTTGGCCTAAAGGAAGAGTGCTAGAGACCATCGTTAGCAGAAAAGGGTCCGAAACGCGACGGTACAAATAGCTTCTGGATATGCCAGTAGTAAAGCTAGCCGTACTCGACATCAGAGACGCTGTGGAGAAGGAGAGTAAGCCGAATAATACATCGGCCGTACGAGGGGGGAGTGTTAGCGACTCTGGCAATGTCTCGCATATGCGATGAATTGACATTCTACATCCTGCTTTACAGCGAAATGACGAACGAGCCGACGCACTCGATCGAAGAGTCGTAGTGAAAAACAATTTTTTAAAGTATTTTCTTTCTCATCAGGATGAGTTGGTTGGACCAAGTCCCTAAGCTTGCCTGGTTACGCTTGGGCGTAACCCCTGATGAGTTAGAGTCGATGGCGGAGGATCGAGTTGCCGGGAATTCTCTCGTGCGTGGTTTACCCCCGCGACGCATTTAGTGGATCATGCGGATTAGAAAATGATTATGATTTTCTTTCTCATATATTCATGCATACATCTACTGTTGTATCCTGCTTCCTGTTTTAAATGTTCTCGTTTAATTTTTTGCTTTAACTATAGTGTGGACAATAAAAGAATTTATGTTAAAAGTGGGTTTTCAATTGCGACTCATACAAACCAAACCATTTCGCCAACAACATAAAAAACAATATGAATAACACACGGTACCGGTTGGAATATACATATTTTCCTTAAAAACTTCTCACCCCTTGTTGTCATTTCTGAATTCTGATACGATGATTGATTCTTTATTCTTAATTTAACATTGTACACATAACACTTAAACGAGTTAGTAAGCTCTTTAAAACAAAAATCAATCAAGACGTCTTGTTGTCTACGATATTATCCAGATCACAAATAGCTTAGAGTACCCCTAAGTTAGATTGAAAATTTAAGATTATTTTCCACTATTTTGTTTAGCAAGTACATAAGTGAATTTATTGAACAATACAAATGTAAACATCTCTCTCTGTCCATTCGAAATGTTACATCATCCAGGTTCAAAAACCTGATGCATATACTGACATTCTTTTGCCAGAGATCATGCGAAAGGAAAATTCAAACAAGTGCGGTGATGGAATTGGGAGTGTTTGTTTATGGAATTGTACTTCTATTAAAAAACTCACGACGAAAAAGAGCCCTTGTCCACTCCCCCCGAATGGGAACAAAAATCAGTCAAAGAAAAACGCAATCTAATATAACTTTGTCAAGACCAATTTATTTATTCAGTTTCGCTTGGTTTTGAGTTACGCGAGAGCATTCCAATTGCCGTCGGATCCCGCAACAAGACCAATCTCACAAACGCCAAGTTCAAAAGTAGAGTCTGTCCAAGAAATTCACGATGATATCCTTCAGCTTCTTTATACATTTGTCGTAATTCATCGGGAAATACAACATTTCCTAAGCTCGTGAGACGATCTGCACCTGGAATTTCTTCAACAGTATCCGGCAGGTCGTTCAAGTTATAATATGTTCGCATTAAATTGAGAATAGCCTTCTCCGCTGAAACACGTTCAGTTCCAACAAGATTTTGAAATAGTCGCGCCGCCAAAAACCTTCTTAAGTAAAATACATTCGATTTTGTCTTGTCATCTGAAATGTTACGATTGGCAAGAGCAAATCCGAGAATAGCAATTAATTGAGCCCTTTGAACATTAATATTCACTTGTTCGGCGTTGCCAGGTGCTGCGCCTTGTGCAACTTGAGGATTCTCAAATAAATAACAATCGGCTTGTGGAATTAAATATGTTATATACAAACAGTGATGAATCAAGTCATGTAAATGAGGTCTTTGTTCGTTAAGATCGTGCCTTTGCCAGTGGGTTAGCGCACATGGTCCATCCTTGTTGAGCTCCAACCTCGACCAAACAACAGTCGAGATACTAACGTTGATTGAAACAGTCGATTGGATTTCAGCGATTTGTGCATCCGGCAAATTTGGAGTGACAAAAGAAGGCGCTTTGCGAGATGCCCGCTTCATTGGTATTTCGCCCAGAAGACTCTTGCAGAATTTCTCAACCACTTTAACTGAAAATCCATCCAAATGGAGTACATCATCTAGATCGTGAAAGTTTCCATTTTTTAGTTTCCACGTTTCGATTTTATTTAACTTTGCTTTCGATATGTCATAACTATAACAAGGATGGAAGACTTGGTAAAATTATTTTTTGAAATTATAGGTTATATTATACCGTCTCAGTTCAGATATGGGTTTTGAGTTGATCAAATCAAGAATTTGTTTACTTTCTTTTTCGTTGAACTGAAAGTACTTTGTCGCTGAAGTAGTCGACGTTGAACAGCAAGCTTTTATTGGAAATCCCTTGGTTGTTATTCTAGAGGACAGAAATGACTTCACCGTACCGGATAGTCTGAAGAACATCGTGTGAGAAATTTTGTGTTAAACTGGTGGAAAATGTATAAATTTGAATGTACATGGTAAAAACTAGAAAATCTTTCAATCTCAGGCGAGCGAAATCGGAACCAGTCTGAAATCTGGCAGATGCGAACAGCTGTTCACACGTGTATAACAGTTTCGAAATATATAGTTCACCGCTGACACAAGCCGATATACCAATCTGTCTATGCACATGTATATTGTCTATCATCCCTACCAGTGACACATATATAATCCATATAAATATTTACCGTTTTCAGTTACAAACGAGACAGATAATTAACTTCTCGTGGATGTAAAATATCTTAAAATCATCAAATTATCGGTTATTTAGCATTTTGATAAGAAAATGCTCACATAAACGATTTAAGCGCCACCTGCACTTCAGCTTTACAGACTCGTTTCCACCACTTAATTGTAGAAATCTGTTGTTGGCTATGCCCCAAAGTGATAAGAATATTTTTTAGGAGACACCACAATCAAGAGTTGACCCTTGTGGATTCAACAGCGTAATGAATTAACTAACAGCAGTAATAATATAATATTCGTTTCAAATATTGTAAATTATAAATGTTAGCATTGGATATGAAACTAAGGTTTCATATGTATGCATATAGATATATATATATTTGTAGTCATGAATGTAACTATTTATCAAAACATTCGCTAATTCCAAGTTTGCAGCTGATTTTTGTTGTGACATCTACTGTCAGTGAAGTCTCTTGTGGCCCCAAATTTCTGTTATGTCTCTCTGCCAGCGTTGCCACGACACTGCTTTTGTACCAAAAGTGCTAATACATATTTGTATAAGTTATTTGTATAAGTTACCTATGCCACCTTGTCGATAGCATTAAAAAACCATATACACTATCATTTTCAACGATTTTACCAAGTTGAATAACGATTAGTAGTGTTAATTAGTTTATTTTTGACAAGATTCAAAAAATCAAACAACAAAAAAAATAGTACAAGAATTATCTGTAGATTTTATGAATTTTGAGAACAGCTTGTTTCAAAATTATGCTTATGGTAAATATTTAACAATTGACTCACGACCGAGACTAATTTGACACAAGAAACTTCACGCTTTAGCTACTTTTTTCAATATGTCTATTCTACCTTGGCCAGAATCAAGCGGCAACCCTGTTCTCTACAGAAAATCAGACAAAAACATTCAAATTTTCTCAGATCGGCCATTCAGTTCTCGCGGCGCCGCGACTAGTTGGCCGCGATTGTCGGGGCTTAGTTTGTTTTCGTTTTCTCATTCGTTCGAGAGTTTAGTAAATTCTGTTTCATATTCTTCTGTAAAATAAAGCGATAGAATATGTGGCCTACATCGAACTACGCAAAAATGTGAACAACTTAAGAAAATATATATTAATCCTGCAGATTTTAAGCCCATTATCCTCTTCCCTCCCCCTTGCAACAATTTGTGATTACACAACGGAGCAAAAGGAGCAATAAACATAAGTAAAAGGAAGAGAAAAATCTTAACATGTCCCTCACCTCCACCGCCAACGTCATAATTGGATTATGAACTTTCTATTTCCATACCTTTCACTAGTAAAATACACTGTACGCTCGCATTGTGATAATAATACCACGCCAGATTGGATCCACCTCTTACCCCTTGAAGAAGAGCCTTCTGTCTTCATGTAATATGTGAATTTAGTGTGCGTGTGTTTTTTTTTGTTTCTTTTTTTTTTTTTTGTTATTTTGGTGAAAACAATCAAAATACAATAAATGACATCAACAACCATACCAACAGAGGCGACTGTCAGAATAAGTGAAACTGTAGCAACACTCGCAACAACGACAGTGGAGGAAGCCGTTAGAAAAATGATAATCCTGGATATGGATATGAACACAAGGTACCAGGAGGAATCGATAGTAAAATCGAAAGCTCCCGTGTCATTGATCGTCCACGAGAGCAACGGCAAAATAAATACAAGCCTCACTACAGATAGTGACAGTGGATGTGAACGCGATGAATGCGATACCCTGACCAATTCAAAGAGTCGCAAACGGGGACAATCTGTTTGCTTGCGTCTACATGGTTTCATGTCGGATCACTGGTACCTTAGCTATTTGGTACCATTGGCAATTGTAGTCGCACTTGTGATAGTTGCTTACCTTATGCGGGATTATGCTCGCCAGCTCCTCTACTGGATAGAGACGCAGAACCCTTGGCTGATTTTTGCAATTTTTATGTGCTTGTTTGTATTGGTTAGTTTTCCAGTTGTTGTTGGATACTTTGTGCTTATGATAAGCAGTGGATATCTATTTGGATGTTTAAAGGGCTTCCTTACTGTGATATTGGGTGCGAACATTGGTATTGCTATTGCTCATGTGACTCTAAAGAGTTTAAGACACCGTTTACCTGTTCACAAGTAAGTATTTCACAATATCTTTTAATTACAAATCAATTTACTTGACCACGTGTACCTTATCAGTGTGCGCCTGCATTTTCATTTTGTTCACTAAGTTCAAGGTAGTATGGGAGTATGGGAGTTATCAGTTCATACAATTATAAGTGACATGATTAGACGAATACAGTTCGCAGGTTTAAAATTAACGCAGGGATTAAGCAGCCATTACATATATTAATTTGATCAGCTTATCGGATTCCGCGTTTCGTTATGATTTGAAAAATGTCCGATGAACCTTTGTTCTGGCTTGAGTATTGTCCTTTGTTTGTCAACTCGGTTGTGGAGTGCAACTTTACCAGAATTCTATATTTTTTTTTGCATCATAATATCCATACATCTTTCGAGAACATATACATACCTCGAAAACCTCGGCTTTAGAGGTAGTACATATATGATTTGTGGTTGTTAGTATTGACGGTATTTCGTCTGATATTAGGAAATGAAGTAAACTCTAATTTACATTATCTATGTGGCAGTGAAAACAACTTGTGCATGAACAGACCGTCACTAACCTCACGGATAGTGGAGGTAAGTTTTAAATGCCATGAATGTAAATGCCATGTGTACAAGCCTCAGTGCGACTAACACGCACTTACCATATGTTTATCTTTGGTCCTACGAGAACGGTTATTTCAATAAAACCATATAGATTTATATTCAAGTACATGTACACTTAGGTAGCACCTGACGTCTGGTAGATTCCAATTAACTCTCGTCGGAATGCGATATAGTTTCGACAATTATAATAGATCGCTCGATGCAGCACAGTTCATCCTGTAGCTATAGGAAAGTTTCTTCGCTTGTTGCGAATATTATACTGTTTCCGTAATATACCTTCCGAGCCTGAGTAAAATTTAATAAGAAAACTTGGTAGGTAGAGCGGCTGTTCATGATTTCACCAGCACACTTAGACCATGTGATACCCACAGTCAGACTACTACCACTGATTGACCACTCCAGTGTTAGTCCCCACGGCAAATGGTGACTGAATCAGAATTGAAAACCAGATAAAAGCGTATTAACTTTGGTTTTACTGGTATTCGAACCGGGGATCCCACTAACCAAGTGCAGGCACTTAACAGCTATAACCATACAGTCGTTAAGAATTAAACTAACTAACGACAGTATAGACTACATGCATGACGAGAAACGTGCGGAATGGGTTAATTAATGGTATACTCTAATGACAATGTATCTAACAGAAGAATACGGCGAGAAACAAAAAATGTGGTAATTATATGTACTCAAACTTAATTTCATTGATTAACATGCAGCTTTAACATAAAGTGGTTGTTTACCGACGCATAAAATGGGTAGGCCTTTTTGAACGACTTAGCTCCGCCCAAATAGTCTTCGACACCGAGCCCGTTGGAGGAGGCAACAGCGGACGCCCGCATTTAATGTGGCGCACGCAGGTGGAGAAAGACCTCAACCAACTTGGCGTGCGACACTTGTTCTTTGAGGCCCAGATCCACCACGGACTGTAGTGCGTAATATGATTAAGATTGAATTAGTATTAGTTTCATTTTAAACGTCAAAAAACACATATAAACATACAATTTTCAATTCTTGGCAGACTGACGGCTTATTGTCTATTGAAACCAGAAATGAAGTACTACAGAGATAGCCGACTTCACAGCTGATTGCCCCCTAGTCAATCGACGAATTTGAGTGCCTTTTTGACGGATATTCATGAATTTTTGACGGTTATTCACAAAATAACGTAAATGCCGTCCTCTGATTGGTCAGTTTGGAACACGTTATGAAACACAGTTGTCAAACATTTTATTGGGAAAGAGAGGTAGAAGTCGGGCATTTCTGTAATACTTCATTTCTGATTGAAACAACAATACATTCAGCCTTATTTTGGTTATCAATCCGTTAATTAGAAGTCATATCCACTTATGAATAATATCGGTGTTATAATTGTTGAGTGATGAATTTCATTGTAACTTATAAAATCGGAAACGGTTGTTGAATTATGTTCTACTGAATGTAGTTTAATAAAGGATTTGTTAGGATTAATTTCAAAATGTTATTTCTTCTTAAGGTTTGGAGGCTTAATTTTTGTCTGTTCATTACTCCTCTAAGTAGTTCCGATATTGAGAGATTTAGCCATTCTTCAAGATTTGCTATCCATGTTGTTTCTTGTCCTACTCTTGCCCTCGTTCCTTCCGACCTTCCTTGTAAAAGGAAGTAAAAGGAAATGCAATAACTGATACATGTTGCTTCTGAGTATATATCCTAGGTATTCCAGTTATCACTTCTTTACTATACACATTATTTCTTCGGTTGACTTAGGTTCTTAGTACTTCTTCATTTGTTACTCTTTCATTCCAAGAGATTCGCAGTGTTCTTCAGTAGATCCACAATTCGAAAGGCTCTATTTTTTTCCCATGGCTCTTTTCTTAAGGGTCCAAGTTTCGGCACCGTATAACAGGATCGAACATATTTAGCATTCCGCTTACATGTTAATTTTTTTATACAAATTAATTTCTCTGCTACATAGACGCTTTTTTCATTTTACTGGCTTGTTCATTTTACAGAAGGTGACTCTGGCTTGTTCTATTCCTTGCAAGGGTCGCCGTTGCTATAGATCACTGTTCCTAGATAGTTGTAAATATCGTACTATCTTCACCATCGTGTTGTTTAAGCTCAGTTCGACCTTCTATGTACTTGCTCCCTTAAGTCATTTGCTATTATTACTGCATCGTCCGCGTATCTTAGGTAATTTATTCTAACGCCATTACTCTTTACTCAATTCCTATTTCTTTGAAAATTTCTTCCGAGTACATGTTGAATAGAAGTGGAGATAGAATACAACTTGACTGACTGTGACTCCTCTTTTAATGTCTACATCATCTAATTCTTCTCCTTCTATGTTTATTTCTGATTTTTGATCCATGCCTATATTTTTGAGGATTTATATCATTTTTCATTTCGCGTTTGACTTTGTCACATGATTTTTCTTAGTCTAAAAAACATGGTAAAAAACATAAATGTTCCGGTTAATTTCTAAAGATCTTTGAATTACCGTATTGAGAAGTGAAACCACACATGATGGTTAAGTCACAGAACTTTCCTCGAAAGTGAGACTTATGATAGAGGAGATTTCGGTGCACGGACAGCGAAAACAGAGCTTGCATAAATAATGCAACCTTGTTGATAAGGCCGGCTTATCCAACATGCGACATCATATGTTTGTTTTAACTCAACCGATTTCACTGTGAAATCTGAACTTCTTTTTGTTACTTGCTCCAAAACAAATAACGTCCAATTTGGTTTTGATGTATTTGCTTTGGTGAAGTTCTTTGGAATTACTATTATTTATATATTGTTATCTATATATTATTATTTATATATATTATTTATATATTAATTATATATTATTATCGGAAAACGAATATTTAGTATAGTATAATTAAAAGTCACAGTGGCAGGTAACAAGACTAAGAAAATTTTCTAATATTAGATTGACACCCCTACCGCGGCATAATTGAATCTTTTATTTTCAAAACAAGTCATGTCTACATTTTACCAAAAACCGTTTTACATTTTTTTCTTGTAAAGCTGAGATATCCGCGATGCCACAGGAAACGTGAAAGTCCAACTATAATACATAATTTTTAATAGAGGTGCAGAACATCCGTGTGTTTTCAAAAAGTGATGTCATGACTCATGTCTGTAAAAGTAATTATAAGATTGCCGGGATTTACGTTAATGCAAAATTTATTTAATCTAAGAACTTCAGTGACTTCACAATATAAAGCAGAGATAACCTATAATAATCCTAACCTATAATAATATCATCCATTATTTCTGATATAAAGGTTGATGAAGGAATGAAGAATTACATTTATATTTGACAAGTATAATATTTGTTAAGGTGTAAGCACAATTGAGTTACATATAATCGTTATAAAATTATAACTTGGAATGCGAGAAGTATTCAAAATAAAGCTGTTCAGCTTTTTGATTTTATGTTACGTGAGAAAATTGACATTGCGCTTTTAACAGAGACTTGTTTGAAACATAAGAACTTATATCATCAGAATTATGCATGCTATAGGTTTGATAGGCAGAATGCAAATACAGGAGTTGCTGTTTTAATAAACAAATAATTAAGCCATTATGTAATGCCAGCTTTCAATCTTGATGTACTAGAAGCAATAGGCATTGAAGTGATCCTACACGATTCCACTAAACTTAATGTGTTTTCGGTTTATTTCTCCAGCGGAAATAAGAACTTAGAAAAAATGATTATGTTTAAAAGTGACTTTTTTAAACTGGTCCGTATGAATGGTAGTTTTCTCTTAGGAGGTGGTCTGAATTGTCGGCACCAGTCGTGGGGGTGTTCTAGAGCAAACTGCTGGGGAAATACCATTCATAATATCGTTGCTGCGTCTAGGTATCTCGCATTAATTTTTCCACATAACCATACATACATTCCTACCAAACACTCACATAACCCCTCAACGCTTGATTTTTTCATAACAAATAGCGTCCACCTCTTTTCTCAGCCCATAACCTTAAATGCTCTAAGCTCCGATCACTTGCCAGTCTGTACTGAAATAAATAACTCAGTTACCAAACGCAATTCCCACTCTTGCTTGCACTCCAGCTTCATTTGTCGTCAGTAAATTCGTCGCTTCAGAGTGATGATTAATAGAATTATTGAAGAAACTATAAAGAATGCTGCAGATATATGAATTCCTAAAATTAACCTTACAAGATACCATTCGCGCCCTCTCCCTGACTATATTTTGCAACTAATCAGATTGCGTAACTGTGACAGAAGAAAGTGGATTCGATATAGGCTTAAACATTTTAAGGAAAATCTCAAGTTTCTTAACACCGTAATTCAAAATGAAATACTTACTTTTCGTAATAGAAATAAGGAAAGGTTCCAACATTCCAACCCTTCTATGTCAAGATAGAATGTATGTCACTCAACAAGAGAAGGCTACCTTATTAGCAACATATAGACAACATCTACCAGTATCACATATTCTCAGGTCACGGTGATGTCAATACGGAAAACCTAGTCGGTAATACCTTGAATGATTTTAATAACTCCAAACCATGTCACTAACGTTAACTGCCTTATTCGTCCCAAAAAAGTTGTTGACTTAATAAAAATGTCGAGGACCAATAAATCCGCGGGTATCGCTGGGATAGGAAACATAATCAAATATAACACAAGCAAAGCGTTACCTCGTAAATAGCGCAATTTACTTAACGTTAATTTTCAGTTTTTGTTTAAGAATTGGCTACTTTCCAAATAAGTGGAAAACAGCAAAGGTAATTTCTATTGCAAAGCCCGGTAAACCAAGAAATGATCCTAAAAGCTACAGACCTATTAGTTTATTAAGTTGCTTAAGTAAGCTGTTCGAGAAAATAATTAAGGAATATTTCATTTCACATATCGACCAAGCAAACATCTATCCAGCAGAACAGTTTGGGTTTAGAGCCGGTCACTCTACAAGTCACCGAATCATGAGAATTAAACTGGACATTATAAAATGTCTAGATTTGAAATTGTCAAAAGAATTAGTTCTACTGGATATTGAAAAGGCTTTCGATACTGTATAGCATGAAGGACTCATGAAGCTTATCCAGCATTCCTTTCCAAATGTTCTCATCAAAATTGTTCAAAGCTTCTTGCAAAAAAGAAAATTTATAGTCTTCGTAGGTCTTGCGCAGTCATCATTATATACCACTCACTCTGGCGTACCTCATAATTCGGTATTGGCTCCCATTTTATTTAATATTTTCATGTCCGACATACCAGTACCTAATGGTAATACTTGCCTATCTGATGACACAGCCCTGTTCTCATCCAATATCTTAGCATATAGCAAAATGCACTTGATGCTTTTCAGTTTTTCTGCTTCGAATGGAAAATCAAGCCGAATGCAGATAAATACTCGACGCAGAAGACAGAAATTCCTACTTCAAACAAACCTACCAGCATCGAGTGGACTGAAAGCTGTAAGTATTTAGGAGTTACTTTCGGTAAAAAAACTCTCATTTGAAAAACATATATCGAGTCAAGCAAATTCAGAAGAAATTCAGAAAGCAAACCTAATCTAAAATCCTGTATCCCCTTATCAACGTTAATCAAAACTTAGTATTGATACCAAAGTACTTATTTTCAAAACGATTTTTCAACCAGTCTTAACGTACGGTGCACCTGTGTGGGCCGATTGTGCTTGTTCATTAAAAAACTACAAATATGTCAAAACAAGGTGCTAAAGCTAATGTTTAATCTGCCCTGACATTTCTCTACTAATAGGCGTCATGAAAAAGCAAATGTAAATACCATGCAGATGCTCTCATTCTGAGAGTGGGCTTATTCGTAACATCTTAAATTAAGGACAAATCAATCATATCTTAAAGCTTTAATATTATACATAGTTATATCGTTCTTGCATGTTGCATAGTTGGGCCTAGGTGCAATTTAGCTACAAGAGTAATTAGTTGTAAGAGTCATAATAGGGGTTTTTGATTGTAGTGTTTTTTCCCTTAACTTTTCCAATTAATTTATTAAATTCTTCTTATTATATATACTTTGAACTATATTAGTTGTAAAGAACTTTTGTTCTGTATATCTAAAATAATACATGTTACATCTAACTAAAACTGTACAAATCGAACTGCAAATAAATTGAACATTAACTTAGAAGTTACATATATGGAATTCAGTACAATATTTTAACAATGTCAAAAACAGTTATTTATTTTTGTCCTGTATTATGTCCTATCCTGATTTTCTAGCAATACGTTATAAACGGAACCTAATGCAATTAATCAAACCGTACGCTTCTTTATTTGTTTTATATTTTAATACTCAAAAAAAAAAACAGAATAATCGGTTTATTTCGTCTTGTTTTTGTGTGGACATGTCAAGTTTTGAAAATAAGTGATTCAATTCATTTTGACCATATTCCAATTTGACTGTCGGTGTATCTGCCATCCATTGTTTGTTTATTTTTTACATCCAAACTGGCACGATAAATTCAACAAAAATATTATCTTTCTTTATTTTTAGACTAATCAAGAACGAGACTGGTCGTGCTATTCTCCGTGTCATCTCTGGACCGAGAGCATTTAAAGTCGTTCTATTTACGCGGCTGACACCGATTCCATTTGGTGTACAAAATGCAATTTTTGGGGTAAGTTATCTGAAATGGCATCATGACGATGTGGCATGTGAGAGATGTTGTGAACATCCTATCATACGATGCGTAGAAAGAGTGGGCCTGGGTAGATATGTGTACATACATAAATTCTTTCCTCTGAAGAGAAAATTGCTTTGTGTTTATAGAGATTTACCTATTGAATATATCAGGGGTTCCCAAACTTTTTTTTTTTCTCGTAGACCACATTTAAAATTAAACTGGTTTCGGAGGCCCCCTCTGATATATATTTACCATATTCCCAAAACTTGTTAAAAAATGTGAAGACTAGAATCGCTCACGCAACTTCGTTGCTCCGTTCATTCTGCTCGTTTTTTTGTTAATAAGTTTGTAACGACAATAACAATTTTTTCGACACGGTATGACGAGGGTTTTGTCACAATTTCGCACAGCCCATTTTCGGTTATTTCTTCCTGGGGCCAAAATGTGTGCCTTTTTCAACCCTTTCATGCAGGAACTAACTGGGGCTGTGCTAAAAATTTGTTTAGGACACTTATTTATTATTTGAGCCTTTAATATGAAGTGATATCAAATTCAAAGTTTTATGTTCGTTGGCTTGACCGTTTTTAGATGATGCTTATAGGCAACATCTGGCCATTGAGGTACACTTTATTTCAGATTTGCTTCATTACTTTTTGTCACAAATTAAGTATGATGTAATACGTGGGGCCGGACCTTTACGAAAATTAACGTCGCTGTCTAGGTTTGATTCCCGACACCTCTTTGGAGTCACTGACAATGTTCAAAGAGTAATAACTGTAACGCGTGGTTGCTGTGAAGAAGCTATGCCTTGGCCATTTAAGGGCTGTAGCGCCACCTATATTATTATTTTTTTTTTTTATAAGAGCATAAACATACTTTAAACTTAGTTCACTTTGAACACGGATTGTGCTGATGAAGCAACTGGTGATGGTGGAGCTTGAGAGTAAGACATCGGTGACGTTGGGCCTGGTTGCATGCTCCTGGTTTTTCTATTATACAATCAGAATATTCGTATTCTAAGAACTAATTTTAATAGATTTCTACACCATCTTGCACATTTGGATCATTTACCGGATATAATAATTCTTTCAGATATCTGGATTTATAATTTTTTTGTATGCAGAATAAGTACAATTTAGTGTGCGGAAACCTTAAACGCGAATTGTCATGGGTTCATTATTGTTTTATACGTTTGTTGAGACTACGTACAAGAGTTCCGTAAATTATTTTTTATATAAATTTTCCAAGCTTCTGGAAGAACATAAATTAAAAAATACAATAATATTGGGTGATTTTGATATAGAAGTTCTGTGTGATTCTTCAGATCATTTTCCACCTCTCGCTTTATCTGTTGCCTAGATCATGTGTTCTTAAGGTTAAACAGAAATGTTATAGTAAATTATAGTATAGTAAAATAATATAGTCTATATAGTAAGATAATATTACATAACATAAATTAATATCATTTCAATTAGACAGCAGTGTGACAAGAAAACATCTCTCTTGAAATAAAATGTTACAAAAAGTGAAAAGTTTGAAATTGAAATCAGTACAAAGAATAAACCATGTTGTACCATTAGAACACATCTTAACAACTCGAATTTGGTTAACCGATATTTAAAAATCTGTCGTGTAATCAAAAAAGCATTTAAACGTTGCAGAGATAGCTAAATGAACCACATCAGCCATTTCGCTTCGACTTCGAAGATTTTCACCGATTGAAATTCATAAAAAAAAGTCAATAAAAACGCCAAACTCTTGATCACCTCTTGACAGTATCTCTAGCATTTTATTAAAATATATACCTTTTTAAAGGCGTATGTGTTTGGACGATTATCGTCCTATCTTGATTCTGTCAATTTTTTCAAAGTTTCTGGAAGAAGAATAAAATCTAGAAAACTTTCCTTCTTAGATTTTTTTCGTTAAGTCTGGATTCGGGTTCAGAAGCGGTAGTTTGAATGATAATGACTTACTCAAATTAACAGGGGGGTTACAAAATAGCTTTAATTATACACAAATTCATTCTGTTTTATTTATATGCATAGCTAAAGCCTTCGATACAGTAAATCATAACTTACTACTAAGTAAGTAATACTGGTTTTGGAGGCTTTATTTAGGTTTGGTTTGCTTCTTATTTAAGAAACTGTTTCCAAGTGCTGGAGATAGAAAATGTCATCAGTTCGAAAAAGATTATCAACACCGGTGTTCCTCAGGGCTCCGTCTTGGGCTCAATACAATTTTGAATAACGTGTACTCGCTTTTTCTACAACCATTTATAGGCAAAGTCACTGCTTTTGCAGATGATACAGCACTTACTTACTCATCGATAAGCTATTAATCTTGCAAATTTGGTTAGTGATGCAAATTTCGACTTAGATCTACTTCGAAGATGGTTGTATCATCATAAACTTACTAATATCAATAAAACAAAATTTATGTTATTTAGTATTAAGGGTGAAAAGTTTGTCGACTTGCCTTTACATTACCCCGCTCCTAAATGCTCAGTCTTTCTCAATTTCAAGAGTTAACCCTTAATACAAACCTCAATTGTTGTGATGATTTCGTGAAAATTTAGTGTGTAGACAATTTCAAATACTTGAGTGTAGACTTGGATTGTAGACTTACCTGGGAAGAGCATATCTTCCGTCTAAAAAAATTTTTAAATAAGGTTGTTAGACAAATACCTTCTAAGTCTTTATTGCAACTTAAGTGTTTTAAAAAAATTAGTTTACAATGACTTATTGAAATCAAGATTGCAATATGGTATATCCTGCTGGGGCGGTTTCTATTTCACCAACATAAAACCTCATTTAATTAAATAAAAACATGACCTAAGAATCACATTAAAGACTAATCGTAGAACACCAAGTTTTAATATTAATTAAAAAAAAATTAAAATACGTTTTTTGAAAATGCACCTCCTTATGATTCCCTCTCAAACATCTGTAGCTCATGTGCGACAGTTGGAGATGTAGAACCAGTTTAGAAAACCATATGTGACTAGGGGACTTATGTTTCTTACGTCAGAAGCTTCGTTTTTCTTTCAACCTCTTTTGAGTTCAATCGGATTTTGAGTTTCGCTGCTGCAGCAATACTTTTCGTGTGCTTATTAATTTTTAGCCGCTCGTGTAAGCGGACTCCTAAGTACTTAATTTATTGTCTTAGATGGATTGTAATCCCCTCAATCTATAATTTGAGATATCAGCTTTCGCGAACTGACCGTTGCCCGAGGCATTGCGGACACATATGATAGGACAGGCTTCATGTGGCCTTTTTTGTCCACTATTGCTTCAGACGAATTGATTTGCGTAGGGATATCGTATAGGTAATTGTTAAAGAGAATCGGCTCAATGATTGACAATGACACCCGATAGTATTTGTATATATCCAGAGTTAATATTGTTGAAAAAAAGTTAAACGGTTTAATAAAAATGGATGTATGATTTTGATGAATCTAGAGGGAAAATGTAGTAGGTTCAGTTTATAAATGAAATCTGTATGCCACACGGAGTCAAAATCAAACAGTGCATATTTTTTTCTTAGATTTGTTAGAATCCGGTTTTGTAAATATAGTAGGGCATGCTCTGTTGATATCTACGCTTGAAACCGAATTGTTGATTCTGAATAAATTCAACATCATCGAAGTGCTTTGGATTTTAAGTAATTAGATTTTTACAAAAATTTTGCCAGTGTTGGATAGTAATGATATCGGACGGAAATTGTATAAACTATTGAAGCTGTTTTGCTTTTTTCCAATTTTGGGAAAGTAGCCATTGTTAATGTAATTATTGAACATTTGTGTTATTTATTCATCAATTGTAGATTTTGTTTTACGTAGTAGGTAGTAAGTCGTTTTGGTGCACTTAGACCAAAGTAGGCCAGTTGTGCTGCCGCGTGGGTTTACGTAGATAGAGATTTTATCTAGTCTTGATGACTTCTTTCGTGTTGAGTGAGAAGATAATAGAGTCAACTAACGATAAGACAAAGTTATGGGTATAGATATTTAGCATAAAGGGTGTAATCTGCAAGGACTTGCAAGTATTTTATCATTCACCCCGTTGCTTACGTTTCTGCTTAGATGACCCAATTAACCATAGTACTATGTATTCAAATGAAAGCGTACCTTTTATTAAGTTATTTTAAAATTGAATGTGTGGACAGGTTCAAATATCAAGGTGTTATTGTGGACCAATAACTTGGTTGGAGCGATCACACAATGTTCTTAACACGTTGAGTGCCACATGAGACCATTTTGGTCTCAAACGAATTTGGGCATGCTGTGCTGCGTGGTTTCACATTAGGTTCACTCACATTTCTGTATGCAGCACTGTTTTACTCACAATTGAATCTAATACCATTCTAAACTATACAACCAAAAGACTGGCAGATGGATGGATATCGGCTGTGAGATCAATGTGTCACAATACGGAGCTTTGAACTATCTATACAAAAAAATTTTAGCACAAATAACAGGGATGTAAGAATAAATGCAGAGGACTCTCCCTAAGTCGAACACTCCCGTAGTCGAAATTCTCTCGAACTCGAACTTTTTCGCCACTTTTGCATGCATTTCTCTCAATTTTCCATACAAAAGCCTCTCTCTAAGTCAAACTCTCTCTAACACGAACAATTTTTGACATCCCGTGACAATTCGACTTAGGGAGAGTCAACTGTATATATATGTGAGTACTGTAGGAATGTATATTTTATTAGTTTGACCTTCTGCACATCAAAAAACACTGCAAACAAAAATGTTTGTTGCAAGCAACGCAATTGAATGTTGATTGTGGAGTTCTTCTTGATGCAAATATTCTAGTTTTCTGGTAACAGGTGAAACATCTACGTCCATTAGCACAGGTTACATCTTCTAGTCTATATTCTGGATTGTCTTCATGTTCTTCGTCCACAAACTCTTCCTTGAATTGGTTTATGGTTATTCTGTTGTTCGTTACTTATCTATATGCAATATGAGTGTTTACAACTGCAGTCCCTTTCAATAGCTCAAATGATAATTTTCGATACCACTTTACAGTGTGTCGAAGGCTGGTGTATCACTTCAGTTGGTCTGACAAGTCAGTATATACTTTGTATTTTTTGTATTCAAGTACGTTTTTGGACCCAGGGAAAGCTATCCTGGTCCCTTTTCTGAACACGTACTTACTTACCTTCTTATTAGTTTTCAATTCGTTGTTTCAACTAAATCCTTTACTGAAAACACACGCTTGCTCCGCTTTCACCCTTTGGAATATGCGGTGACACATTGACATCACACCTGGAGACCGCGTCACTTCAATAAAATAACGGTGAAATGCAAGTATAAACACGCAAATAAATTTTTCTAAAATCATTTTCCGATAGTAATAACTAAAATCGAAGTGTCAATAAAAAAATCTGTGAACTGGGGGGACAGTTTTTCAGATTGTATGGTGGCACTCAACGTTTTAAAACAATAAATTAATAGGAGTGTCAGACAAATCTATCATGTATCATCCTTTTGGAGTAGAGTTCCAACACACGAACCTTCTTCAAAGTATCAGAGAACTTAAAAAAGTGGAATAAAATATAACGGAAAGGCGATTGGGTTACAATGTTCAAAACATACATAAGTAAAACAGCACGACCATATATTCATCGCACTTCAGACGAAAATACCTTTCATTATCTGTTCTACATTTTGCAAATTATACAATTTTATATACATACATAACGTCTCCGAAAAGAATCTTTTATAAAAAAAACCTTAAAAAAGGTGAATGAAATCGAGATAGTCTTTCTGTAGTAGTGTTGTGTTACTCAAACAACAAAAAAGGGAATGACCCTTTTGTTGGTGAAAAGCACCAACTCTGTCTTTTTGGGGTTAATCCCAAGACCGCATGATTTTGTCCACCTATGGAGGGTGATCATGGCTCACTGCGGGTTGGGAGAAATTTGCCACAGGCAATTATAAAAACGTCTTTAGCGTATGCAATTTCCGTGATTCTCGAATATCTGAGTTTTTCTAGAATCTCATTGATGAATAGCACCCATAGAAAGGGAAGATAACCCCACCTTAAGGGGTTCCCCTTGAGGCCAGGAGCTTGATAGTTGAATAGATAAAGATCGCATTAATGATTCTTCTTTCGAGCTAACGTATTATTACTGACGTAACGGATTGCTCAACTTTGGCCTTTTCGAGTGCAATTTTAATTGCCTCGGGGAATGCAGCGAGGGTATATTCCTTGACACATAGGGTCTCTTGAACTTCACTAATAACATCGTGTAGTGCAGTCTCTATGCCTTTGCCCTTCATATACACATGCTGTGCACAAGAGATCGAATCATGCTTGAAATTATTATGGATGTATGCGTTGATGAGCTTTTCAAATGGCTTTAAGACGAATGAAGAAATGCTTATTGATGTAAAGTCTTCTACTTTACAGTGAATAGTTTTACCTGCTTTGGGGATGAGAACTACTCGACTACTCCAACTACCACCAGGTGGACGGTATATAACTGTGAGTTAGGCTGCATAGGAAGAGGTATTTTAGGATAGTAGTGATAATCGTCTAAGTCCTCTGCAGCATGATGGGAATAATGCCATCAACTCCAGGGGATTTGTCAATAGTTCATCTTATTCTGTTTTCGATTATAATTCCGTCTGGAACGTTTCATTCAATATCTGAGGACGTGTCAGTTGTCGGTAGCTGTACTTGCTTACATCCCGGGATGTGTGATGATGACGATTATATCCCTTCGTCTTCTTTATTCTTAATGAAGCCAGAGACCGTATGAAGCAAAATTAGGATCTTCCGTAATTTGGAAGTGTCCGAGGTGCACATGGTCTTACTGCAGTGATATCTCCACGAATCAAGCATAGCCGTGGCGACTGCTTTTTTAAATTCTAAGAATATTCTAAAGTCTTCTGCAAGTATGGAGGTCTTGGCTGCGTTGAAGAGGATCTAGATTTTTCCTTAAGATAAGGAGATCATTACTGCACCATGGCGGAGATCTTTGGTTGAGGAGGTCCTTAAAGAACCAGCTTTTTTCGAATCATTCTTGGAATACAGAGCCAATTCTTTGACAGCCTGCTTCAGGTCATTGACACTGTTTATTCCCTTTTGAGCTAAGTTTTCTTGTGAATCTACTCCAGGAGGACGGTTTTCCTGAAACCTTCCAGTGATTGACCAGGAGAGAGTTTATTTTGCTACTTAGTGTTAGATATAACACTTCTTGCCTATTACTGGTGACAAAATTCATAATTCGGGCTGTAAAAAAAACGTTGAAAACTATAGAGGAATCTACAAACTTTCAGCAATTCCAAAATTGTTTGCGAGTAGAACACATCGCGGATGCTCAACGCGGCTTTATTATCTGGCCGCTCAACGTCTACTAATCTGTCAATTTACTCATCTTTCGTAATAAATGAAATGGAAAATAACAAGCAAGTTGATGCAATCTATATGGATTTTAGTAAAGCATTTGACTCCGGTAACCACGCATTGTTAATTAAAAAGCTTGAAATCCTTGGATTTCACTCGGAGTTCCTCCGTTGAGTTTCATCTTTTCTTAAGGTTCGCTCACTGAGAGTAAAAATTGGTAATTCCTTATCCAAACTAATAAAATGTACATAAAATGTATAAGAGTATTAAAGATCTAAATTACTGCTTATTACTTCAATCTGATATAGATAATATTTTGGAATGGTGTGGTAATAACAGTCTAGCTCTAAATTTTCAAAATGTTTTTCAATTTCATTCTCTAAATCAGCCCTTCCAATTAATACTCCATTGGATCGGGTATTCTTTCTGATGTGAACAGTGTTAAAGACCTAGCAGTAATAATTAACTCTTCTTTTTCACCTAAAACACATATAAGTTATTCGTTATCTAAAGCCAACCCAGCAGTCGGCTTCATAAAGCGTAACAAAAGGATTCACTGATCCATTCTCCCTGTTATCCCTGGGCGTTTCCATGGTTAGGCCTGTTCTTGAATATGCGGTGGTTGTATGGTATCCTAATTTTGTCACATATTCTGAGCGCATTGAAAAGTTCAAAAAGGGTTTACGAAATTCATATTTTCTAAAATGCAATTGGATTTTCCCCCGAACTATAGACATATTATTTATGACGTAATGTATGTTAGCGAGGATTTATCTTATCATGTAAAATGTACATATCTTTTGTCATTACTTCAATTTTATTTGCCCATTAGGCCACTCCGTTCTCGACAGTTATTATTTGAAACGTTTCATAATACGGAATATGAAGACATGAACCACTTACAAGGGTTTGTACTTGTAGACAAATAATTAAATAAATGAAAATAAAAGAAAGCGGTGTCGTTACCAATATTTCCAATGCATAAATTATTCATTGTAATAAAGTCTTAAAGATCATTACCTTTGTTTGAATCCGAGCTTCTCCAGAATGCGTGGTGTGAGTTGCTATCACAGTCTAGGACCAAATCTCAGTTTTCCTTTTTGGCCTTTATCACAATTTCCTTTGTAATTTGGTCCGGGTACGGGGGGTGAAGTATTCTGTTTTTTCCCTAATGTTGAAAGTGAGCAGAAAAGACCATTATTAGTGCCAGGACTTAAAATTTCTTTCAAAGATTCTAAAGGAGTACTTATATTAGACAATTGTGCATGTGTCTCAATTTATTTATATGCGGAAGCACGGCAGCAATTGCGTGGGATGATGCATCTGTTGTTAAATCGGAGGGTTTATTGAATCTGGTTCTGAAGCCTGAACAAATACTTTTACATGTTTATCCATCAGTTCTTTGAACTAATGCTTTAAATCGGATGGGGCAGATCTGCAATCTGTGTTAATAACATTTACATTTACGTACTTTAATAACTCAAGAGGTTCTTCTCTATCGAGTTTTGCTTTTTTTGAAGAAAACCGTACCCAATTATTGCGTCAAATGTATTTGGCGAGAGTATACAAAAGTCTATTAAAGATATTCATTTTAAAACGTTCCGTAATTTTGTTTTGAGCGTTAAGAGTCTTTGCAATAAAGGGACTTTTATTTGACGAAATATTCCTTAGTTGTGTCAAGTTTTTTATATAATTCTTGGCAGTACCAGTATCGATAAGAATCTTGAGCTCAACTGTATTGTTAAATTTTTGTTCTGATACATGGTAATGCTGACCTTACACTAAAGAAATTAATTTGATTATAAAAGTTATCTCTTCGCATTGGAGTTCACTATTTCGGAAGGACTTATGATGTATGTGGTTCAAGCGCTGCATTTTCGGTAATCGCGATCTTTGGATTCGCGTTGCCTTTTTGTGAATCTTTTTCGACGAGGTGGGAGTCATTTTGGGGTTGATTTTTGTTTTTTTTTTAAGGATCTGAAGACTTTTGTTCGATTATTATATGGAAACTTAGAAGAAGATGGGTTCACATCGATTTTATTATCCTCCATCTCTTACATTATTTGAAGTTTTTTATTCTCTTCCTAATCTCATGTAATGTGGACTACTTCGATATAAGATGTATTTGAGGTTGGTTACTTGAGCATCAAAGACTGACAAATTCATACGTTTGTTGGTTACATTCAAGTCTCTGTGTTTTGGCAAGTGCTGAAGGCAGGACAATGAAAATAATACTTCAATATGGTTTGTTGAGACCAGAAATGAAAATGAGAAGAGCATCAGGTCCGTGTTTATTTGAAAATGAATATACGAGATCGTTATTTTCGGAATAATCCATTGTAATATCATTTATCATAAAGTGAGATTTTTCTCTATTTTAAGAGGGGGTTACAGGTTCCTCGCATCGTTTTTCTTGTTAAAGGGTGGTCCAACCATAATGCACGAAGTCAATTGTTGGTCACATCTTAACGTCAATTTTTCTTGCCCAACTTAATTTGACATTTCTTTGTTGCACTGTTTGACAAATTTAAAAATAGAGAAGTACACTATTGAGCAGCGCGTTAAGATTGTTGAAGCTTTTTACGAAAAATATGCGTTTAAATCAAAATGTATTTCTTGAATTTTTTGTTTTATATATAATTGGTGCGGTTTATCGGGCCGTACTTCATCAAAAATAAGGTTGGACAAGCGTTTCCGTGAATGGTGTTCGATATCGTGAGATTATAGCGAACTTATTGTGGCCAGAAATTGAGGATATGGACTTGGACGACATGTGCTTGAAACAGGGTGGTACCACTAGCCACACAGCCAACGAAACAATGGCTCCTTTGCGCGAGAAATTCAATGGCCGTGTTATCTCACGTCGTGGTGATTTTAATTGGCCGCCACGATAATGTGATTTGACACCGTTCTACTTCTTTTTTGGAGATATTTAAAAGAAAAAGTGTATGTCAATAAGCCAAGAACAATTCAAGAGATAAAGGATGAGATAATTTGGCACATAAACGACATTGAACACCCATCGGATAGAGGTATGCAACCGAAGCCGTGGCGAACATTTAAGCGATATTTTGTTTCATATATAATTTTCATAGATCCTTTTATAATAATATAAAATAATAGGATAATTCTCTGAAAACTTTTTGTTTTATTTACAATTATCATCGTGCGTTTTCTTTGGACCACCCTTTAGATCGGTAATACACTGCTGTTTGCATGCAGTCTGTACATTGACTAAAAACTTTCTTTAGAATCTTCTTTCGATCAGAGCAGAGGGAGTGTAAACGATTTACAAATTGATCCTTATCCTCGCTTTTTTTCAACATTGCGTTCGCAAAAGTTAGAAAATTATGCCTGACTTTCTGATGCATTCTAGTAAAGTTAAAGGAAGTAGTTATGTAATCAAGCACAAAATTCGTCATACAAATTTAAAGATCTAACAACTGATTCTCTAATCGACTTATTTCCCACAAAACGGCTTTGATCTCACATGGAAAATATTAAGCACTGGGAAAGTGTTTACTCATTTAGTAATTTGCAATTCACGCAAATACGCAACATATTCTTCCTGATTAAAGACAGAAGCACAGACAATAATCCATTGGTTATTAATCCGTTATATAAAGATAACTGGTATCACAACTGAAAATCAGTAGTTGAATGGTATCAGTAACCAGAAGCCTACGATAAACACAATTCACACAAGAATTACACCCATACAGGAGAAACTAAATACTTGAGTCCGACGGCCTATTTCATCTCTTATCGGTTTTTATGTACGATCCAAACGCGACCAACCATTGCAATGTAATCCATTATAAAAAAACAAAACGCTATCACTAACACTGGATACATAATTAAGCTATTTCTCGAATATTAGGTTCAACTTGTGTGTGCAGACGGTCAGAGCGTCAATCAATGGGCTCCATTAATAAATTAGAAGCAGTTACCGCTGATTATGGATAGGGAAACAGACTTTTGATTACCCATTCCGCCAATTATTTAGTTGACAGAATATGATGACGACGACGAATGGATGGGATAATGTGTTCTGCATATTTGATGAATTGGTTCCGCTGTATGGTAATGGGATTATGATTCAATGAAGATGGTGATATTCCCCATTTAGCATGCACTTAGCACGAACTTTTTACGTAAGATGATGGGGGCACGTAGCAACAGTGGTTGTATTCATATGCGGAGGTATGTTTATGCTTGGAGATATCTGCTATCAACTGTTGCTTTATACTAAAATTGTACACTGAATTCTTTGAATGTTGACATGAAAATGATCGTCATGTACTGCTCTGACTGGCACTTTTGCGACATGTGGTCGTCGACGATGATTTTATTTTGATTCATTTTAAAGTATATTCTCCTTCTAGGTACCAATAGCCTTAGACCTGTGAATTATGTTGAATGGATGTGATTTCTTTCGTCTATGTACCAATTTTAGTAAATAGATGTTTATTCAGATTCTTTTAAAATATGCATCTGTCTACTGAAATGGTAATTTTATTTGTTTATAATGTGCCCGATCAATATAAGTGTGACTATTTATAAAGTTTTGCATGAAATAAAGAACAATACAAAATGTTGGTACCGAAACTTTTTCACAGAACTCTGAACAAAGTTACCAAAGATATCAGTGCTCTATCTCTAACCATTTAAGAGTCTATACAAGCCAAACAAACAAAAATTTATTGATTTTCACATACAGTAAAAGCTCGTTAATTCGGAATGGTTGGGGGGAAGGTCAGTACGAATAAGCAAATTTTCTGAATTAATGAGGGATTTGCGTGTGTGGGAGAACGCATTTCTATTGGTGAAAAAATGCAAGGACTTAAAATTTATTTTACTAACCTTAAAGATAGCAAGTAATAAAAAATAAATAAATTGGGGATTCCGCAATAAAATTTTTTATGTTTTTTTTCCCGACATTTAAATGTTAAAACTAACATTTTCGGAGTACAATAAAATAGTAGTTTGGCTTAGGATCGCTGCGTATTGTGTTGTGATGGGTCTGTTTCACTGCTTGCTATTTCCATGTGGCCTACTGTTTCCTCATTTTTCGACAAATAATAAGTCATAGAAAATAATCAGTAGGAACAGAGTTACTTTCTTCCGATGAAACTGTAATGACAACATAACCAAATTCGCTCACGGTTTTGGTTTTGGTGCAGCAGAGGTAACATTAACAGCTAGAGTTTTGAGGTACTTTTGAAAATATTGCGAAAAGCGAAGCGAGTAAAGTCCGAACTCTGATTAGAATATGACTATATTCTATCGTTAGTACATTTCTAGAGAAAATATTATTATGTCGTATCTCAGTCATTATATATACATAAAATGTAATTATTTTAGATTTACATATGTACATATTTCACAGATATGATTAAATCATTGCAACCAACAGCCCCACCAGCGAAGTGCTCACACACGCACATCCATTCCAAGAACACTCACAAAGCCACAAACACACTGCTTACTTCCACCCGACTTTATAGTTGGGATGTGATATGATGTGTCATGTTCTCTTCCGTATATTTGGCTGGGTTTTGTCTGTATATACATATAGGCAAACATAAAATATATAGATTGTGTGGGGTTTTGTTATTTTTTAGATTAAGAATGTTGGCAGACTTTTGTATGGGACCTTATCTTGTTTGTTGTGTATGAAAATACATATGGATGAAAGTAAAGGAACAAGTTCTCTTCATGGCATTTAAAAGCGAGCTGGATGTATGTCTGTCTTCATGTTGTACGTAGTTTTGTTATTTATGTCACTTCTTATTGCAATTTATCTTCGTCATTGATTGTATTTCATACGGCACTGCAATGTATTTCATTAGGGTTGAGCGTAATCTGATTACTTTTGTAATCAGATTTTTAATCTGAATGATCGATTAACCTGATCTGACTGATTGTAATTTAATTATTTTTCAGTATTCAAATTACAGTATGATAATTTAATGAAGTGTTATATGTGAAAATTAATGAAAATTATATGAGCATACATTTTTTTGTACATTTAATTTTCTTCGAACAATTATGAAATATTTGTATTGTCGTATTTCCCCCCAAGTGTATACGTTATATATTCTTACATATGTCGTAATTATAGCCTGAAATGAGAGCTTAAAACTTTGCACAAAAAACAGAAAAAAACGATACGTACTTCATTATTAAAGGACCCAGCAAAGCGAGTCCACCCGACAAGTAATATATAAATAAATAAATATATATAAATGAATAAAAGAGCGTATAAAATACAAATCGACTCCTACGCAGAGGGTGCCAGGTTCGATACCCGAATTTACCACCTATCATGATTCACGGCTCCACCTCTTTCGAGTCACTGACAATGCTCAAAGAGTATTTCTGTCTAGAAAAAGTTTCTCAAATTCGCCGTTTGGAGTCGGCATTAAACTGTAGGTCCCTTCCACGCGTGAAAGAACAATAGCACGCACAACACACGTGGTTGCTGAGAAGCTGGGCCCAGGTCCACCTCGGACTGTCGCGCCACCCATATTATTATTATTATTATTATAAAATAAAAATGAATACTTTGTGAATGAATGATTTCTGAATTTGAATGAAGATTTTTTATGTACTTTTTCCTTCAACCAACTCGACTATGACATTCAACTTACATTCATTATACTATTTTTCATGAGAAAGGTAACAAAATACCATACGTATACATATGTAGATTTACAATAGTCTTTTCTCTTTTCTTGTAAGCACTGTTTTTGCTATAAATAAAGTCAAACTTAATTAGAAATGAATTCGCATTCGTTCTTGAGGAATCTCCGCAAAAGTCATGGAAATAGACACAAGGTGAGGTATGTGGCAAAATTGTACTAAAAAAGAATAGTGTTTTACCGGAATTGTAAGAAGTCAACAGTTTGCCTCTTTCATATCTTCTATGATACATAATAATATATACCTATAGTAAATAAGTAAATTAAAAAAGTTGTATATTCATGCATAAGATAATAGATAATTATCTACTGTCGAACTTCCCTAAGTCAAATCAATGGACCAGAGAATAAGTTAGAAATAAGCAATAGAAAGTACGCAAAATGTACGGGAATAAAATTATTCGTCTTTTTTAAGGAATTCTGTACATTTTTGTGGGCTTTGCTTTTTGTTACAAAATCCTCCACTAATTGAGGCTATTAGCGCAAAGGTGGCTTAACCCTTTGTTAAAGTAAAGATTTCTCTTTGAGAGAGAAACTGTGTGAACGACTTTTCGTAGAATTGCACAGAATTCACGAAACGTCAAAAAAATATTTAGTTCTTTATTTATTTTTCTTTCTATACCTAAAACACAATAGATTTGTAAAAGTCTATACATTTATCACAAAACAAACCTTTAAAAGTCGTTAACTGAAATATGAAATGTGGGTTTTTCACATTCATCAATTTCTGTTGCTGAAATTCGCAGGGTGGGGAAATTTTGTACTGTCTTCTGTGAAAACCAGGAATGAAGTATTACAGAGATAGCCGACTTCACAGCTAGTCCATCCACGAATTTAAGTGCTATTTTGACAGATATTCGTGAATTTTTGACTGTTATTCACGAAATAATGTGAATGTCTGATTGGTCAATTTTGTTTAAGAAAACAATATAAAAAACTGTTACCAAACATTTTAAAAGGCAAAAGCGGTAGAAGTCTGTGTTACTTCATTTCTGATGAAAACTACGAAAAAAATCACCAAATGGAACGGCTTTTGGCAGCTTTTCGGTGAATTTCACAGCAATTGGAACAGACATATTAATTAAAATTCGACTTATTTCGACACGACTGTATACCATAATATTCCCGATTCCCGAAGGAGTGGATGTAACTTGGATGTGAATTGAACGAAAGTTAGTAACTGCATAGGTATATTGTTAAATTCCACGAAAAGGTTTTATCTTTTACAAGAGGTCATGACGCTCACTATTATGTTTAATAGCGAGGTAAACGGCTCAAATCGTATTCACATCAATGTTCACTCAAATGTCATGCCTAGTTTCATATCAGTGTAATTGTGAATAATCTAATGGAGTGATTCAAAAGCTGCTACATACAAACATTTTATAAACTGGATTTAAGTACGAAGAAGTCCGACCTTTGATTGGAATACAAAAATATCATTTTAAACTTAAATGTCCCAGTTGAACGAAACAACAACAACCACATTATTCCATTAATTTTTGTGCAATAGAAATCTAAATTCTCGCCGGAATTTAGTTCCAATAACAATAGATTATGAAAATTATTGATGAATAATCGTCGAAATGAACGATAAAGTTGAATACAAAGTCAAAGAATTTCTTGGGAGAACCTGACCCTCTAAACGCACTCCTAAATTGTACTTTCAAAATTCTTAATTTTTCATTTGATCCCCATTTATAAGTCAACATTTTGCCATTGCTTTACCCACTTTTCGCGGGAATAAACACATATAAAAAAATTGAAACACTCTCACTTGACTCATGGGTTCCATTGACTGCAGCACATTGGGGCTCTGACCAGCTCCATAAATGGCACATGTTGTAGATTTATGCACCCTTCCTGCACACTCTTCACCATCTCCCTTTCAGTGGACATCACCTTCACCGACGAGCAATGAGTTTCGCCATCCATAAGAGAATAAAGTCGAATTACTCATTCACGTCATGCGATTGTTTTTGTATTCTAGAGATTGCTTCGTTTGGCGTTGTGCGCTACGCTACTACAGCAACGACGAGCGCTTTTTGACCTATACAATTAAATCAGAACCAATCAAATGCGCTCCTCTACTCACCCATGTGGTTAGATGCTTGGAAAATATGTCCACACAATTCATGAAACAAATGAATTCATAACCTGATTGTAGCTTCTCTCTTTTTTATGTACCGGGCTGTCATAAGTTTAGATAATTTATCTTTTTATTTATATATTCCTATATTTATGGACTTCTGATTTTCTCTTCCAGATCAGCTCAATCAACTCACGCACTTACCACACGGCAACATTTCTGGGGTTGTTGCCTGCTCAAACAATTAACGTATACTTAGGGTCAACGCTGAGATCAATGCACGAAGTTCTGAACAATCATGGGACTGCTGTGACGGGATACATAAGTTTTGCCGTGGAGGTGAGTACAACATTACAATTTTGAGGTTCAGCTTGTATATAAACAAGAATATGTGAAAGGAATCGCCGAAAAGTATACTTTATTTTTCGGGGAAGACATACATTTTAGGAACCCACCGCACTGATATACAGTAGTGACCTTTCAGTTTCAGACAGTTTCAGTTCTAACGAACCATTTCACCCCAGTTCCAATCAATGAGAGACATGAGAACAATATATTATAATTTCGCTAATAACGAACCCTTTTGCGCATTAAATGAACAAACGTCGGTTATAACAAACCAATACTGTCTATGTATGTACATACCAAAATTCTCAAACATCAAAATATTGCCCTTGAACATAATTTACTGGGTACGAATTATATTATATATCATCGGTTTCTTTATTTCTTGTTCTGTTAACCTAATAGTTTTAAGTCGCAAATTATATTTGGCGATACTTTACTAGCTTTTCTGCTATCTGGTAACTTTATTCACTTATTTAGGTCAGAGTAAAATTACAATACACTTACTTATACGTTGATTTTCTCAGCGGTTTTATCAGGCTTGGTGAGTTGATCACTGACTTCGATTAATAATAAACATATTTTATTCTCATAAATCGACAAAAACCATTCACGGAATCCGATTTGTATCAATTATGACGAAGAGACGTACTACTTCCTTCATGGAAAATAGTCAGTCGTTTGTACTGAAATTCTTTAATTCCACTGAAGTTAGTATCTGCCTATAATCGGATTAGTGCCGGTCATTCACACAAAATGTGGTCGGAAGTCTCAACCTCTTCGAGGCAAAGCCAACAAACTTTGTCTTCACACGGGTTTATTTTGTTATGGTGGTAATTCAGGGCGCTAACTTGCCTGCAATACCCTGTACCCAGGGACACAGCTATGTCTAGCAAAGGATTACAGACCGTCGTACATAGTGGTATTTGGGTTGAAAAAGCCGCCAAAAGTCCCTTTTTTCAAAATATAAAGTGAATAAGTACTTTTTTCTTAGCGGTTGCTTAATACCTATTAAAAAGCGCACCGTTATCATTTATATTTTATGTGCGCATACTTGACCATCAGTCCAAAGTCATCGGTCGAAAGTTTTATTTGTTTAGCAGAGAAAAGGAATCAGTTTTTTTTTTCCTTTGTGTAATACGTCTTTCATTCTTGATAGTGGCAGGATAGTGGCTCTGCATGTAGCGAAATTTGTATTTTTAAAATAACATGAAAATCAGAATGTTTTTGTTTATTATTTGAGAATAATAGCCTTGTTTATATATTTTCATTATTATTCGGTAGAAAATTTTGGTATCACACCATAAAACAAGATTTCTAGTACAGAATATAATCGAACCTACCTTTTTAGATTTGTGCGACTGAAATGTGTGTGTTCCCACAATGAAAACATTTTAGCCGCTTCCTTGACCGCCAGGATCCCGCTTAAAACACGCTCCCCTAGTCAGGTAATCTGATGGAATAGTGCAAGTTTAGTTTTTCGGAGAAAATGCCAGTGTTTGTGACTTTTATCCATCTGTATATACATATATGGACGTCGAGTTGTTGTTGGGTTCTTTTGATTTTTGTTGGTAATTTACACCCGAAGGGTATTTTAAAGTCATGGAAGTGGAGAAGGTAGTCACTTTTGATTGGTTCGATTTGTAGTCTATCGAGTATACCTGCGTGCCCCATTCGGTTTTGGCGCCAGCCTTTGAACTATATAATCCTGATAGCGCTTTTTGCAGCAGTCGACTGCATATAGAGGAGGTCTAGTGGAAGAAGAGCCAGTAGAAACTCTAAACCCGCCATAGGAGTGGTGGAGATTGCTACTGTCACGCCAATGCATGCGCGTCTTTGTATACTCGTTAGCAGCTTCAAGTTTGTGGTTTTAAGACGAGCCGTACTTGACTGCCGTACGTTAGGGCCTTACAATCGCTATGTGCAACCACGCTTTTTTCACTTCATCTTGTATATTAGCTTTCCAATTGAGTTTCCGGTCTAGTATCACCCCTAGGTAATTCGCAGTTTCCTAAACCCTGAGGGTTGTGCCCTCAATGACTGGAGGGTTTAAAGAGCAGGGTGACCCTTCTGTTAGTGAAGAGTATTAACTCCTTTTTTTGTGTTTCATACCTAGACCGCAAGATTTTGCCCATCCTAGAAGGGAGTTTATTGCGCGTTCAACTAGCTCATTGATAGTTGGGATGAATTTACCGCATGTAATTATGACGACTTCATCGGCGTGTGCAATTGCTTTGGTTCCAGTGAGTCTAAGTTTTTCGAGAACTTCATTAATGACTAATACCATGGTTTCCCCAGATCCATATTGCTGCTTTCTTCGATGTGTCCTCTGTCCAATTGCCGCCATCTAGGGATTTATACGGCTCTCTATACGCTGATGAGGGCACCATCCGTTCCCTTATTTTGACATTTGTGCCAGAAGTTCTTGTGCGGCCGTGTGTATAACCTTCATCACGTTGTATTAGTGAGGGCCCTCCTGAAAACCGGACACTTTGCACTGCCAGCTACATGTCTTGCGTTTTCGGGGTTGGTGCTATTGCACCAAAACACTTCGGCTTGTGGGAGCACTTCTTAGCTATGTGACCCTCTGTGCCACATCTTCTACACATTTTGGTCCTGTTCACTCTTGCACTAACGTGCTGTTTGTCGAAAACCTACGCTTCTAAAGCACTTTGTTAGCGCTGTGCGCTCCCGAATACGGCAGTTGATCCAGCCTATCTTTACCTTTCCCTCCTTGCACTTTTGTGTTTGCACTTTCTGCGGGTAATCCAATCATTGCGCCTTGGATGCTGTCATAGGCTATGGGCAGACTTACTATGTCTGTTTTCTTCAGTTCCGTTAGCCGGGTCTGGGTTATTGCCTCGCAGATATCCGCTTTGTTGTTGTTACCTCGTCTATATCCTTTATTTCGATTGTTACGCAGTGGGTCAGTGTTCTGACCTCTTCGTCTTTTTCCAAGGATTCCCCAATTATTCCCTTAAAATAGTCGGCCTTTCCTCCCGCTCCTTTCAGCTGGATGAGGAGGTCGCCTTTTCGTGTGCGGCACATTTTTGCCACCGATTCGAGATTTCCAAGCTTGGGATCATTTTTGACTTTCCGCAGTATATCCACTTAGGACAAGCCGCCTTTCGCTGCTAAAACTACTGTATCAGGCCTTGTTTTCCCCTTGGTACTCTTCGGAATATCATTTTTCTTTTCTGATTCATTGGGCGAGTTATTTTTTCTGCTGCTATCCGCTGATTTCGCTTTCGGCAGTTTCATTGCTTTTTGATGTTGGGGTTCCGCGTTCTCTCTTACTTCGGCCTTACGGGAGATTTGCTCTTACCGGATGGTATTTGTCCCCGTCGCTTCTGGCTAATTTTTCCTCCGTTTCGGGCTCATGTCTTTGCCGTTCAGCTCCGGTTCTTCATCCACGGGGAGCGTTGTTCTTCCGTATCCCTTCTTTAGCCTTATCGTTGTGTGTCACGATGGCTGGCTAATGCCAGTTCATAGAGCGCCTTGCGCTTTGATCTGTTACCCCAGTTTGTGGAAGATGGATGGGTTGCTAGTTGTTTCAGATGTGACTTTGTGAGTCCTTACTGGGCCGCGCTATCCTCTTCGCTCGCTCGGGGCGTTGATATTTTCCCTACGGGTGGTATATGCACCTTCGCACTCCTTTGAAAAGCCGCGATTATCGTCTCTTCACTTCCTGCGTTTTTGTTTAAGTTGTTTGTTGTGTACATGCTGTTTGGTCCCCACTCAAAGCCGTTATCAATGTTCGAATGTGTAGTCACCTGGGAGCCTTTAATGCTTTGTATGCGTTTGCTTTTAATTTGCATACGATTTAAGAATAAAAATTGTTAAAATTACACTCTGTTTATGATAAATAAAACAGACATGCAAGACATTTCTTATTTTCAGACGTAGAAATAATATTAAAATCTAATCGTAAATAATCTTGTTAAATTCTTGTGAACCCCTAAAATGTTTTCTATTCTCTCATCATCGTCATTTTTCAAACCGCGGGGTCGAGGGGGTGAACCAAGCGCGAGAGATAACCAGGCAACTCGATTTACCGCTATCGACTCTAATTCATCACCTCGTCCTGGGCCTGCCAAGCGGTCGCCTACCTGAGGGAATCGCATTCAACGCCCGCCTCGGAAGTCGTGATAATAGGGGCATTGGTGTCCCGTGACCAAACTATCGAAGTATAGCAATTTCCGTTCGAAGAAGCAGTTCCTCGCGCCCTGTCCTGTTTCTCACCATATCCCGCCGAGTAATTTCAACAACAGCACGAAGAAACCTCATATCAGCTGTTTGTATTCGGAATCTTATTATTTCGGTCATTACCCACATTTCATGACTATAGGTGAGATTTGGAATAACTACTGGGTTTAAAAACCGCTAACTTGGCTCTGTCACCAAGCTCGTCATTTCTGTTTACAGATCGTCCAAGTTGTTTCAAATTTTACCCATCTTAATCAATCCTACAGAAAAGTTCAGCATTACTCCTCCCATCACTCGTGAAGAAGACTCCGAGATACTTAAATCTATCCACCTACAGGTGGAGTGCATTGAACAGGCGTTCTGGAAATTACCATAACTTACAGGTTTGTCCACGTTAACCTTCATCCCAGCATCAGCACATACAGCCGCAAACCTATCGAGTGCGCGCTGGAGTTCCATTTTTTATTATCTAAATATCTGTGCAGTTTCTACACCCTTACCTTTCTTGTTCGCATACTGTGTGCAGGAGATGGTATTGCCCTCGAGGTTGCTACGTATGTGGGCGTTGATAAGCTTCTCGAATGTGTTTGGCACAAAGGATATTGGGCTTATCGGTTTGAAATTGTTTGCTGTGCAGTGACTAGTCATACTCAATCCATAAGAAAGGAGACCCCTTCAACTGCGCCAACTACCGAGGGATAAGTCTCTCTCAACATAGCCGATAAGATTTTTTCTGTCGTTTTGTGTGCGCGCCTGAAACCATTCGTCAATAACCTGATAGATCCTTATCATTGCGGTTTCAAACCTTCTATAGGCCTAAGTTTTATTTTAGGTTCAAAACAAAAAAGATTGTTCATATATTAAGTTTCTTGTTTTCTTCCAAAATTATGCGTATTAGCAATACTGTAACTAGATAGAATAAGTCGAAAGACTAAGTTAAGATTTTAAGTTTAGCTTAGAGTTCCTGCAAAGGGCCAGTAAGTTAGATCCATTAAGTTAGTTAAGTTAGCTTTAGTCATTTTTGTCTCGCAATTAAAAAAAGAATAAATAAAAATTAATTTAAAAAAAATGAGTCAAATAGAAATGTCAGAAAATACAAACATCTGATTTCAAAAGTCAAATTCATTGTGGAGTTCATTCGATAATAAATATTTCTCATTCGAATGTCAGAATACACAGAATTCATTCGATTGAATAGATCTATTCGAACGATTAGTCTAACCGCACAGTCTCTATCATTTTTTGCACTTGTTATTCTATATACTTTGTCTCCGCAGAAAATTTGTCATAAGCAACCACAAAAGATTAAGCTTAGTTTTATAAAATCATTGTTATTTCAACATACATACTTACTATTACTTAACTTGCATTCTTTTTCAGGTTGTGGTTGGTGTCGGTCTCATGATTTGGGTGGTGCAGAAGGCCCGTAAGGAGCTCTCCCAGACGCTCCTATCGGAATATTCGGGCAGTGAAAGCAAACTTACTGACATTCAAGTGTAGTTAAATGTATATTTTGTAAAGTATATCTGTATATTTTTTCCTAACATTACGTTACAAATGTATATGTATCTAAGTCATGCATTTTTTACTCTCACTTTCTTTTGTATATATTTTATCTAAAAGTAAATGTTTTTCGTTTAAGAAGAATATATTTATTCGAAAAATTGAACGTAATATATATGTTCAAGTATATGCAAGACATAGAATTTAAGACGAAACATTTTGAATGACAACTGTGAATATGATTACGTTCAGTTAATTGATTTACACAATTAATTTGTTAATTAATTTTTATTTTTTTGCAAGCGCGTAATAAATATTTTTTGTAAAGATAAATGTAATATATACACTTATTTATGTAAGTGAAACGTCCAGAGAACTTGCTCACTACCGAGAACCTAATTCTAAGTTGCTCTAAAGCTAAGTGTGCCTCAAGATAACAAATACAACTCAATAAGGATCTAAAAAGCATGTAACGATACATCTTGAAACATTTATATTATTTATATTGAAATTGGAATCAGTAAAAAAAATAATGAATGAACCAAATAAAATAATTTTAGTTATAAATTTCCTTCTTATAGATATATGTATACATATGGAGTCCATATTAAATACAAAAACACTCCGTAAGGATAAAAAAAAATACCAAAATGGGGGCGAACTTTTGTGTTGTGCGTGAACTCACTGCACGTCTATTGTTTTTTTCTTTTCTTAGTAGAATTATTTCGTATCTTGAAACGCTGAGGTCGATGAAATCCGCTTGTTTTTTTTTGCAGGGGATCACATCAGGAAATCAATTGGACACAATTGGAAAAACAAACTAGAGTAATGAATTTCCTAACTTGCCATTAGAGCAGCGTGATAATTGTGGGATCAAGTCGTTGGATGGGTAGATGAAGATTGAAGATTGTCTACAAACCTTAAGCTGGTTCATATAGAATAGTAATAATCCGGGTTAGGATTTTGTTTACACAAAAAAAGTGAAAATAGGCATTTATTAAAAATATACGAAAAGGAAAGTAAACGAACATTTAGTTATAGTAGCATGGTAAGTCTTCGAAAATTAGTTTTGGATATAAAACGTATTTGTGTAGAGTCGATACTATCTTCCGGTTAACCATGTAAAAGGGCAAAATTAGCAAAATCCATTTAATATATAATACCTTGAAATAAGAAGAAAAGAGCATATTGGAGAGGGAAATGTATTATTCTTTTAATTACTTATTTACTAGCGGTCAGCACAACATCGCAGGTGTGCGACATGCGTAGATAGTAATCTGGAATCAATGCATAGTGACAAATAATATTATTACTAATGAAGGAACGAAACAATTAAATAAGAACGATATGTTCATAACAGCGATCGAATCAAATTATCGACCGAAACGTATATAATGAACGGAACAAACGAATTGAATATATGATTGACTGGTTTGTAGTTGTGTGATTGCAATCACCAATACTTTTGGGTGAACGGTTCAAAACGAACGGATCACTCACGATTGACCCAGCTCTAGTTTCTGTTTTTTGGTCCACTTTAAAACATGAAAGCACAAATTTATTTTTGTTATTTTGTTCTTAAAGATCGGACAGTGAAACTTCCCAGATTTTCACTTCATATGTTAAGGAAAAAGGGAAAAATACAACATCCGAAATATTTATAAAACGTTAACGTAAAGAAGTATTTTAGAGACGGAGGGAAGTTAAACTAGACTGTGATTTTGGCTACTCCTTCAAAAACAGCTCCTTCCAGTTGTGGGTAGTCCATGAGGTTAATACCCATATTACCGATGGCGAGTCGAACGTTAGCTTACTTTCGAACTGTTGGGCGAATGTAGCAAGTCGAGCTATTACGAATTTCACTACTGCCAACAGAACAATGAAAAAATAACAAAAAACATCAAATCAAATTTGTTTATTCATTCCCATCTACAATGTGAGGACATAAGATAATGTGTTTTAAAGTAAAATGTTTATTTCAGACAGATTTTTTATTTAAACAAAAATTTATTTATCTTTTGCTTTATCTATTTTCTGCTTCGCTTCCGATTGTGTTTCAGTTTGGAGCTGCAAGTTCGCCTTTGTAATCAGAAAAAGAATAAAATGGCATAAAACATATTGCACATATTGTTAAAACCTTATCTTATTCCATTCTTTTTCCATCGCCTGCAGGTGGTCCCAAGCAATTAAAGTTCGATCGAAATTAGGGATGTCTGGATTTGCCGCCACTGATTGCACCAGTTTCATAAATTAAAAACTGAATCACCCAAATCTATTCACTTAAATTCCTACTTTTATTTTCTGCCATATGAATCAAAATTTTGTACATATTTGTTGTTTTATAATTGTTTTTTTTGCACTTCGTCCATCAGTCACCAAATATTTCTATTCGCATTCTGACATAAGAAACACGAATTTCCGGCAACATTCGCCAACCGTAATATGGTGATTTTGTAATTTGCCTCGCGAACCGTAATAGCTCGACTTGCTACATTCGCCTAACAGTTCGGTAGCAGGCGAACGTTCCACTCGCCATCGGTAATAGGGATATAACTTAAATTGTTAAAATAACAGGCAAGAAAAAACAAAATTACCAGGATATACATACATGATGTTTTACATTTCGTTTGCTAAAAATGTTAGCTGTTAGCGATGTCACAGCGGTAAATACCGTTTAAAGGATTTTTTTTGCAGAACATTATGACCATATTTTACCTGTCGTTTGATACCAAACTTTTGTTATTCTGACGACTTTGATTTTTGAATTATGTTGCGCTAAATTCGCAAAATAACAAACTGTGCGACCCCAGTTAACTTATTAAGGGCAACGGTTTTCCGTTCTGCACGTAAGGTCATGCAGAGTAGCTGAACTGCTGTAAAAAAGACATCGCAGGAATCCAGGAAATGCGGTGGATTGGGCCGGACAAGTCGACGATTATTGTTACAGGGAGAGGCGCTTATTTGGATGTGGATTTGTTGTTCGATGCTGACTTAGGCAAAAAGTTTTAAGCCTTGTTTGTAAAAGCGAACGACTTATCCAACCAACACAATCATGATTTGCAATCACGTCCGACAGAGGACACAGATGACAAAAACAAGGATGATTTCTTTGATCTAGAAATGGCATACGGTCAATGGCCCAGCTTCGACACAAAGAAGACATCTTTGCTACGGTCATCCACACCAAACCTCAACATCCAAAAATAGATTTGGTGGTCCCAAGATCAATCACCCTTCCACAAGATTGATAACGTCAGGCGTTCCTCCAGCATACGTGATGTCTGATGATGTCTGAACGTTCCGGGAAACCAACATCGACTCGAATCACAATTTTTTGCAAACAACACAGACGACAACAGCATGCATGAATATGATCTGCTTAAGCGGAAATATAATGCCGTTGGGACTAGAGTGGATGTCTGGTATGTTCAACTGCATCCATCTTTTATTTTTTAAGATCATTTTTCTATATACGTTTCTAAATAAAGATCAGTCTAAAGACATACTCTCTAGAGTACAAAAGTGTATTTATTTTTTCTGTTTAAAAAACGTAACTTGCGTGGGTCATCCGAGTCAGAAGGTGATGTTGATGATCGGAAGAGCTACAGATTATTAGTGTATCAACAACAATTTCCGAGTTAATGATTTTAAGGCAGAAATATATAAGTAATATAGAAGCTGGACTAAAGCTGATCCCGCTTTCATGGAAAAAGCGATGATTTATCAGAAAAAATGTGTACTAAGGAAGGTCTATCTGACAAAAAACGTTGAATTATTGGAAAAATGTGATAATTTTGTGTCATAATTACGAATTTTTGAAGAACTAATTTCATTCATTCAACAAATTTATTTGAAATTTCAGAAATAAATTCCTAGATCCTTGATAACGCCTGCGAATGGAATTTCTAAAAGTAATCGTTTTTCAACGTCACTTGTGAACATCAGAAGGTGCTTGTTTTTTTCATACGGAATTAAAGGAAGAAACGTATGGATTCCCTCATTAATGATGCATTCAAATGAGCTAATTTTTCATAAATTTTGTTTAGCCTAAAGTAGAGGGTAAAGAATAGGAGAGAATAGAGAACTCAAATAGCAAATCATTTCCTTTTTCCCTATTTTGTAATGTGAATAGAGGTTTTTATCAACTGCATTTCCTCTCCTGTAATTAAATAATTGTTATATATAATTTGCAAATAATAATATAGATTGACAGCAGTAAGTCTCTGTAAATTGTGCAATAACAATAGAGCTGTTTAAGTAAATTAAATGAGATAAAAAATTAATAGTAGTTGTGGAAGATACAGCATCAAATTAATTATTGAACCACTATACCTGTTGATTGTATCAACAAAAGGCATGCACTTCTTCAAGGTTGCAAGACCCTAAAAAGCCCCCCTCGGTCATTGTCTGATTGTCCTTTTTTTATATTTCTTTATGTTCATATTCGTTTTTATGATAGTTTTAAGTCACACCGTAGTACTTAGATAAGTATCATATCGTATATCGTATTTCTGTATAGTCAACACTTTTCTATTATTTTTGTAAATTGAAAATTAAGCATAATCTATATACATATATGAAAATTAGTTTGATAAATGTTTGTTCGTTCAGTTTGGCAGTATCGATTTTATCCATTTCTTTTCTAAATTTTCTAATACCTTGCAGCAGATTTGTCAGGAAAGAAAACTTAAGAAAATTGGACAATTTCAAAAAACCACTACTTCAACTTTGATGAATGAAGGAAATTTATCAGCAGGCTGTTTTTAGAAATAAAATAATTGTATACACTGGTGGGCAGAAGTATTCGGCACGTGAATACTGTTTGCTCGAAATTGTAATAAAATCCAAACTGCCTAACCGATTAATTACATTTTTTTTGTGGATATTGAAGATGTTTCCAACACCACACACATTGAAGACCAACCCGTGCAGATCCTAGATCTAAGTCCCACCGTACACTTATAGGATATTTTGGGTAGACATAAACATAAAAAGATGTCTTGGGATCCATGATTACTCTGAATGAAGAGTGGCGTAAACTAACTAACGGAGGTATAAAACCACTTCTAAATTCCATTCACAGCCGATTGCAAGCTGTTTTCAACCAAAACAGAAAACAAACGCAATTTGTTTAATCTAATGAGTGTTTAGTTTCTAACGAATAGTTTTGTTCATTAGAAATTGGAGTTGCTTATATATTGTTATTTTTATCTGTAGGACCTTTTATTGCTTGTTATTAGAAAAATAATTAAAAATGGCCGGTTTCTCTTGTTAGATCTCGTGTGATACTAAATCAAATTCAAAATTTTTTTTTCATGTTGCCACTCTGATTTACAAACTTAAAAAATATATATGCATGTGCATGTGTGTACGTTTACTAGAATGCTATAAACATATTGTGTAATACATTTAAGACTAATTAAATACAAAAATTAATTATATGGCACTCAGATTCCTACAGTGCTCCCCCGCTAGTTATTATGCCATACTAACGAACTTCTCCCACCCGACCGAGTTCTAGTAAGGTTTTGCCCAGACGATGATGTTTAAAGTTATTCCTCTAATTTTCTGATGTCAAACTTTTTGAATTTTCTTAGCGTTGCCGTCTGCTTCATCAACTGTAGCTTCGACTCAAATCGCCTCCCTAAGTCACTTGTAATTTGAGATGGAACACCATAAAGACTTGATGCCTGATTGGATGGATATCCGCGAAGTAAGTGTTGTGTTACAGTCTCAACCTTTCCATCGGAAATGCTTCCAGCCAACGAGTATATCGGTGGACAATGGTCAAGATATTTGTATACGCATGGTGTTGGCAATGGACGGACTATATCCATGTTCAAATACTTGAATTGTTGTGATGGAATGAGACAAGAAGCATAAGCTGCTTTGTTGTGACGAATGGTTTTAGATCGCTGCCAATGTAAACATGACTTAACGAATGTTACACAGTTTACTTTCATATTTGGCCACACAAATCGCTCTTGAAGCAGTTTAACCGTCGCTGTCGTAATGGGATGCAATAAATTATTAAGCTTCTGGATTGAATGATTTGTCTACTGGGCAAAGGAACATAGGAAAGCACTTTTAATGTCGAAATGTCAGTAAAATTTTATATTTGTTTCTGGAAAGACGAAACGTTTTAATTTTTATGAACTAGACGTGTTACCTTTTCTCCAGTAAATTTAGTTCATTGTCGCTTTCTTAATTCTATAATATAGGGTTTAAGTAGACAGGATTTTGTGATCCGGGGATGTCGGACTTCTGCTGAAACGGGTATATGAAGGGGTTATGGTCAGCAAATATTGAAAACGACCTCTCTTCCAAAATATAGCTAAAATGTTTCACACTTTCGTAGATGGCCAGCAATTTCCTATCTTTAGTGCTGCATTTAAGTTGATCAGCAGACAGCTTTTTAGAGAAAAATTCGAGCAGCAAAGAGCCAAAAGCATTGGTGTACAGATATAGAATGGCATTGGGCCATTACCCATCAATCAGCTTGAGTAATAGAGCTTGATTAATCACGGCACGAGGAATAAATCATCTATAAAAATTTACCATAGCTAAAAACATTTTAAAGTCATTGGCAATAGATATCTTTCAGTATTCATGATATGTTCAACTTTCTTTGGCAATGGCTTAATGCCGTTTTGGTTAACCAAGTGCAGCAAAAATTCACTTCTGATTTGTTAAAACAAAATTTCAAAGTATTAATTTTGAGGTTGTATTTGGGTAATCTTGAAGTGAAGCAGATGACAAGTCACTATATCAGCACAATACGAATTTGATCGCACTATGAAAATTCAATCGATCCAAGCCTGTTTGATTGTCGCCTAATGAGAGAATGCAAAAGGCGATTGAATTCTTAAAAAATTCTAAGTGATCGAATAAGATGGTATAAAAGTAGGCTCAGATGGAAACAATTTGAATTAGTACGAACACAAACCCATGAAGGAATGGCGAGAGTTAAAATATCCACAAAGCAGGTAGCAGTTTTTTGTTCTTATAAGCTTCAGTATGTCAGACTTAAAATGTTTTTTTTCATCAGTTACTTTGCCACCTGGAAAATACGTAGCCGTTATTTTGAAGTGTTTTGAATGATTACATTCGACTACAATTGATAATGTTTTTACTAAAGAAGTTTTATTAATTGGAACTTATTTATATTCCACTGATTTGTGTACAATAATACAAACACCTCCTCCACTCTAAGATAACCAATCTAATTTGTAGCAATATACATTTCTTTAATGTAAAGCTATAGTGGTCTTAAGACAAGTTTCAGTTGTGATTGCAACAACAAAACTTTTCAATTAAGAAATTAAAAAGTTATATTTCTTTGTTTTCAAACTTTGGGCATTCCACAATAGCAATTTTAATTTATTGGCCATTCTTATTATATATACATTTTTAATGCCTCTAAATCAGCAATAATATTAAATTGACCTTGTCTTGTTATACATTTAGATAATATATTAAACATTTAATTTTTAAGGGAAATATGTTCTTGGAAGCTAAATAAATCGTTGTTTGGATTAAATGTATTTGAAGGATGAGGAACTGTTGTCATCTGTAAATTTCCATTGTATGAGCGGGTGGAAAATCTTCTCAATACAAGAGAGGAATATAGTTTGATTACTTTTGCTTTGGGTAAACCCCAGAAAATCGCCAGTGTTTTGGTTGAAGTTTGTGTAATTCGTCACGGTGGGCCATGAATTACAGTCTCAGATTCAAAGCAGATTTTCTTATTTTCAACCTCTTCATTGCTTTTACACTCTTCGAGCACATCAGGATACAATTTGCATATCAAGTTCTTTCATGAGGCGAGCATGTTAGAATTAAAAAACAATGTAATATTTCGCACAGATATCATCATCTGTTCCGATAGCCAGGCAGCGATCAAATCTCTGAATTCAGTCACTTCAGTAACTCCAAGACTTCCCTTAATTGCCGCCTATCTCTTAACGAGATGGCCAAGATGGACACTGTGGCATTCCAGAGATTTGCGGAGCGGACGAACTCGCTAGAAAGGGTACAAACTCTGTGCTCTTTCCGGATGGCGATCCACCATCCATGGCTATCCCTACCATAAGACATCTACTAAAGCTAGAAACGTTTGATCAAATGAATCGTAGAAGGTCAACAGACACAGGATGCCTCATTAAGAAACAAGGCTGTCCTCCGATCGACATTAAGCGATCGCTCAGTCTGACTATTATTATTACTAGCTTTGACATGATCGAAACTCAGAACTTTAATCGTTGTTATAACAGGGCATTGCTCCATAGGAACTCACGTCTCCAGACTTGGCCTCCTATACAAGGACTTCCACAGAAGCTGCAGAGACGAGGAAGAGGAAGAAACCATTGTACACTTGCTGTGCACTGCAGTGCTCTCTCATCCCGTAGATTAAGATTTATAGGAGCATACTTTTTTGATAGCATGGGTGAATTAAGAAGCTTCAAAGTCAGCCATCTTCTTCGCTTTATTAAAAGGACTAACTGGTCTGCGAAATAGGTACTCATTGATCCTCGTAATAGCACAATGGGCTTAAGTTGGCCCAAGTGTGGCTGCTGTCCATCCGTACAGCAGTCAGCCACTTCTACCTAACTTAACCTAACCTCTTCATACATGAGGCACAGGTGGTTGTATGTTGTTCATCATACTTAACATTTTTAGGTTGTTTTTCTTTGTTAGTACACTCGTTTGAATTGTGACATTCGTAGCAGTACGAGTATGCTTTTTTTGCGATGCAAAATTAAGATCCATGCCCAAACATTAAACATTGTTGACATTAAGAAATAAAATGTGGAGTTTTTCTACAAAAATTCCAATAGACTGAAACATGATTCACAAACCTATATTATTTTCTTTGTTTTTCGTTCGATTTAATGCTTTCATTTTTCAGGTTGAGTAAATAATCACATTGATCATTTTTAACGTGCATTATCGAAATTTGCATAACTTCTAGTTTTTTATCTGCACACACTTCAGTTTTAGTTTTATGGATCCTATATAATACATCTTTAAATCGTTTTATGTCTTCAATATTATGGGTGAAAAATTGATTATATTTTTCACAAAGGACATTTTTCGTTTTATTTAATGCAGCTTCAGTGTATAGACATCCAATTGAAGTATTATAAGTAAATTTGGTTATCCCATTTTTAAGTTACGAAAACACCATTTTTGCCCATCAAGTGGATGGGAGTTAATTCAGGTTTTAATGGAACTTGAAATGGTCATTAAAATAATAGTAATACATTTTGTTGAACTTACATACTTATTGTGATGGAAAATCCCACATATTAAAATGACACATGTAAATGAGATAAAATGTATATACTTACATCATTGCTATAATATTTTTTATTATTTAAACATAATAGGGAAAGAACTAAGCTTAAAGAAATGTGTTTTATTTTGTATAACAAAATTGTACAATTATCTCTAATATCAAGAAAAATACTAAGATAATATATGTAATTATTTCTATAAAAGAATATCGATATTTTGTCATTATACACATCATAAAATTGTTAAGACTATTTTCTTAGAATATTTATAGACTATACATTATTGTGGATTACTGTTTTTTAAGGTCACCGACTTGAAATTTTAGGGTTTAGACATTATTTTTTATAAATTTATTTTTTTAAACATATTGTGCATACACATGTATGTATATTTATGATTTAATAATTTATATAAAAAATTAGATAAATATATGATAAATGTTTTGAAGGAATGTGCAATAAGAAGCAAGGCTTAACAGTGAGGACTATGCATGTCTATACAGTCAGTACCGAAAGCGACCATACAACAGAAAATTCAAACGGTACTCCAAGAAAAAATATTTAAATCTAGTTTTCTATTGCAATTAGTATATGGAGTCCCGTTTGAATTACGTTTGTACTGAGAACGCATAGCACCTGCCGTACATACATCATACATATAAAATTAATTAGTGTGTCTGTATTTACTTCATTTCCAGTAGTCTTTTAATTTGCTTAGTACAAATCCTTTATGAATACATATATATTATGTATATGCGTCTATAATTAGACCGTTTTCATAAGAAATTCTAAACTTTAAAATAATTAAATAATTTTGATTTTGACATTCACTGTTAATCATGCCGATTCGATTTATTTGAAGCATTCAACTTCAATTTGGACAAACTACATCCATTAGCACACAGGCTTTCTTCCAAATATCTAAGCTGGCCAATAGGAAGGCAAGTGTTAAGAGATGTGTCTTTTGACTGAATCATTAAGATACTCCATGAATTTTACGTTCTCACGTTTCTATGCCAACACCGGCGTTTCTTGTTCTGATGGTTAGATAGGACTGTTTCCAAGACGTTTATAGTGAAATCTACATCATCGTGGGTCACACATAGTGGTGGGTTCATTCTTAACACCTGCAATGTATTAGGAAGAAATCGAAGAATATTTGCATTAATGTTTATAGTGCAGTGAATATTCGGGCACTAGGATATGTCATGCATTGAGCTTGGAAAATTCGTTAGTACATCTCATTGCTCACAGTTAATATTATACTTATGTGTATTATATTTCTTTCTATGGTCTGATCACTAGATTTTCAGGCACAATTCAATCAGAGATTTTTCAGTTTTTAATACAGATATGAAGCACCAATAGTAGAATTTTGAGTCTGAATAAAAAATGCAAATAATTTTTTTTATTTTTAATTCTTTATTTTAACTTAATCTAATCGAGGAAACTCTATAGCTGTAGAAAACAACAATATAAACATAGAAAAAATGCCTGACCAGAATTTGTTTAAGGTGGTTTCAATTAACTAGGAACTCAATAACAACTGAAAACTGTTGAATAAAACTAATTCTTCGCACAGAAACCCGACATTGCCCTATCGAGAACATCAACAGCGAATTTTACATCTTCTTTAGTTACACACATGGGCGGCTTAACGCGGAACACCTAAAAATTTTTTAGTGACTAGGTGGAAAGGGTTCGAGGAATAAAAAAATATATGCACTTACATTTCCAGAGATGCCTCCACGCCCAAAGAGAACTCCCATATCCTTACAGCTCTCCCAGATCTCCAGAACATGTGGTGTGCTAAGCGGAGTCCTTGTAACACGACTCGACACTAGCTCGATACCAATCATGAGTCCCTTGCCTCTGACATCTCCAATAATATCGTAGCGCTGTTTGAGTTCTTCAATTGCCTTGAGGAAATATGTTCCCACTTCTAGGGAGTTTTCTTGAAGCTTCTCCTCTTCAATTACATCAAGTACAGCCAATCCAACGGAGCTGGCCAGTGGATTGCCGCCGTATGTGTTAAAATGGAGCGCCATACTAAGACATTCGGCGATCTTTGGTGTTGTGACCACAGCTGCTAATGGAAAACCATTTCCAATGCCTACAAAACAAATGTGACGGGGAGAGGACCAGTTTTAAAATAATCAACCACCATACCCTTTGCCATCGTCACAATGTCTGGAATGATATCGTGACTCTCGAATCCCCAGAAATGTTGACCAGTTCGACCGAACCCAGTTTGTACCTCATCGGAGACGAAGACCCCTCCATTGGCACGAACCAATTCAGCAGCTTTCTTGATGTAACCTTTCGGGAACTGAACACTTCCACCGACACCTTGAATCGATTCAGCAAACATGGCGGCCACCTCACCTCGAGGCAGTGAATATTTAAAAATCTGCTCTAGTTCCTTATAGTACTCATCTCCAGCGACACAGCCAGTTTCCGCGTTGCAATCGCATTTGCGATCGGTTTGACAGGGCGAATCTCGACAAGCAGATCCGCCCCAAATACCAAGGTATGGGTCAGGATTCATAACATGATGGATGCCATTGTTTACACCTGGAAGAGGGAATCTCCAGGTCGAGTGTGCTGTTAAACCCATTGTATACGGGGACATTCCATGATAGCAGTTCCGGAAGCTGAGAATGTCCGTGTTGCCGGTGTGGAGACGGGCTAAGAGCATGGCCAGATCATTAGCCTCTGATCCAGAATTTACAAAATAAACTTGCTTAAGGTCACCCGGGAATTTGTCCGTTAGCCGCTTTGCATACTCGTGAATCTTTGGGTGCATATAGATATTGGTTGTATGCCACAGTTTCTTGACCTGATCCTCCAGAGCTTTGTTCACTTTGCTGTGGAAGAAGGGAATAGTTTTCATAAATGATTAATCAATTTCATGAAGATTTTACTAACGGATGGCAGTGTCCCACAGATACAGTCACAATACCACCGAACATATCGAGGTACCTCCTCCCATCATGATCGAACAACCACTGCATGTGACCACTGTGAATCAGCAGAGGTTTCTTGTAATAGGACACTATATTCGGTGTGAGATGGCTCCTGCGAATATCGGTCACCTGCTCGTAGCTCGGACCTTGATAGTCTGGTGGCACAAACGAACAGTTTGGCATTTCATATGAAACATTCGGCTTGGGTGTCGGATGTAAACTGGACAGGGTCCGGCAGGCAGTTTTGAGTGTGGATGGAACTGAAATATTAAAACAAGCATACGATTTAAAATATATTCATACATGAATATCTACAACAACCGCTGGCAAAGAGTTTTGTAAAATTGGGTGTCTCAACGAGTGTTCAGAATACACTTTTAAGGCAATTTCAATAATCAAGTACTGTGAAGTATCTTTTAATATAGAGTTCATTTCACTCAATCTCAATTGCAAAAATTCACCAGTCCTTTGACCAGAGCAATGAACGCAACTCGTCACTATGCACTTGAATCTAACTGCATGCCAGCAGCGCAGCTCATGCACGCTGTTTGCTTCCATGAATAATTGATACGTTTTTTCTATTTCTGTGCACCTTGTCTCGATGATAAACAATTTCACCCACTCAATTGGATTGGCCTACGAAGTCAATGTTTCTATGAACAGTGGCAGAAGTACGCCTAGCTGAACTGGAATTGAAAGCAGTGGCGTAGACGTAATTGCGATGTAGAATATGTAAATTGAATTTGCTGCGTAATAAGCAACGCCATCGCTGCAGCTACATGTTTGCAATAGTTTTATTTCAGTGGAGAACTGTTTAGTTGGCAAAATACCATAGGTACATTTTCGTTAGGTCAATTTCAAATAAACAAACTATTTCAACTTCAAGGAAACGTGTTCGGAACGTGAATCCTGTTGACCTGAAATTGTAATAAGATCCAAACGGCCTAACCGATTTAATTCCATTCTTTTCTGTGGATATTAAAGATATTTCCAACAGACCACACACATTGAAGAAAAACCCGTGCAGACCCTAGAGCTAAGTCCCACCGTACACTTATAGGATATTTTGAGTAGACATAAACATAAAAAGATGTCTTGGGATCCATGATTACTCTGGATGAAGAGTGGTGTAAGCTAACTAACGTAGGTATAAAGCCACTTCTAAATTCCATTCATAGGCGATTGCAAGCTGTTTTCAACCAAAACAGAAAACTAACGCAATTTGTTTAATCTGACGAGTGTGTTAAGTTTCTAGTGAATAGCTTTGTCCATTAGAAATTGAAGTTGCCTATGTATTGTCATTTTTATCTTTTTTGAATTGTGAAGAAAAAATGTATAAAATTTACAGTTTAGATTTGACTGCTCTTTTAAGCCGAAAACACCCACATGGCGAATACTTTTGTTCATCGGTGCATATAAAAGCAGAAATGAAGTATTACAGAGGTAGCCGACTTCACAGCTGATTGCCCCTAGTCCATCGACGAATTTAAGTACTTTTTTGACAGATATATAGAGGTAGAAGAAGAAGCGACATTCCCGATTTTAATCATGCTTTTTTCTTAAGGTATTTTTTTTAAAGTTTTATGGTACGCCAAATTTTTTGATTTGTTTCATGTGCGAACCGTAATGGACAGACATTAAAAAAAATCCATATTTACTGACATCACCACAATAGCGATAAAAAAATTAAAATTACTCTGGGATTTTATTGTTAAGCATCGGGTGTTCAACGGGACGCACTATTAGATGTATTCAGTCGAGAGGAAAAACGGGGATTACCACATGCACACATCCTCATATGTATAGCAAAATTGTCCAACAAATGGACTCTCTAAAAAATTGGTAAGAATTTGACTAGGACTCTTTGCCAGACAATAAAGAGAGGCAGTGCTGGGTCCCTGGATAAAATTGGATTGAATGCAACGATTTTCCGGGTGTGCTCACTAGGGCTGGCTTGGAGTCTGCGTTTATAGGCCCTGACTTGTTCTGTAAAGCAGATACAACGCTGATTAACGAATCGAATGGGAAACTTCGCATACAAAATTATTCACAAGAAACAGCCAAACGATCTTTATGAAAAGATCACAGTATGTCGATCGAATTTGTAACATTACTTTTAAAACCCGCCCTTCACACATGTTTAATATCACACAGGCACTTCTTCATTCATGCTGTTCATCTCTGGAATTACGTACCTTCACAGGTACGGTCTAAGACCGACGATGGTTTTAGCCATCAGGTTTTATTCCTATAAGGAAATCCTCTGTCTCATCAAGGAAAGTATACACATGCTAAGGAGCTTTCTGGCTTGAATTACCATCTTAACAAAAAAAAACCTTGCCTAGTTAAGTTATGTGTACCTAAGTCAAAGCGTTGTTGGAAGGCTCATTCGTGCTGAATAGATGACATTTGAACATGCAAATTAATGAACCTCAAACTTGAAAATTTTCTGAATTGTGCGATGATTCTCTTGGCAACTGATTTTAGACAAACATTATCAGTGTTTCTATGGCCAACGCTTTCCGACGAACTTGTAAGTTCAAACGAACTTGAACTTACAAAAATAGTATTTGGTTGCGCAAACGTAAACAGTGATGTTAACGAAATGAATTTGTAGTTTGCTAGCGAATTGATTACATGAAATTGGATGGGAATGTTACAAATGAAAGAACTCAAGAATGTTGCAAATGAACACCACCCAAAGTTGATTCAGCGTACTATATCGGTGTCTTCTGAAAAGCTGTTCTTTAACCTAAAATAATATAATAACTTAAATAACTTAGATGAAATAACTTTTTAGGGATAGTTGACAGCCAACTTCTACTAAACTTGCCCCTACAAATAGTTTACAACCGTTTTTTATATCGTTTTCTCAAAACTCGTGAATAACTGTCAAAAATTCATGAATAACTGTCAAAAAGTCGCTCAAATTCGTCGATAGGCAGGGGGACAATCAGCTATGAAGTTAGCCATCTCTATAGTACTTCATTTCTGGTTGTGTCATTATTTCTGGCGACCCTAATATCCGTCAGTTGTCACTTCGTCATTTTACAGCAATTGCTTGGTCTTAAAACTTGACTTTTCACTTACAGTCAAGTGAACTGAGTAGCATTCTTATTCGAGTAGGACTCTATTATTTTTTGTAAATGCCACATGCATTTTTGCGTTCAAATCGGTCAATAATGGTAACTTACTTGTAAGAATGGGTTGCCTATGAAATGCCCAATGTTTAAATCCCAAAACCAAAATCCCCAAACACAAAACTTTCTATAGTTCGAGTTTGTCAAAGAAATTAAGTTTGTCATTCGTTTTATTTCCAATCCCATATCGAATATTTATTTTAAGCATGAGATAGGGGCTGGCTTCGCTTACTTACAGGATTTTAACCCCTTTCACTCACCCGACTTCATCACTCCGCTAAGCTAAAGTGTACTTATATTTTCTCTGGGGTATGTCCATTATGGACTTTGTCTCTGTACCGGAAATCTCGTTTTTGGGGATTTTGAATTTATGAATTTTGTACTTAAGGATTATAAAATCGTGTATTTTTCAAAAGGTGGGGATTTTGCACTTGGGTATTATGTAGGTATCCCGAAAAATGTAAAGAGCTTCTTTTTTGTTCATAACTTTGAATTATGATTCATCGAAGGAGCTCGGCACTATCAGATTCCTATGAATATTTCCTGAAGCAATATAATATTTTGAAACAAATAATTACGGACGGAAATCCAAAAAAAATTAAGCGAAATATGTCGAAATTAATCTTCGATGATGACAGTAGTGAAAGTGTCAAAGAGAAAAAAAAACTGTTTGAACCCATATGCGAATTGATAAATTTTTGTCAAAGGCCAACTGTATCTTTAGCCGACTCTTCTCAAAAAAGGCTAACCTTGTAAAAGAAAATTGATTATCGCCAAAATATGACACTAAATGAATATACTCTAACTGCATATTATTTAAATCAAATAAGGGCTGTTAGCAACTTTCTTTTCAAAAATTTATCAGGAGAGAGATTTGAGAATTGACACGATTTTAAACAGACAAACGGAATCTTTGAATTACTTTATGCAAAAGAAATAAAAAAAGCCAACAATTTTGTTGAGTACCGCTCTCTATATTGGCTTTGAGGCTTTACAAAAAGCCAGCTTAATCGGCTCAGATTAGAAGGAGTTTTTTCAAACTTGGGCAAATACATACTCCGAAATTGCTTGACTGGTGTAAGGTCCAAGAAATTAATTCATATATATTTTACTTTAAATGATAAGCAAAATAAAGCGTTCACCTTATCCCGTTACCCCAGAATGGCCGAAAAGCGGAAAAAACCTATACCTCGGTTAGTGGTATCGAAATGGAAATATTTTCATTGCATTCAGGGTGAAAAAATGCTTCATAATTGGAAAAAAATGCATGAGAAAAAATATTTTTTTTTATGGTGTTAACCCCCTCCCTGTACAAAAATAATAATTTTCGTCCAAAAGGTGGTTTTTCTTATCCATTTTATTCATTGTTTGAGTTATAAGGTACCGCCACTGCACTTTCTGTTTTATGGCCTTATTCATATGTCTTTTTGAATATATATTTATTTAAAATTTATTGGAATGGTATGTATTCGAATAAGCTTTTAGAAATTATCGACCTTTTATCGACCGGATAATGTTCACAAATTCACATAGTTTAGTTAATCTTTCCTCTCTCTATATTATATTTACATCTTCACCGCGACAGTTTATTAGTATTTGGGGATGTTGTATTTTTGGCTATTTCCTTAAGATATGAAGTGAAAAACATTGTTTCGTCTTTAAAAACATAAGACTAAGCAAATATTTACTTTCTTATTTCAAAAGGGACCATTTCAGGGTGAAATACAATATTCCAATTTCCTATGAAAAAAACGAATCAGAACATTTTTCGTGAACAAATTATGAAAACAATGAGCAATGTAAACAAAACAACAATGAGTGAAAATAAAAAAAGAATTGTTTTTGATTTTTTTTCCGGACTTGCCCCACTGTGAGGCGGCATCCACTGAAATCATAAACTGAACCAATTTACAAAATCTTCAATTTTGCTAAAAATGTCAGTTGAAAAGGTCTACGCGCATTACATTTGCTCTGATAATTATTGGAGACCACGTTCCAACTACGAAATTTTCAGTATGTTCAGCTTCGTTGGCTCCGTCAAGCGGCTAAATGAGATCTTCGGAGCACAAATAAACAACTCCAATCCAGATCGACTCCCGAGAGGACGACTTCACATACAAATTAACTAAAAAAAATCTGCCTTACTTATATTAAAGCTTAAGGAATTTTAATAGCTTATACCACACTACTAAGATACGTGTGGCTTTGTTTACAAACCGTATCACCCAACAAAGTAGTGCCGAGGCTATGGAATTATGTACGTCAGAATTTGAACTTGTAAACTCAAGAGATAACAGATGTCTCAAAACAGATTCGCATCATGCGAACAAGTAAATTAAATTGATAACCATGTCTATTCTTGGCATTTGTCATTGGCTTTTATATATAGGCCAAACGTAGGTGCTTCATCATTATCTTTCAATCTAAGGGACTTAATTCACCTGTATATTATCGATGCATACTTCGGAATAAGATTATTTTTAAATATTTTAAAGTTTATCTATATGTGTTGACACGCATGAAAGTTGTTGAACCCTTTTGCGATAGTATGTCCAAGTCTTATCAGTCATGAACCTACACAGTGGGTTCTGAGAGTGCTTATCTATATAGCTCTATTTTTAAATGTATCACTCCAGTCTGGACTGACCGCAAATGGGAGGAAAAAGTAAACTCTTAGGGGTTACTTCGATACAGTAAATTATATTTTCAGTGAGATGATATAACCAAAAGTTGTATACATGGATAGAAAGTACTAAAAAATAAACTCAAATACATGCTGTCAATTGTTCGATATTCATATTAATTATACATATAAAACGATTTTTGTTGCAAACATTTGAATAGTTATTGTAGTCAGCCCGTGGCGTTGTGGGTATTTGCGTCGACCCCTACACAACTTAACCTCGCTACCTGGTCTGGATTCCCAGTACGGCCAGAATCATTTTTACGACTCCACGTCTGTCGAGTCACCGACAATGTTCAAAGTGTAATAACTGTCTAGGAAAAGCTTCTCAAACTTGATCATTCGGGGTAGGTCATAAAACTGAAGGTCCCTTCCCTTCCACTGGTGAGAGAACAATAGTATGAACAACACGAGTGGTTGCTGTAGAAGCCATCTATGGGCTGTAAAGCCACCAATATTATCATTAATATATACAATTTATGTTAGCAGATAATAGAATTAAGAGCCTGTGGCTTTACAGTAGATACTTTAAGGGATAATTAACATTGTTGGAGAGAAACTAAGAGGATCATATAACCGACTGCTTTATTAGATGCCTCATACAGACTATTGGGAAATTATTACCAAAAACATGTAGTTAATCTTTGCAAGTCTTAATCATCTGCACAGTAAATTTATAGGATGCCTTTGCGGAATTACGTCAACAGAATATGTGTGTTTTACTTGGATGATATTCTCCTTTTAAATAGAACCTGACAACCAAAACTGAAATGAAAAAATATTGTTTAAAATAAGGCTGTCGTGACTTGGAAATATATTCAGCACAAAAGAAACTAAGTATAGAAAACATCAAAAGGTGTACCAATTCTAAAATAACTCAAAAGCGTGAAAATATTGTAAAAAGCGGGTCGGATTTCATGAGCAAAACGTTTCATAATAAGCAAATATTTTTCAAATGTCTGTTCAGTATACGCCACCAAAACAACAAACAGGGAATATTCCTGAATTTCTAAGTCCCTGCATCGAACATACATATTTTTTAAGTCGCGGATATTTTTGCGGCTTTGCATAATATTCAATAACTCACCCAGAACTTTTAGTGGGACCATTCTTTGTTTATTTGTCGTACAAATACGTGACTTTATTTTCAATATATGCTGGTACAATTTACATAAACAACTTAATTAATTTACACTGGAAAAACAGAACACATATGTACATACACAAGAGTGTGGCTGGGTAAAAGCACTATTACGGTTTCTATTGGGTTGAAGCGATATCACAGATTCAAGGTCTTTATCAAAACACGAACAATCAACAGAAACACAGCCGTTCAAAATGAAATGCTCTAGACAACTAAACGGTTATACCGTCTGGCGTTCGCATAAATAGACGAATACTTTCAGGTTTGGATATGTTGATGTGAACATTGCCTGTGAAGCCATCACCACTGCACTAGTAAAACGCAGAACCGACTGATAAGAGTATGAGTTGCGTTGGATTTGGTTGGACTGTGCAATGAAATTACTTTACTTAATGAGCGGTTCCCCTAGATGAAGATGCAAATTAAAAGATTGCTTGTTTTTTAAAAAAAAATATTTTTATTGGCTGCTCTGTTGGGCAGAGCTTTCCCTTACAGGAATGAAAATAGAGTTAACTTAAACTAACTTATCGCTACCTTAAATACCCTAGTGCTGCTCCGGAACGATGTTGTGCTCCCACTGGTGTACTCCGGTTTCCGTGTGCCGTACGTGATGGAATGCGGCGGTGATCGCGTCAGCATTTTTACAGGAACGACTCCCCCACGCTAAGTTGTCGAGCATCCTCGTTCGAATCCTATTAGAAGTAGGGAATTCTACTCAACCTCGATACCTTTGGATTCTTATTTACTTCTTCGGCAGGACCCTCGGCTTCTTCTGAATCGACTTCCAATGAATGGTCTTCTGATAGTGTTCGATAACTCGTTCAAAGAAAAGAAACTGAACACAAATGCACAGAATTACATGGGATTGAACTACCCAAGTGCGTCGACTACAGAGTCGCTTACAGACCTCCACCAAGTGCAGAAGCGTTTCGACTTAGTGCGAAAATAAATAGTTTGAAGTGCGTATAGTGCAATAAAAAATTCCAAGACGCAATAGCTTTGCGGTAAAGTGTTCGCCGGTCAGGGGGCCATCGGTTCTCCGATCTTGTTTTCTATATTCACTGCAGATCTTATAAGTTCCATGCCGCACTTAATTGCGTACGCTGACGACCTAGTTGCGTACAGATCAGGTCCGAAGGTCGAGGTAATAAACATCTTGTTGCAGCGTGACTTCCAGAAAATTCCACGATTTTGCCATGACTGGAAGTTGCTTATCAACTTCCAGAAGTGCGAAACTAGTCTTTTCCGGACCACGTTGGACAGGGCACCGCGGGATACGCGCCAAAACTGGCGTAAGTTCGGCCTAGTTGACCCGCATGGTCGGCCGTTAGCTGTAAAAAGTGTAGTTAGATATCTAGGCATTTGGCTGGATCAATATCTGTATTTTGACAAACATATAGATATTGCTCTGACGAAAGCCAGAAACGCCTTTGCTGCGGCAAGAAGGTTGTTTTTCAGCAGCCAACTTGATACCAGAGTGAAGGTAATCTGCTACATGGCCCTAGTACGGCCCATTATGGTGTACGGTTGTCCATTGTGGTTCAACGTGAGTCCTTCCCAGATGGCAAAGATGAGGGTGTTCGAGAGGCAGTGTCTTAGGAGCTGTCTCCGACTGTATCGCACACCCGAGTCTGAGTACAAGAAGTACTACCCTAACGAGGTCTTGTACAACGAGGCAAACGTGAATAGGGTAGATAATTTTATTATTAAACTAATCTGAAGGCACACTGCACGAGCACGACCTCGTCCAACAGTCTGATCTGTGGGGCTTACTACCCCAATAGTATGTACCATGAAAGGGTGGGCCTTAACGGCTTTATTCCTCCCGAAGCATTCCTTTATCTAGACACAAGTGGCCTTATACAGGATCCACAAGGATGTCCTATCATCTTCCATTTCGTACGCCGAACAGTGGACAGGCGACTTCAGTACGAACCGGATGTTGTTCGCACACACGAGGATCTCCTCCGGTTCAGTAGAGCCATCCCCGCTCGAGATAGGAAAGAGTCTGCCAACAAGGCAATTTTACTGGTAGTTACACCAAAACCAGCCTCCGCCTCCGCTAGCTTTTCCACAGGATCAGGTAGTTGACCATAGTGGCCAGCTTACAGAGTTTTTAAGGTAGCTATAAGAGAAAAAAAAAGTATAAAACAAAAATAAAATCCAAAAAAAAATATAAAATGAAAAAACAAAAAAATTAATAAAACAAAAAATCCAAAAAAAATATATATATGAAACAAAAACAAAAAAAAGGTGCATCACGGCGTATAAATTATATATGTTAGGCATATACACAACATATACGCCCTGGTGGACGTGTCCGTACTGTTACGGACATAGTTAAGATAGTATTAAGTTTTATGTTAGGTTAAGTTAGAATAAGGTAGTTTAAGTAGTTAAGTTTAGCCAAGTTTTTTACAAGTTTTCTTGGCAAATGAATAAAGAAATAAAAGATTGTCTTAATGACTACAAAAAAAAAAAAAAACGTAGATTAAGCCTAAAGGTACATTTAGAAAGTAGATCAGATTAGCTTAGAGTACCCGCATAGGGTCAGTAGGTTAAGGAAACAGGATGAATTGAATAAAATTATGTTAAAAAAAAAAATGTTCGCGTGACTTCGTGGTGGGTTCGAATCGCTAAGTGAAATTGTAATCCTTTTTTTAAATTAAATAAAATACAGGCACTAAGTGTGATAAGAAATGCGATGGAGCCAGTGGAGCTACCCGAGCTCAAAAAATCGGGTGACGTTGTACCGGTGGCTGAGACATCAGACCACCAGGCAACACAAGAAGAGGGGAGGAAGAAAAGGAAGCTTCAGCCTCAACCCAACCGAAGCGCCGATCCAGCCTTGGATCAGGCGATGCGAAAATTGCGGCAAAAGCCGCAAATAGAACAGCAGCAGCAATAACAACTGCAGCATCCAGAATGGTCGACGACGTCGAATACGAGTCGACAGAAGGGGAGGGAAGATTCTCCTACAGCGGTAGAGAGAACCCCTTCCATGCTCTTACGTCCTCCGAATCGGAGGACGAAGAGGAAGAAGACCGGGAGCAGCTGCAGAAGAGGCAGCGAGAGAGGGAGGAGCTGAACGCCCACATTAAAGCCCTCCAAACCAAACAAGGGCCAGGAGAGCAGCCAAAGAGGCTGCACAACAACAACAGCAGCTACAAAAACAGCAGCAGCCAAAGCAGCAGCAGCAACAACAACACCAGCAGAAGAAGGCACAGCAGAAACAACCGCAGCAGCCAGGCAAAACGGAGAGATGCCCTCCAATCAACGTCTTCGGACTGGAGACGAAGGACGTTGACATATTATGTAAGTTGGTCACTAAACAGTCCTAATTTATTAAATATAAGGGTCCGTTAAGAGTTTCTGTCCACTGCTTATCAATGGCAGACTACTTCGTAGTTAAAGAATGGCTAACGGTGTCGGAGGCCGAGCTTTCCTCGTACACTCCAAAAGCGGAAAAGGTGCAGATCATGCTCCTTAAGAACGTGGATCCTGACACTGATCGCGATGAGATCCTCGCTATTCTGCGCCAAGCGCAGAGCGACGATGTCCAGGTCGTAGGCGTTAAGCCCTTCTTCACTGCGGCATCGAAAAGGCAGAATAGGAAACTTCCGTTCTTCCTAGTACAGGTCACCCCAGACAGCAAACTTGAGAGCCTAGAGAAAATTACCAATTTAGGCTCTCTATCTGTTAAATGGGAAATAGTAAAAAAAGACGAAGAACACACTCGAGTGTGCTCGTTGTCAGAGGTTTGGGCATGCCACGGCGAACTGCAACATGCAGTTTCGCTGCGTCAAATGCGCAAGAACCCACAATCTTGGGGAATTTCCTTTAGGGACGGATAATGTAGATGACAGGAGCAAGCTGACGTGCGTGCTCTGTAAGACCAGCGGACACCCTGCTAACTATCGGGGATGTCCTAAGGTCCAAGAGATCAGAAAAGTAATAGAGGCCAAACGTAAAGGAAAAATGGTAGAAGCGAGGCCAGTGCCCGGTGCTCCAGCTACCACTGTTACACCGGCAGTCTCCGATGCCCAAATGGCATCGAGTAGGCGACCGGTTCAACAGACAGTGCAGCTCCCTGTGGCCAGGCAACCAGAAGCAAATTTGGATGCGCGAATAGACCTCATCTATTAGACGCTGTTTGGAGAGCCAAACGCAACATCGGTAAAATTGCTGCGAAGGCAGCCTGCAACCTTAAAATTCTAGCAGTGAATGCGAATTCACGGGTGGTAAGCCGCTATTTGTGATCGCTATCTATGCGTCTGACAAGGCACGAATCAATCAATATTTCATTACAGAGCTCGATACTCTTTTCACTAGCCTTCGACTGAGCTCGGAAGATAACTAATATATCGTAGCCGGGGACTTGAACTCCAGGCATATAGAGTGGGGCAACGTGGTGCATAACACTAGAGTGACCTCATTGTACAACTGGCTAGCAGAGCACAACGTTGAGTTCAAGCTAGATTTGCTTGCAAGCGATATACCATCGTATCCTAGAACCGGGTCTTATCTTGATCTGATGCTGATAGACAAACGACTGACAATACTAGACGTGGAAAGACGCACACGGAACTGTCTAACTGCTGTTGAGTACGAGAGTGATCGCTGCGGGCTCTTCGCAGCTATTCAGCTCCCGAACGAGGTGGAAGGACTGGAGGAGTATATCCAAAGGCACCCTTATAATTATAATAACGCCTGCTGGCCACGCTTCTCCAGGACTTTATCCACAGAACTACGTTCGAGTGGAATCAATCCGCCTACAAATAGAAACCTGACGAACGAAGAGGTTGATAGGTACCTCATAAAAAACGACGACATGATTAAACGTACGATGGACAAAACAATTCCGAAAGTAGTACAAATCGATTACAGCGATGTTTATCGAAATGCTACCATCGATGCACTTCACGTGCACAAAAGTAGGCTGCTGTCAAGACTTAAACTCTTGCACAGGCGGCTTACAGATCCGTCAAACGCGGAAGTCAGAGCATTGAAGTCGGAGATCAAGAACCTCCAACAGTTAATACGTATAAACTATAGCTTGGCTATAAGCTTGCATTGGGGCAACAAAATCCGTGCTGTACGATCCAACAACCCGGGTATGTTCCCGCAAGTAAATAAACTAGCAGTGCTAGACAATTACTTCTTTGCGGTCGAAGTTCCCCAAGAGAAGGTTACAGCTATTGGTGCAGTGTTCCAGAGAGTGTACACGGTCAACGAGGTTAGTAGACCGAATGACGATCTGGAGAACAGAGCCTTGCTAAACCACTTCTATCTCCGCAATGGAATAAATCAATGGCGATTAGAGAATCCAGGTTTCACCAGGTTCAATGACGAGAACATGGCACATAGTGCCGTCGCCAATGATGTGATTCCCACATCTTGATTTCTCAAGAAGATCTCCGGGGTATCTTCCACGCGCTGAAGAAGAAAAAGTCAGTGGGAATCGATGGAATACCGAACATCGTGCTTCGCCATCTTCCCCCCGGAACGGTCCAAATTTACACAACCCTTGTTCAACAATGCGCTGAGTAATGCACATTACCCCACGCACTGGAAAACAGCTGTTGTTCAACCGATCCCTAAACGGGACAAAATTAAGTGCATTCCGACAAATCTTCGGTCGATCAGTCTACTTCCCTGCATAAGCAAGGTTTTTGAAAAGATAGTCATTCGAGTTCTGAAGCAATGGGCTGATGAAAAGAAAATCATACCGAACAACCAGTTCGGATTCCGAACGGGGCATGATACCGTTAATGCAGATCTTATAGGTTCCATGCCGCACTTAATTGCGTACGCTGACGACCTAGTTGCGTACATATCAGGTCCGAAGGTCGAGGTAATAAACATCTTGTTGCAGCGTGACTTCCAGAAAATTCCACGATTTTGCCATGACTGGAAGTTGCTTATCAACTTCCAGAAGTGCGAAACTAGTCTTTTCCGGACCACGTTGGACAGGGCACCGCGGGATACGCACCAAAACTGGCGTAAGTGCGGCCTAGTTGACCCGCATGGTCGGCCGTTAGCTGTAAAAAGTGTAGTTAGATATCTAGGCATTTGGCTGGATCAATATCTGTATTTTGACAAACATATAGATATTGCTCTGACGAAAGCCAGAAAAGCCTTTGCTGCGGCAAGAAGGTTGTTTTTCAGCAGCCAACTTGATACCAGAGTGAAGGTAATCTGCTACATGGCCCTAGTACGGCCCATTATGGTGTACGGTTGTCCATTGTGGTTCAACATGAGTCCTTCCCAGATGGAAAATATGAGGGTGTTCGAAAGGCAGTGTCTTAGGAGCTGTCTCCGACTGTATCGCACACCCGAGTCTGAGTACAAGAAGTACTATCCTAACGAGGTCTTGTACAACGAGGCAAACGTGAACAGGATAGATAATTTTATTATTAAGCTGATCTGACGGCACACTGCATGAGCTATGACCTCTTCCAATTGTCTGATCTTTGGGGCTTAATACCCCAATAGTATGTACCATGAAAGGGTGCGCCTTAACGGCTTTATTCCTCCCGAAGCATTCCTTTATCTAGACACAATTGGCCGTATACAGGATCCACAAGCATGTCCTATCGTCTTCCATGTCGTACGCCGAACAGTGGACAGGCGACTCCAATACGAACCGGATGTCGTTCGCACACACGAGGATCTCCTTCGGTTCAGTAGAGCGATCTCCGCTCGAGATAGGAAAGAGTCTGCCAAAGAAAGGCAATTTTACTGGTGGTTACACTAAAACCAGCCTCCGCCACCGCTCGTTTTTCCAGAGGATGAGATAGTTGACCATAGTGGCCAGCTTTTTTAAGGTAGCTTTAATTCTTAAAGCAAAACTAAAATCAAACAAAAATATAAAACAAAAAAAATCAAAAAAAAAACTGAATAAAACAAAAATTCCAAAAAATATATGATATATATGAAACAAAATAAAAAAGGTGCATCACGTCATATAAATTATGTATGTTAGGCATATAAACAACATATACGCCCTGGTGCACGTGTCCGCACTGTTACGGACATAGTTAAGATAGTCTTAAGGTTTATGTTAGGTTATGTTAGTATAAGGTAGTTTAAGTAGTTAAGCTTAGCCAAGTTTTTTATAAGTTTTCTTGGCAAAATATTTTATTATAGACTGTCTTAATGACTTAAAAAACTTAGATTAAACCGAAAGGCCCAGTTATAATGTAGTTTAGATTAGCTTAGAGTACTCGCATATACCATACTCAGTAGGTTAATATTAAGAACGTTTGTAAATTCTTAAGATAGTTAAGCTAGTTTTAAGTAGTTTTGTCTAGCAAGTAAGGAAATAAAAATACATTAATTGAATTAAATAAAAATACATTAACAAAAAAAAAAGTGCGTCGACTCCTACGCAGAGGGTGCCAGGTTCGAATCCCCAATTTACCAACCTTCATAATCAACGGCTCCACCTCTTTCGAGTCAAGGACAATGCTCAAAGAGTATTCCTATATAGAAAAAGCTTCTCAACTTCGCCGTTCGGAGGCGGCATTAAACTGTAGATCCCTTCCACTCGTGAAAGAGCAATAGCACGCACAACACAAGTGGGTGGTGAGAAGATAGGCCTAGGTCCACCTCGGACTGTCGCGCCACCCATATTATTATTATATTTTATTCTCGCATATGTGGACTGTTCTGCTCGATGCTCTGCGAAGAAGTTATGGGATATGACTGCTCGTTTGCGTATCCCGGTGCCCTTTTTCCGTTGTCTCGCCCTTTTCCTTTGTTCGACGAACTGCCGCTATCTGCATACACGAAATTTGGCAGCGGCATCGGTCGATGGTACCGTTTCGGTGACGATCTCTGCCATCTGAACGTTGGTGCGTACAGTCTACGTAAAGATAGACTGATTTACTGTCTGTGGTTGAATGACTATCTTTGCGTTGTTTTTCGCATTATTACAACTAAATTGCTATTATCATGTTGTGGTAGTAAGCAGTGAGCTCGTCTTGTGCTATATCAATGTGGAAGTTATGTTGTCGCCCTGTTGGCTGATGCCCATGTTGCGTTGGTGGTCGTGTCCTACCGGAAGTTCTGCCAAATCTCTGCCGATTCTGGTTATGTATTTCCCTGGCCTGAGTGCTTCTTCCTTGTGTTGGTGGTTTTTGCTTTTTTTATGGGTTCGAATTGACGCGGCCGAATGTTATTTTAAAGTTCGTGTAGGTTCGATAAAGGAAAGGGTTAGGATTGCTCCAATATTGAATATTGACCAAAGGGTTGTTGATGATACACCGGTCGGTTAGTTTGCATTTGAAGTATGTTGTGTCTCTGCTGAAAGCGAGAAGGAGGGCGGGCTCAGGTCTTCTAATCGCCCCTTAGTTGTTATTTTCATGATTTGCCCTGTAGGTTTGTTTCTCCAACTTAAGGCACAGATGAAGCGCCTGAGATAAATCAGAGGGCTCGCAGATACCTGGAAGCTTTGGCAAATCCCCTCGCAAACCCCTAACACTCGCATGTCCCTATACACCTGCGTAAGTAGCTTACATAGTTTTTAAGGTAGCTTTAATTCTTAAAGCAAAAATAAAATCAAAAAAAAAAAAATAAAACAAAAATTCCAAAAAATATATGATATATATGAAACAAAATAAAAAACGTCATATAAATTATATATGTTAAGCATATAATCAACATATACGCCCTGGTGCACGTGTCCGCACTGTTACGGACATAGTTAAGATAGTCTTAAGTTTTATGTTAGGTTATGTTAGTAACACATGGATTCGTTAGGTCTATACTTGAGAGTTTATTCAATATGAACAAGAGATGGGCAGAAACGGCCTGGTGATAAGCTTCGGGCGTTTGATTCCCTTGAACAAGGGATGTCAATTGCTGCTTGAGAGTACTGATATCACTCTTATCCGCGTATTGCAAAAAGAGGCAGCGTGAGATGCTGACCCAATTAAGTGGAGTATTGTATAACTCCAAAGCGGTGTCGGCCTGGCCGGTGATCTTATTACGTATGACACTCAGTATGCCATAGTACTTCGGGGTGCTTTTACCCTAGTGATGCTCTTTTTCCAGGACGCGAATCACGCAATCTATCAGGCATCGAACGACGTCCGGAATTTTATCGAGATCGTCTAATCAATTCCTATTCTGTGGCGAAAAAACGCGGGCGTCCTCTGTTGCGTTCCACGGGTTCCGAGTCCAAGACTCTTCGGGCCGTAGCTGAGTTGCCCATACGCTCTACATGGCCTAGTCATCTTAGGCGTTGGATCCGAAGACGCCTGACTAGACTCATGTCGCTGTACAGTTCGTGGTTGAATCTTCTCCTCCAGAAACCGTCAACGCAAACAGGACCAAAGATCGCACGCAGAGCTTTTCTCTCGAAGAGACCAAGGACTTCCTCATCCGCTTTTGAGATTGTCCATGCCTCTACGCCGTACAGCAGGACTGGGATGATCAAGGTCTTGTATAGCTTGTATAGCTTGGTCCTTCGAGAGATGACTCTACTACGCAGTTGCCTCTTGAGCCCATAGAAACAGCGGTTGGCAAGAGTTACTCTGCGTTTGATCTCGGTACTGATGTTATTATACTATTTATCGCGGTGCCGAGGTAGACGAAGTCCTTGACTATATCGAAGTTTTAGCTGCCCATTGTGACGCTCTGTCCAAGACGTCGATGTTGTATGTCCTTTCTTGATGATAGCATATACTTCGTTTTGCCCTCATTCACCTCTAGACCCATTTTAGCCGCTTCCGCCTCAATGGCAGCAAACGCCTCATTGACGGCTCACTGTGTTCTGCCAATCACGTCAATGTCATCCGCGTATGCTACCAGTTGTACGGACTTCTGGAAGATCGTGCCTCTAGTGTTGGCGTGTGAGTCTTGCACGATTTTTGCCAGGCTGATGTTAAAGAAATCACATGACAGCGCGTCGCCTTGTCTAAAACCTTTTTTGACATTGAAGGTCTCGTTGAGTTGGTTACAGACCTTGATGGAGCAGCGAGAGTTCTCCATCGTCATCCTGCACAACCTGACGAGTTTAGCAAGAATGTCAAAACTAGACATGGCGTTGTATAGCTCGTCCCTATGCACGTTGTCATATGCGGCCTTGAAATCGAAAAAAAGGTGGTGGGTGTCGATCTGCATCTCTTGGGTCTTTTCCAGGATCTGCAGTAGTCTGAACATTTGGTCGATGGTGGACTTCCATGGCCTGAAGCCACACTGATATGGACCTATCAGGTTATTAATAAACGGCTTCATGCGAGTACACAAAACAACAGAGAAGATCTTGTATGCCATGCTCAGGAGACTTATCCCTCTATAGTTGGCGCAATCAAAGGGGTCTCCTTTCTTGTGGATCGGGCAAACGATACTGCGATTCATCTCGTCGGGCTTTCCCCCGACATTATCTTACAGATGAGCTGGTGCATGCGCCCAACCGGATCCTCTCCAACTGCCTTAAAGATTTCAGCGGACCGGCCGCTTTGTTAGACTTCAGTCTTGATATTGCTATCTTGACCTCGTCTAAGTCGGGGGGACAGAATTCTCATCTATCATCGTCCATATTAAGCTTAGCATTCTGCCTAACAGCGGTATTGGTGTCATCATCGCCGTTAAGCAGTCTGCCGAAATGGTTCTTCCAAATTCGACTGCGACTCTACTACTAGTTGTCCATTCTGTTCCCGGCAGGCTTCTGCCCGAACCTTATATCCACTGGATAACTGTTTCACTCTCTGGTAAAACTTTCGGACATCGTTCCTGCCATAGCACCTCTCCATCTCCTCGATCGCGCGTTTCTTGTGCTCTCTCTTCTTCCTCTTGAGAAGCCGGCTCTCGTCTCTTCGTCTCTCTCAACGCTATGTCTAGTTTTTGACATTCATGCCAAACTCGTCCGGTTGTGCAGGATGACGATGGAGGATTCTCGCTGATCCATCAAGGGCGGTAACAAACTCACCGAGACCTTCAATGTCAAAAAAGGTTTTAGACAAGGCGACGCGCTGTCATGTGATTTCTTTAACATCAGCCTGGAAAAGATCGTGCAAGACTCACACGCCAACGCTAGAGCCACGATCTTCCAAGAGTTCGTACGATTGCTAAAATATGTGGATGACATTGACCTGATTGGCAGAGCACAGCGAGCCATCAATGAGGCGTTTGCTGGTATTACGACTCACTGTAGACAGCTTTAACTTTGAGATAGCGAAAGACTTTGTCTATCTCGGCTCCGCGATAACAGTACAATCAACATCAGTACCGAGATCAGACAGAGAATTATTTCTATGGGCTCAAGAGGCACTATTACTCATAGATCCCTCTCTCGGAAGACTAAGTTGTCTTTGTGTAAGACCTTGATCATCCCCTTCCTGCTCTACGGCGCAGAGGCATGAACTGTACCCAAAGCGAATGAAGAGGCTCTTGATATTTTCGAGAGAAAAGTTCTGAGCACGAACTTGGTCCTGTTTGCATTGACGGCATGAGTCTAGTCAGACGTCTACGGATCCAACGCCTAATATGGTTAGGTCATGTAGAGCGTGTTGACAACTTATCATCGGCCCGAAGAATCTTCGACTCTGAGCATATTGGACAACGCAACAGGGGACATCCACGTACAAAGTGGCGCACACAAATTAAGGGAGACCTCCGCCAGCTAGGTGTGTGAAACTAGAGCTGTGTGCTTTCCTTTCGGCACATAATAATAATATTGTTGCAATTCACAATATCATAATATGTTTGTATACGCAAACAAACATTTAGTAAATCACTCAATACCTATTGTTACTTAGAATGCTAGAGGCATAAATAAAAAAACCTCTTGAATTCTTACATTTTTTAATTAGTGTAAAAATTGACATTGCTCTTATACGCATTAGGACACAGCTTAATGAGTCAAAATGGTTTTCGCATCCATACTGTTTGGGCTATCGCTGAGACCGAACACAAAAACAGATGGCGGAGTTGTCATTGTTGTGAGAAAAGCTTTTGAGCACACTGTCCATCCCTATAGACTTCTCAAGTTGCTTGAAGTTATTTATATAATTTGCAATTATGGTACCTTACCTCATTGCAATCATTGATTAACAACAATCTTAATCACTTTGTATTTGCTTCTAACTCCGTGCAATGCGATAAGTTGCAATAATCGAACAGTATTTTAAACACACAAGCTTACGCATTATACTATTTAATGTATAAATAAAATATCCTCAATATCCTGAAAAAAAAAAAACAAATTCATTCACACAATATGCAAAACTCAGCTGTTCCCTTAATTTTAATAAATGTTAATTTTAATTTCTTCTAATTTCACATTGTTTTGTTGATATACAGCTTTAATTTCCGCACTATCATCGGTACGTTTTGTTAGATTTTCGGAATCTATTTAAATATGTATTCGGAGATCTATTTCGTTTAAAAGCATAAGAACATAGTCTTCTTCCTGCCCATGACCAAGAGTTCTGATAGCTTTTTTCCAACGTTTTGTGATGCCAGTCTCTTTTAACTCTTTTCATGAAAGAAAGGAGCGACGAGTAGTATTTCGTGAATAACCATCAAGAAGTCACTCAATTTCGTCGATAGACAAGGGTACACTCAGCTGTGATGTTGGCCATCTCTATAGTACATACTTCATTTCTGCACGGAGCTACGTCTACACGATTTCTGATACGATTTACACATAAGTATATGAAAGTTGGTAGATATTTTGATCCGTACAAAGTTGCGAAAATCTAAACTTTTTTTCTATTTGTCGCAAAATTCGAGTGTTGCAGAAATCTAATGTTGCAATAATCGAGACTGCACTGAATTATGCGAGACATTTAAATAAACTATGTCTCGAGCAGCTGAACATGCAATTCCTAAAGGTCGCATAAGAAATGTACACACTTCACTCCTTGATAATATCCTACTATTGATTAGACTAAGGATTCTGAACGAAGAAAATGACTTTGCTACCAATATGAATGCTTTCAGCATTGTGTGAAATTCTTTAATGACGCAATTAAAGACGAGATCACGTCCTGCAAAAATATACTCTGGAATAGCCTTTCTACTACTAATAAATCAAATAAGCCACTTTGGAAAGATTTCAAAATTCTTAAAAAAGGTTCAAAAATATTCTTCCGTTCAAGGATGGTAAACATCCTCTAAAGGGTACGCACATCTCTTAGCTTCTACTTTTATCAAAAACAAGACCAGACAGAGCGCTATTGAGTAATGCAAATACTACTACTGAAGTACTTTCCACGGGAACTACTTCATTCAATTCGCCTGTTTTCTTTTACGAATCCTATATCAACTACCAAAGTTGAAAAATTGGTTAAGTCTTCTAAGCCCATAAATCAGCTGGCCTCGATAAAGTCAACAATAGGCTGCTTAAGGAAATCAAATCCAAAGCAATCAATTACTTAACTTTTATTTTCAACTTTTACCTTAAAATATTTTACTTTCCTTTTTAGCGGAAAACAGATTTGGTTGTACCTATTGCAAAAGCGTGGCTACTCGAGAACATTTTTAAAGAAAAAATTGATACAATTTTAACAGCCAAAAACGACTGAATGGCGCAAATATTTCGTGTCCTGCCCTTGGTTAGTGAGGTCCCCGGTTCGAATCCCAGAGAAAACAAAGTTAATACGCTCTTATCTGGTTTTCAAATCTGGTCCAGTCATCGCTTGACAGTTGGATCTAATTACCGGCACTGTCACTGGAGTGCTCAATCAGTGGTGGTAGTCTGACTCTGGGTATCACAATGAACTAAATTATGTGTCTAAGTGTGCCGGTGAATTCTTACTAGCAGCCTCTCCTACCTACCTAACCATAAAAAAACAGAATCCCTAACTTTCAATTCGGTTTCAGAAAGGGACAACACGAATTATCAAGTTCTATCAATGTGTTTACTATAGGTCCTAGTGGTCGCTGTATTAGCTAGGCCCTCTACGGGCTATAGCGACATATTATTATTATGCAAAGTTGTCGAAGAAAAAAAAAAACTTTCTCAATAGTATACATAAGTTAACGTGGGAAAATCTATGCTAATGCATGCACACTTGCAGTCGTTCACAACGGTGTTAAAATTCCAACGAAATACGCGCAACAAACCACCTTGCACACACCCGGCAAATGACACCTCGCTCTGGAAGGAGAATGCTGACGCTGCATCTACAATAAAGCATTTGGGTATAAATAAGCTAGCTTGTAAGAACCTCTGTTCAGTTCTGTTCTGTTCTGTTTGTCTTTCAAATTAGTGTCAAATAAAGTGAGTCTTCTCCTCTAGTAAAAAATATTTTTTTTATTTTTATTCAGAAAATAGATTTTTAACTCATATGTAGTTAGGTAATCATAAAAAATGGACGTAGATTTTGAAAATGTACTATATTCAATCAAGGCGAGAATTCCAACAATAATGTGGCAGACTTCTATGTTGCATATCAAATATCGGCATGCGATCATATTTTTGTGACTTGCGATGTACTCGCAAAAAAGCGGCGCGAGAGTGACCGGCAGACATTAAGATGCGATCATTTTCTTGGGAGTAAACATCTACTGGGTTCGCCGTGGCGTAGTGGGTTAGTGCGTCGACTCCTACGCAGAGGGTGCCAGGTTCGATACCCGAATTTACCACCTTTCACATATTTCACGGCTCCACCTCTTTCGAGTCACTGACAATGCTCAAAGAGTATTTCCTGTCTAGAAAAAGCTTCTCAACTTCGCCGTTCGGAGTCGGCATTAAACTGTAGGTCCCTTCCACGAGTGAGAGAACAATAGCACGCACAACACGAGTGGTTGCTGAGAAGCTAGGCTCTGGCCCTCTACGGGCATAATATGTCACATATTTATATATGTACGTATGAGGTACTGGGGGGAGGGTGTTACCAAATTAAAATTAATAAAATAAAATTTCCAAAATCTGTTGTCTTTGAGTCATGAACAAATGTGGTATATGCGGTGTTTTCATTTCTAAGCGGCCGCACATACCACCGCTTCGGCTATGTCAATATGAACACGCGGTAGTGTGGGATGTATCGACTCAAAAACGTATACATAAATACATGTACAAAGCTATCGCAGCAATTGCGGTGGCGGTTTACAGTGGCCCTGTTTTTTTCACTCATCGCTATGATCTGAAGAAAAATGATCAAACATCTCATTGTACTTCGATTGGTATGACTACATGAACGCAACACCATATTTGTTTGCGATAAATGCGATGCCGATGAATTGAATTTTATGAAGGATCAATGAGTTAGAGTGGTAAAAAACCCAATCTACATGCGTTGAATGTGGTGTATCGCTGCAGATCTCTGTTGCATATGTAGAAACCCACAACATGTATTGTGCATTGTATTGTTTTATCACGAGAGGATAGGACATACATTCTTATGCCGACTCAGAACGCCGAAATTGGGGAAGTTTTTCTTTTCTAAACATTATCAGTAACTTCAAATAGGTGAAGCCGTGAACTCTGAAATTTGGTCAGATCGGGCCAGAAATCCAAAGTTATTTTTTCTATCAACGCAAACTCAACAATACATATGGAATAAAACTCTCTTTTCTTGTTACATTATGTATGTCTCATTGGAATATGTTCAAATACGGCATATGTTTTTCTGTGAAATACAATATGTTTCAGACTAAATTACAGTTACACAAAAGATAAAGATTTAATGTCTTCAAAATAAAAATATTTTGTAAATTAATATTCGCTTTTATCCGTTTGCTCAGGGCCGAAGTAATCTTCGTATTCTTGTCTCTTTTTTTCTTGACGAGCTTCACGTTCTTGCTGTCTTTTCTTTGCAAATCGTTCATGAATTCTCTTCATCTCTAGAACCTCTTTCATTTCTTCTTTTGCATCTTCCTATAAAATTACACTGGTGAATTAGAAATCCCATTTCTATTCCAAGGGCGTCCTATTTAACACTTACATTCATATTCAATCGAAGAACCAAAGCACGTCTTCCATCCGACATCGGTTGACTGTAGTTCATGAAATTTTTCAGCCGCTCTGCTGGTGCCACGCTCCTCTCAACGACGAGAACAATCCTGGCCCACTGTCTTTGCCATTCGTTGCGTGTCTCGGCTATCTTCTGATAAGTGTTACCCATCATAGCAATTAACATGTTGACCAGCAACACACCAACTATGACCATAAAGAGAACAAAAAGTATCTTGGCCTCAACCTCATGCTGTGTAGACACCATGGCGCCATAGTAGTCACCGAAGTTTGTCAGTGACATCAAGAACATTGCCACAATTGATTCCATTGGTGACGGCATTGGATTTGTCTCCGTATCGTCGATATCGTCCGGTGTGACGGGATTGTCAAATGTCAGAAAGATAATGTAGTATGCCTGAGAGAATCCCATCACAAACACCAGATAGATTGAGACGAATCGCAAAAGATCTCCCATGACCATACGATATATCATAACTACGAACGGACCCACAGTCTTGAAACCTCTGCAAAGGGCCGAATTGAGTTTTCAGTAACTAACTTCATCCAGACTTACCGACAAAAGAATAGAAAGTATGGCGCTGTAGTAAGCATTATGACTACTGCGACATGATCGTCGATTTCTGTAAGACAGGAAAGGCGCAACCAAGGAATGGTCATCATCAGGCAGCATGAGAACAGAAACATAACCCTTGAAGGAGCGGTCATCTATGAGAGACGAGAGACTGTTATGAGTAAGGGAATTTATAATGTTTCAGGAACTGACCAAGTTTTCAATAAACATCTTGTAGCCAAGAAACCTGGACTCCCTCAGTGCTGAAAGGATGTAGAGGATTGAACCAAAGAATATCGCGATTTCCGAGGCAATCCGTATCTGAAATCAATTTAAAACGGTGATGTATTGATTATATAAGACAGGTTAAGCCTTACTTGGGCTTTTGTAGTATTAAAATGCATCAGTGGACATTCTTCATAAGCTGTCCACCATGGGGGAACGTTTTCTTCTTCTTCCGAATCGATGAACTCGGTCAGATTCAGCCAATACGGGTCTGGAAAGCGAGACACTCACATCGCAATTACATCAAGTCATTCAAAAGCTCACCATAGTCACTGGAGATCTGCAAACTTTTCTCCTCGTACTTCTCACTCAACGAAATATCCCTGATATTCCTATCCCATAATGTCATACTATCGGCTTCGATGTCCGTTTCATTATGTTTCGTCTCGGGTGGCGGTCCTGGCCGCAGAGTGTAGCTGACCAAAGAGAACATGAAATAAAATGAAAACAAGTAGAACTGCTGATAGAATCGTGACTTTACAAAAGTGTTCCACTTTGTCTTTAGGAGATCTATCAAAACCCCGTCCAGAAGCTCCAAGTGTTCATACTTGTCCTAAGGAAAAACCATGAGCAAGTCTTGAAAGCGCACCGACTTAAATCTTACCCCAAATACTACCAAATTAAGTGCTGAATCCTTGTTTATGTTGCCAGTTTCCCGATCAATGGTGTCTACCTTCGAAAGGGGGTATGCAGCGCAGGTAATACTCCCTAATTGCCAGTAGATTTCCCGTTCGATGTTCATGATGTGAAAGAACATTTCAACACGCCCCAGCTTAGCAGCAAGTGTAAGTGGAGTCATGTTCTGAACATTCCTGATGTGCAAGCTTGACCCTACCTCGTAGCCAACATCGAACATCTGAATCTTCTCATAGACGACTAGCATGTGTAGTATCGTATTGCCATTAGTATCTTGGAGGTCTGGGTCTGCTCCACGTGCTAAGACCAGCCGAAAGCAATCTTCCTGATTGAGACAGGCTGCAAAGCTCAGAGGATACTCGCCCCAATACACATAGCCCTCGTAGTTGCTCAACGAACTAACACCGACATACTCATGATCTGGTGAATCATACCGAGATGCCTTCTGATCTTCTGCGCTCATAAAGTTGCCACAGCACCTACAGCAACACACCGTACATACATCATCCCTTGATCTCGTTCTGACTGTACTCACCTTTCTTGGACATCAGCTCTAGCGTCCAAAAGAAACTTTACCATGGCCGGGTCCTCGTTAACAATAGCGATATGCAAGACGGACTCTCCATAGTACTCGTCGGACACGTATATGTCCAGAATCAGCTTAGGATAAAATCGTAGCAATCTTTTTGCAAGGTCTGCATGCAAAGAAGTTGCATTTAAAAGGCATAAGTGCAAAATGGTCTCTCCAACAGCCCCTCGCAACTGAAACGAAATGTTTGAGACACTCGTTCACACTACACTCCATCTTTACCTCTATCTTACATTTAAATTCCAACAAACCAACCTGTATGCACTCGGATTGGCCATGTATTCCGCTTCCGAAACATCCGGGCAGTAGTCATCGATGTTGAAGTCCTCGTCGGGATTTTCTAGTGCACGAATCTCTGGTAGTTGTTTATGTCTGGGTCTTTCTTTGTTCCGCAGCAACACCATCTTGGAAATAGGAATATACTTCCCTGCGCCCTTGTTGTAAAGAAACGGTTCCACTTTTGTTTTTATAGCGTGGTCAATCTCTGCAAATTGTTTGTTCTGACAAGCGCGTTTCATCATATCAACAAGGAGGCCACCTCCTTTCAGATTTACAAAGTTGTACAATGCTTGCGTGGAGACTCCAGCTTGTTTTTTGACTCCACTTGTGACATTGCTCTCTGTGTTTCCCATCGAAAAAAGTTGGTCCTATTTCTTTTGAAGATATCAAAAATTTAAATGCTTCAGCGGAATGAAATATTTCTATTCATCTAAGGAACTCCATAGGCTATATATACATGGTCTTGGATTTATTGCGTGGAGCCTTCTTTCTTGCAGAATTTTGTTTATTTCGAAATAGATTCACTAAGGTATTGATTAAACATGGACATAAATGTCTGGTTACCAAGGAACTTACCGAGCTCTGAAACAGCTGATGGCGTGTTTACTGACCGATTGCGTTGAGTGAGAAGATGAATTTGACAATGACAGGGAGGCAGTATTTAATCGGGACTGAAGTGGATAAAGAACCTGGAAATGGAACAAATCAAATCATACGAAAATTAAAATATAATAAATTTAAATTAATAAATTTTAAATTAAAACGGTTGATTATTCTTTTGTAAATGTGGAAAAGAATAAGGAGCACATCGAAGATAATGAAGTGGAATCCTGTAAGTAAGCAGAAACGTATCTAAAATAATATTGATATAAAGTGAAACCTGACTAATTGGACCACCCTTGAGACCGAAGAAAAGCGGTCCGATTAGAGGTGATCCCATTATAGAGATTTCTTTTTAATTGGGCCGGTCCATGCATTTCTGACCGTTATAAGCAATTTTGAAGTATGTACTGGTTACGTAAAAATCACTACGCAATGGTAACCTACTAATTCAAACCAAAACGTTACGAGTTGCCGAAACATTCCTAACCAAAAATATGCTCTCGAATATTTGGCCAATTTCAGTAATATTTTTCCAATCTCAGTAATCTTACACACCTCACTAAACTCCTGCAAAGGCATTGTTCATGCCCCATATTTAATTGACATTCCGGAGGAAGAACAATTAAGGAACTAAGGCCTTAAGGAGTTATCGGCGTCTATAAATTCACTTAAAACAATATAGCCAACGGGATGAAGTTATTTACATTCGACTTAGCTGAACTTCTCAAGTCCGTGAACATTGGCTGGTAGGGTTTCGATCCACTTTCCAAGCCTTATGCGTTGCCAAAATTGCCAACTTCTACGACAGACAAAAAAATCACTGTGAGGAACCTTAAAAATGTGCCATATGCAACCTCTCACCTCACCTCCCCGGAAAATGCACTCGCACTTTATGCGCCAACTGCAAAGAAGAGCATGCTGCATCATCAAAAGATTTTCTTACCTACTTACAAGCTAAACAGATTCTTAAATTAAAAACCCTGAATGGCTTATTTCTTTGCGAAGGAAACGAAATTTACAAAATGCAAAACCTCTTAAGCATAATCTCAACACACTATGCGTATACCTTCACCCATGCGCTGAAATGCAAACGATCCACACAAAAATCCAATTAACAAAATCAACTATACAGTTCTCAATGAACCTCCAAATACATCCAAGCAGAACTCTCTACTAATAAAAACAACTCTACTTCCAATGACTCATTTAAATCCACGGCACAAACAAGTATTATTAACAACCATACACAAAATAACATTTCCACTCCTCCAATTAATTCTAGCACCATAATCTTTCAAGAACAACCAAACTCGCCTATATCTCACTGTACACATTCTCTCATTAAAGAAAATAAATATTACATAACCCAACCTCCCAATAATGAAACAACGCAATAAAAATTATCATCCCACTTACAACGGTCCTATTGATCAGACTTCTACCGACCCCAGAAATCACCTAATCCGGGATCGCCCGGAGTCTGACCAGCAGGATTCTTTTTACAAACAAAATCAAACCCACAACAGGCAACACACAAATCTTCATAAGCACCAACGCTATATTAATCATCATATACCTCCATGTATGTATATTGAAAACAAGTCACTCCATTACGATAAACTATTTCATACATTTCAATTGAATATTTAATGTGTGGAAACAACTACGATGAACTAAACCTACTCACCTGATTTACTATATCTGCAAGAAACTCACTACGGTACAGGATCTAAAGCAAAAAGCTTTCATAAGGTACTTCTCAAACCTCCCCCAAATCACCACCTCAACACAAATTCCAATGCTTATACAAAAAACACCTTCCTCACAAGGTTTTAAGCTTAGTATCAATCATTTCCGTTTTAGCTCTGCGTATACACTCTGACCTAATGACAGTAATTCCCGGATAATTGGCGCTCGCTTAATAGCGTTCACCGTTTAACTAATCGAAAAACTAAACAAATAAAAAATTTCATAAGAAATGTACATAACTTTTCCCGTTCAAATATGTACCCTCTTAACTGCGCTACTCGGTTAATTGCATTGGAGAAGGTTAAGTTTTTCATAAAACTGCACACAAAATCTCCTGGATAATTGAACACACGCAATAAAAAATAGATTTTTGTGTTTTCAGCTTAAATAAAATCAAGCAGAGTTGAAAATTGTCAAATTGACATGTGCTTACGGCTTAAAAAAATCCAGAAGAGGTGCTAATTCAACTGTCAAATTTGAATCAAAAAGTTTTGCGATTGTTGCGGATTGACCTGAATAATAACATGTTTGGATGAATAATTAGAAATGTACATATGTCATACATTGCATTTATTAGATTAATAATTATGCTTGAATAAATTTCGACCATGAACAAACAAATAAACCTCACTTTCTTTAAAGCAAAGGTTACTGAAGCTACGAAAAATAACAAAAATGGATTGTGTGCCAAATATGGATGCTGCAGGTCGACGCTGAATCGGATTATACAGAATCAAGATACCATTCTTGAAAAGTCGAAGACTTATAATCTGACAAGCAAACGATTCAGGAGTAAAGCTTTTCCCCAAGTGGACGGAACTATTGCAGTTTAGTTTAACCATATAAGGTTGTCTGCAGCTATAGTTTCTTCAAACATGGTTTTGTAAAATGCCAAACAGTTTTTTTTTAATTTTTAAAATCGGCTTTATTATGTTTTACAGGCAAATAAAGCGTGGTTTCCTTTATTGCGTCTGAAAAGCAATTAAGCGGGGCTCTTGTTCTTGCGCTGCTCGGTTAAATGCGTCCAAAAACATAAATATTATCAAACCCAACTAACCGGTGATTACTGTATATCCATCAACACCAATCATATAGCGTGTCAGACCTCCAAGCTTCTCTCCCAAGTTCCCGAACCAATCCTCATCACAGAAGACATCAATACCTGGTACACCTTATGGGGCTCAGATTCCAGTAACCACAAAGGTACAACATTGGAGGACTTCATACTTAAACATAACCTAATGGTACTAAACGATGCTTGTGCAAGCCTCTTGGTCATTGATTGAAGACCTGCACAGCAGCGATCACTTCCCAAATTTAACCAAAACTGACGTTGCTCCCAAAATCTGTCTCTTTACCCACACAACTCTATGTAGTCTTATCCAATGCAAACACACAGCACAATCTCATAGCACAAGCACACAGTACGAAAAACCGGTACGTAAGATTGTATCGCCCCAGACGCCCCAAAAGTGTGGCATTCGATCGGTACCGACTGTGTTTCAGTTCATTAGAGGGCAGTTGAGTTTATGTGTTTGTTATTGTTTACACTTTCATACGTTGCACTCTCCATTCATACATTCTATATAATGGGTCATAGGGATCATATTTCTCTATACAATAAGGGTTGTTTTTTGACTCCACTTGTGATATTGCTCTCCGTGTTTCCCATCGAAAAAAGTTGTAGCTACTTCTTTTGAAGATGTCAAAAATGTAAATGCTCCAGCGGAATGAATTAATTCTATTCGTCTAAGGAACTCCATAGGCTATATATACATCGTTTTGAATTTATTTCGTGGATGCTTTTTTCTTGCAGAATTTTGTTTATTTCGAAATAGATTCACTAAAGTATTGATTAAACATGGACATAAATGTCTGGTTACCAAGGAACTTACTGAGCTCTGAAACAGCTGATGGTTTGTTTACTGACCGATTGCGTTGAGTGAGAAGATGAATTTGACAATGACAGGGAGGCAGTATTAAATCGGGACTGAAGTGGATCAAGAACCTGGAAATGGAACGCTCATCCTATTTGGATCCCATCACACGAAAACTGAAAACGGTTGATTATTCTATCGTAAGTGTGGAAAAGAATAAGGAAAACAACGAAGATAATGAAGTGGAATCCTGTAAGTAAGCAGAAACGAATCTAAAATAATTTAGAGATAGAGTGAAACCTGACTGATTGGATCACCCTTGGGACCGAAGAAAAGCGATCCGATTAGGAGTTGGTCCCATTATAGACATTCCTTTTTAATTGGACTGGTCCATATACAAAGTTTTTCCCCATGTAATTTCACTGCTACGCAATGGTAACCTACTAATTCCAACTAATTCCGAAGCATTCCCATTCAAAACAATGCTCTCGAACATTTGCCCATTCTCATTAATATTATACAACTCCAAGAAACTTACAGGGTCTAAAAAAATTACACCCAAAGGCTACATAGGGTACTTCTCAAACCTCCCCTATATTACCACCTGAAAACAAGGTATTGCAATGCTTATAAAAAACAACTTCAGCACAATGTTCTAAGCGTTGCATCAAGTATTTCCCTTTTAGCTCTACGTATAAACTGTGGCCTTAATTTTTCTATTATATGCAAGTTAACACATTGAAACCTCACTCCATTTGCCTAAGATGACCAGCGAAAAGAGTACGTGACATCAAACGCATTCGAGAAAGGAACCGCAACATCTGGGGGCAGTAAATTATAATTTTATCACCCGAAACTCGAGCATCGGAATGCAATACGATACACGACCATAGTACCAAGAAGAGAGCACCGATCATCAACTAAAAACAATAGAACCCGCACACACATGAACATACCACTTGAACACCATATAAACACCCCGGTCAATCGGCCTTTGTTACATATCTAAGTCGTTTTGTAGTTTGAAATAAAGTTTTTTTAACTAAAATTTTATAACAGAATTTTATTTGCATTTATATCCATCCACAGCAAACAATTAACATATCAGACCTCGAAGAAATTCCCCCCTAAGTTTCCGAAGTAATCCTCATCACAGGAGTCATCAATACCTGGAGCACATTAAAGGGCTCAGATTCCAGGGTTTTCCAATAGGGACTTAACAACTTTGAATTTAATTTGTGAACGCACTCTTTCATTAATTATCAAACTGTCACTGTCAGTTTATTCAGTAAACTGCAAATGCCTGCAAATTATAAAAATTATCTATCGAAATTCGGATTCAGTGACCACAACCTTAGGAGCGTAATCTACAATTTTCGACGAAGCTCATTTTTATCTCAATGGGGGCCTCAATAAGCAAAATATGCGGTATTGGTCGGGTGAAAATCCACATGTACTTCATGAAGGCGTTATTGGGCCATATTTTCACGTCGACGATCGTCACGTTACTGTGAACGGTCAGCGTTATCGCGCTATGATTACCGATTATTTTTGGCCCGAATTGGAAGATATGGACTTGGACGACATGTGGTTTCAACAGGATGGTACCACAAGCCACACAGCACGCGTTACATTCGATTTAGTGAAGAGTAAGTATAGTGAGCGTGTTAATGAGCCAGTCGTTCCTTTGGGGCTACGTTAAGTCGACATTGGAAGAACTCAGAGCCAACATTGAATTAGAAATAGCGGCCGTTTCGGCCGAAATGTGTGGCCGAGTCGTTAGAAATCCCCGCGGTGTATATCATCAACGAAGTCCAGTTCCATTCATAAATGTTTTGATTGTACTTCAAGCCGATAATAAAGTTTTTGAAATACTTCAAATGGTTTGTGTTTTATTAATGAATTTTGGAAAATTAATGAATTTTGGAAAATAAAATCAGTCTTGAATTCATTCTTAACTTAAAAAAATTGCGGCTGTTTTGCCATTTCTTGAAGCGAGGTGCGCTTTAAGCAGTTAAGAAGAGCGGGCCGTGCTTTATTCGGTAGGTTCCGAAAAACGATAGCGTTAAACATTACTACGCGGTAATCCTTTAACTATTACGCTGATATCAATAATGAAGCTGCAATTCTATTAAAAGTCTGCAGAGATGCAACCAACCCTTGCATTTCATCCACAGCCCCCCTCATTCCCAAACGCAACATTCCTTGGTGGATCTCGGAATAGAGTCTCCCTCGACAATCTAAATCTCGAAACTGTCGAAAATATAAACAAAATCCTACTCTAACTAATCTAATTGCCTACAAAAAAGTAACAGCATCTTCAGGAGAACAATGAAAGCGAGTAAATCCAAATCACTCTTCCAATGTACTTCCTCATTAAACCCTAATTCTTACCCTGCCAAACTATGGCATGATATCCACATCCCTCACCAGCGACCACCCATCTAGATACATCTACAACGTCAAAACACCTCATAATGTCCTTTCCCACCCATCCGAAATTGCTTCCTTCTTTGCCCAAACCTGGAGCAATAACTCTAAGAATGACAACTTCCCAAAGAATGTAATCCTAAAAACAAATAGTATACAACGTTCAGTCAAACCTCATGCCTATAAGTAAGTATGACACACGGCCGCTACCGAATTGCTTTCCCTATTTTAAGGCAAACTCCTATCGACCTCTACAACAATATCATTTCGACAGGAGTCATACCACAACACTAGAAAACAGCTACAAATATCCCTATCCTCAAACCAAAAACAAAATAAAAACAAATTTGATAGTTTCAGCCCTATATCCTTAACCCCCCTGTATCTCAAAAATTGTGGAAATAATAGTGGCTAAGCGTATATTATGGTTTATGGAATACAAAATCTAATAAGTGCAAACAACTCGCTTTCAAACCCAACAGAAACACTACCGATAATTTACTCCACATAGACACAAACATTACCAATTATTTATCTTCTAGAAATGACACATCAATCGTTTCTCTCTATTTCGAGAAAGCCCTCCCTAGAATTGGTATTCACCTTATTCTTACCCACCTCTGTTCAACAGCATATCTCAAGGACATCCCCTTTCAGTTGTTTATTATCGTTTTCTATCAGCTCAACAACTTTGGCCGCTGGCACACACAAAAATTTAGTTGGCGATTTTTCCATCTTGTAGGCAAGGGAGGTGGGACGTGATAGGGGTAGCCGGCGTCTCATGTGCTCGGGGTTTGCTTTTGGATTTTCTATTCTCTTTTATCTCTCTTCGTTTTTTCTTTGAGTTGCTTTATTCTTATGTTTTCAATGTTGGGTATTGGATGCATGTTGTACATGTGTGAGAAAGAGATGACGCATGTGTGTGAGAGGGTGGGAAAAGTTCAGCATTGAGATCTCAATTGCAGAGACTGAATGATTTCCTGTGTAAAAGTGGCTTGAGATCACAAAAGGGAATTTGAGAGAACCGCCGACGAATCTTAGCGAGTGTGAAAGCAGCCTTACTATCTAAACTAAACTATATAGACTATTGCATTTTCGCGGATGATGTACATGTCTTGTGCAAACAAAACAATATCAACCGAACACAGGATATCCGTGGCAATGTCATCAAAGATATTTCAATCTGGTCTAACGTCTCAAGTGCAACATTTTTTTTGTGACATATGCAAAATCCTCCATGTTTTTATGTAGGGAAAAAAATGTCCACGCATCACTGTTAATATTAACAATCAAATAATTACAAATGTTAACAAATTACAAACTCTTTTATTTATATTTTATATATTATTATATACTTGGATATTAGTAGCAAAATATATACAGTCGAACTTCGATAACTCGAACCACCACTTGCCACAACAAAAATCCGAGTTATCAAGTAAAATACAAAATTGATATAAATATTTATTTATCTGCGATGATTATCTGTATTAATCTCGAACGAGTAAAACATGTTTATCTGAGTTCTGAGAATTTTTTTGTGTTATTTTCTGTGTAGTATTACAAGTGAAAATCATCAGTAAAAAAGTGTCAATGGAGGAGACAAGCCCACCGCGAATCTCGCACCCAGTGCCACCAGACAGGAAACAAATCAACAAAATAATATTACCTTTTCAAATGTTGATCGAAGAAGAAAAGAAAAAACATTGAAAATTCATGGTGGTTTTATTATGGGGACGCCACACCACAAGCGCAAAAGCCGTGTAGAGCAGAGAGCGAGATCGAGACAGATGCCTGCGCAACAGCAAGCAAAAAAAGGGTACAGACATCGGTTTCTTCCAGAACATGAAGAACTGAGTGCACTTAGGGACAATCCGAGATAGCAGCATAACGGCTGGTAAGGAAACAGGAAAAAAGACGATCAGTGAACGACAACGGATCATTCCGCAAAGTAGCGACGCGCATAAGGCGCAATTCAATTTCGGTGTCAGTGGCAAAAAAATCAGCCCTAGACACGTCACAAAATCGCCATTTTGTCTACCGATGATGAAGATGAAACTACAACCAGCAAACCAGATGGCACATCTAGCGTCAACAACAAGGAAAGCATCAACACCTTCAAGGCCAACAGCAGGAACGTAGACAGCACCAGTAGCAGCAACAGGCGTAACAACAACAACAGCAGGAAAGTGAAAGCAGCAACTCCGGACAGCTCACGATCATGGTGTCCGCTGATATTCGCCAAAGGAATATCGGCAAAAACAATCCTGGTGTCAATCAGCGAGGCTGAGTTTAACCACGAGGACATAAAACACCTGCTATGGTAAGTTAAAGATGTTGAGCTGCATGGCGTTCTGATGGAGGCCTTCAAGGAACGGTGTATAGAGTCTTTCTCTTTTAACCCAAAGCAAGAGCATGACCAGCAAGTACACCCCAAAGAGGTTCAGGAGGGATTCCTGAAGAAGTGCCCCTCGCTGAAGGTATCAGTCAAGGGGTTTGAAACCCGGTGGTCAATGGAAAATCATTTCCCTCTGAATTTGTTCCTCTGCGTTTTGGAGCACAGAGAAAGTTTTCTGAAAATAAAAGAAATTGATTTTGTCCTCAGAGATGTAGTAACCTGGGAGCCCGTTACGAACTCGGGGGTAAAGCAATGTTTCTATTGCCAGCGGTTTGGGCACCTTTCAGCGTACTGCACAGCAGCGCAAAGATGCGTGAAATTTTTAAATAGCCACGAACCAGGCATGTACAAACTAACGACAACATCAGAACCCTCAGAGGTTCAGTGTGTTAATTGCGTGGCCTCCGGTCATCCGGCAAGCTATGAAGGCTGTCCTAAATGGGTAGAATTTCGCCAATAAAAAAAGGAGAGAAATAAACGTAACCAAAGAAGTCAAGTCCGCAACTCGCAGTGCAGTCTACAAAACGGTGAACAGGGTACAAGAAAAATTTTTTCTCGTATGCAGACATGGTCAGAGGTCATAAAAACCCGCACTCGGACTCCCGTTTGATCTCTGACTTTCCAAAGCTAGAGGAGAGCCAGAGAACAAACGCTCTCTTGGCTTTCACGTTTTCTCTAGCCAGCCCACCATCTCACATGAATTTAAAAGACACTACAGCTAATATCAATTCCCTATCAGACGACAAGCGTCTAAATATAGATATCCTCCTAAAGGAAACTACACCCACAGCCATGCTAGTGCAAGAAACACTCATAAAAAAAAAATTGAGGCCGCTTCAACAATAGCTACGACTTCATTACCAATACAGGCGGCTGAGGAACAGGAATTATCTTGCACAACTCAATCCCCTTCACCCAAAAGTCTTCTCAGACAACCAGATTTCAGCAACTATATCCATATCAATCCCAATAGCTTCCTCAAACTCCCCCAAATCATTAGCTCTGATATCAATCTATGTCCCTTGTAACTCTGGCACAGAACTTATTCAATCTCTCGACAACCTTAATCAATCCGTTCGGGAATTCGACTACGTCATCATCGGTAGAGATTTCAATTCTCGTCATCCCCTCTGAGGTGACATCACGACAAACACGAATGGCACCAATCTGCCTCGATGGTTCCAGGATAACTTTCTCGACTTCGACATAGTAGCTCCCGAGGGCCCAACAAGGCACAGCTCCGTGTCCCACATAGATATTCTCATCAAACCTCCCATCTAATAACAACATAGCATATTTGACGTCAGATCTTGTCTCTGAGCATTTTATCAGAGTCCATGAGTATACAGTTACAAAACGACTCCACACTTCAGTCCCTGAGTCATCCAACCAGCAGTTTAAAGCATACCAACTGGACTAACTTCAATAGATCACTAGACAACAATCTCAGTAATTTAAACATCCCGACCAACAGAAACCTGCCAATGACGAAATAGACAGTTTCATAACGGCATTCACCGACATACTAAATAACTGCATTACAAAACAACTGCAAAAATCATAAATATGCGACCAAACTGGTGTTTCTGACTAAACAATACAGTTACTCAAGATAAGGAAATCCTGGAAAGAGAGACTGAAAAGAATCTTCCACCGTATTAGTCACGACTATATCGAGCTGTCATCAGGAATAAGATCCCTGAGCAAAATTATCAGGGATAAGGTTCGAATGGAGCTAAATGAGCAATTTAGAAAAGAACTTGAAAGCCTTAAGCCCAGATAAAATATATTTAAAACAGTAAACCGAATAACGGGTAGGATAAAATTAAGCCCAAAAACAGACCTAACATACGAGGATCTACTCCTAAGCTCCGCTACGTAGATAGTTGAAGCATTCAGGAAATTCTATGAAGAATTATACTTGCAAAGAACACCTACCTTTGACATGACAAACTCTCAAGAAGTCATAACATCCAAAAGTACATTCTCCAAACAGCACCAAAACCTACTTATAATAAACTTCTCATCCGACTTTAAATCTAACGACGTGAGCACTTCGTCTCAACCGATACCGTCGAGACACTCATCTCCTCACTTAATTACAAAAAATCACCAGGACCCGACAATATACCAAATTTCATCATCAGAAAAGCAAAATCAACAATAGCAAAATTCTTAACCTCTTTTAAACAACTGCATCAATAACAGCAACTTCTCGGCTAATTGGAAAATAGCTACGCTAATTCCATTAAAAAAGAAAACTACTAATAATGTAGAGACCTTCCGACCAATTTCCATGCTATCCAACCTCGGCAAAATCCTCGAAAAAGTTATCCTAACTAAAATGTTAAGCTTCTTCGAAAACTCTGACCACTCGCAAGCCCAACAATTCTGTTTCAAACGGGGCCATTCAACCGAACATGCACATGTGCAAATGTTCAGGAAAGTCGAAACCTAAAACTCGTCTCTGAGAGTAGCTCAATCCCACTGACAATCTCCATCAAATACCTGGGGATTCACTTCCACGAAAGGTTAAAAATTAACCCGCATGCCAAGAAGGCGCTAAACAACAGCAAAGCCGCAGCCGCTACTCCTCCTCAATGCACGTAATGTTGAAAAGAGAACCAAACACCTGTTGTACAAAACCCATATGTTCCCCTAATAGCCTATGGGTTCCTAAACTGGTTCTCCATTACGCCTAATGTAGCTCTTGAGCTGCACCAATTTGAACGCAGTTTTGAGAACCTGCACGTCCAAAAGAAGAAGGCCATCTGGGCAAGGATTCAGTAACTACGTACTCCTCTGATCGATTTGCCTCACTAGCATGGCAAAAAGAAAAAAGGATATCAGCCCTCCAATACTACCACAAACCAATCATTCAGAGTATTTATGAAGAGAACATCGTCTACTCAATAAACGATCGTTACTACACCTCCCCGATCAGTATCCTCGCCGAGAGATCTAATCCTTCCTTCTTGATAGACGAGGCCGCCAACTCGCTTACATCCCCATATTACAAAAAGCAATCTTCATCCACATACAGAGGCTAAGCGCTGTGTCTTCCTTACACACTACGGTGTACTGGACAGAGACGGCTATTGCCGCGACTGTCTTTTGTTAAACACTAGGTTAAGTTTTCCTCTCTCTCTATCCACCTTTTTTCTTATTCTCTAGGTTAAGTTGTCTAAACAGAGATAAGAGATAATAATATTAATATAATAATATTATGCATTATCTCTGTGTCTAACACAGGTATCGTCTTGTTGAGTGGACGTACAATTTATTGTAACCTCAGTTCAACTCTCATTATTCAACCCATTTTGATAAATAAAGTTATACAAAAAAAACAAGCTAAACGGAATAGCCAGACCACTTCAAAGTCGGCAGAATAATATGAATAGTTAAATTATCAACATGTGTAACGCAAAACGAACCATTGGCAACTCAGATGAATAAGAGAGAGAAAGCGGTAGAAGGATAAATTCAAAGGAGGACACTCTGATTGTGACGTTCAAGCAAGACGGTCGAGTTATAAGAAGAATAAAAATAATAAAAAGGTTTTTCGAAAATTAAAAGTGGATTTATTATTTCTAACATTAAACATGTAAAAACAAAAAAAAAATATTGTACTGAAGTAAAAGAAAATCTCATTAAAAAACTACTACTACTTTATCTGCGATATAACACATAAACCGTAGAGGAGCATAATTGTAATTTAAAATAGTCTGTTACACACTGACTAGCGAAGAGCGATTTTTTTTCTTTTGTTTTTAAAACAATCTGGAATTCAAGCCATTGTACGTATACAGATACATTTGTTGTTTACGAGTTTTTTAATATAAACGCAAAGTGAGTAATGAATTTGCAACCAACTCGTTTGAAGGTGGTTGAATCAAAAAATCCTCAAACATCGAAAAGACTTTCCCTGTTAAATCACTGCCACTGCCACCGTTATTGTCGAGCTGAGAAGATTTGGATACACATCTTCATAAATATCGCGACAATATCTTCGTCTGTGGGAAACTCCTAAGTAACAATATCGTCATTCACCTGCAGAAAATCAGCATACGTAACACCTAATTCCATTTGCATTTCTTTTGGGAATTCAGTTCTGAAAGTCAGGAATTTCATCCTCCTTTCATCATCTCCCTCCCGCTCATAATATTCACCAAGAACACGATTTCGTGTATACTAGATCAAAGGAACATATGAACGCAGTGCCCCGAAAGTGATTCCTTATAAAACGAGCTTGTAAAATACGTAGAATTCGGGAATATCTCTTCAGAATTCGACTTATCGAAGGGGAAGTCAAATAATCTGTTCGAGTTATTTGGTTATTTGGTTAGTTATTGCCAACCAATTTCATTCGAGTTATCACATATATATTTCTCGAAGTTCGACTGTAACTGGAAACAACCCTGTATTATTTTAAGAAAAGATCAAGTAACAAAATAACTTATTTAGCCAGTAAGAATGTACATATTAATAGCCTCATTAATATTGTTATAGCCTTAGTTATTGGCAAGATAAGATATGTGTACACACTCAACATTAGAAAACCATACTTCAGTGCCTTCAGGACCCCCATTAAGACTAATATCCAAACTGACTTTGTCCACAAACTCCATCATCGATTCCTCCATCCGCAATATTCTTCGTTCAAAAAAAAGTAAAAAGTTCGTTCAGTTATTGCAACCACAATCGGCAACGCCAAGAACCAAAACATCAAATAAAAGAATTAAAAACTTCCCTCCTTCATCCCACCCGGGAACAGCAACAAATGAATTCCATGCATTATTTAATGAAACTGCATTAAAAATGAAACAATTGGAAATTTATTTACGCGGTCGGATTAGCAACTCAACTATTAACATCTTTCTCTGTGGTCCAAGTGTATGGTTCAATCATAAGACAAGGCCTACAGACAGATTTCGTATCTAACTTTATCGCCGAGTCAACTGCTATTCTAGAGGCAATCAAATTCACAGTTAAAACAAACAGTAAATATGTCATCTGTTCTCACAGCAAGTCAACAATCGAATCAATATCCAACCCTAATAACATGAACCACATAGTAGTCAACCAAATCAGAGATCTCATGTCAAGATATCCGGACAAGATAAAAATAATGTGTGCCACATAGGAATCACACGAAGTGAATACGCAGACCTTTTCCTTTTCAATGTATTTTCCAAACATTATTTTCAACGCCTAATCAACATGCTTACAAAAAGAAACCGCCTACAAAACTGGGAAAGCTATAAACACCACTACTCCAAAATCAACACAACTAGGTCTCCAGTCCTCTTTCCACCCACCACACATAGAAATAAATGCATGTTTTCCCCTCTACGCCTTGGTCACACCTTACTAACTCATCAGCAACTTCTTCACAAGGAAACACCCCCAATGCGCATAGAATGCAACTTTGCCGTTGACTTCAACCGCCTTCTTCGACAAATACTCTGCCTAATATCCCTCAACACCGTATCCTCTTCCAGCGAAACAATTTAAGAATTTTTACGAAACAACAACATACAAAACATCAACATAACATATAATTTAACCAAATTATATGAGCTTTGTAAAGGTGTAAAGACGTTGTAGCTATTACTCTTGGTCTTTTTAACATGTTAATTCATTTATACATACTAACTTACTTACCACGACCCTTGGAGGGTCAGAGCCTGAGCTAAAGCTGCCTTCCATCGTTGACGGTCCTGGGCACGCTGCTTGCAGTCATTAAGACCAAACTGGCTTGCAACCGCGATTACTTGGTCTTTATACCGGATTTTCGGTCTGCCTCTATTTCTCGAACCAAGAGGCTCGGATTCGATGAACCTCTTAGCTGGAGCGTGGTTTAATATTATTTGTCCATACGCTCGATGTGGCCAAGCCAGTGCAGTCGACAAATTTTTGCCTTCCGGACTACATCCACATTGCAGTATAGCTCGTAAAGTTCGCGGTCAATGAGGATAAGACGAAATATACCTGTCGACCGAGAAACGCTACGTCACACACAACCTTGGTCAAAACATCGCGATCGATAGCCACAATTTCGAGGTAGTAAAGGAGTTTGTCTACCTCGGGCCAAACCACAAACGACATCACTGTCGAGATCCGACGTAGAACCGCTTTTGGCAACCGGTGTTACTTAGGTTTGTCAAAACAACTGGCGTTAAACTCCTGACTCGAAGGACCAAGATCTTGCTCTAAAAACTCTTATTTTGCCAGTCCTGCTATATGGTGTATATGTATATGCTATATATATATATATATATATATATATATATATATATATATATATATAAGCAAAATTGCGGAGCTGATTCTCGGTGCCTTCGAAAGAAAATTCTACGTCGGATATATGCTCCCGTCTACGAGGATGTCGAATGGAGAACCCACAACCGCGAAGGTAAAAATTCTTCGATTTTGCATTCCACTTTCGTCATGTATATTAACCTCATTTTCAATCAGCCATATCATAGAATCCATTCGTACATCACACAATCCGAATGATATCGTAAATTCGACTTAAATTACTTGTCGAAGAGAAAGATAACAAATGTCCATTTCATTCGTATTCAGTGATACCAATTTTCACGAACTTCGAAATTTCATTTCGATTTTTCACTACGATTCTATTTCTACGAATGAATTCTGTGATAGATTCTTCGGATTTTGCAGCACATTTGCACCATGGAATTCGTGATAGGGGTGAATAACTTTTGCGAAGAATGGATGGCTCACTCCATTAGTTATAATAATTTCTTGATTCCCTAATAATAAACCATACGGCCTTTCGAATTTCATTGGAATTTGTTTCATTCTTATTAAATGAACAAAATTCTGCGGGACATATTGCAACAGTTGTATTCGGATTAGTTATTTCTCCATGTATTGTATGTATTGTTTTGTTTTGTATTGTAATTTAGAATTTAGATTAAGTATACTTATTGTAGATCCTGTATCTACCAACATATCAGTTCTTTTATTGTCAGCTTAATAAAAATTGTATTACGGTCCGAGGCTAATTTATAAATAACTGGCTTTTACCCGCGACTTCGTCCGCTTGACCGCTTGTAAACTACCGTGATTTACTATCTTATTTTAACACATTTTTATAAACTACATATGTTGTTTTTCCATCCTCTGCTAAAACATAAAGATTTTGCTGGCACGATACTCGTGAACACGTCACGTAGAGTTACCCACGGGAAAAAAAACAGTTCTTTTTCCCTAAATGTATACCTGCTACTTTAAGCATCTGTCCTTGAGCTTTATTTATAGTCATTGTAAATGCTGCTTTTACGGGACACTGCACTCTTTTAAACTGAAAGGGCAAATCAGTCGGAGTTATTGAAATACGGGGAATTAAAACATTTTGTCTTTGCCATTCCGGTCATAATAATTGCTTTTATTTGCGTCACATTGGAAATTACATAGCCTCCATACGTCAAGGTTTCTCATTAACAGGACCGGAACACCAACTTTTAAACTCAAGTTATGAGAAGGCACTCCTGGTAATTCTAAAGAAAAAAATTTCTAAAGGGTACGACGTAACTTGTTCAGTGTCCATAACATTGTCTACCGAGATATACTCGACAACAGCCCGCTCTACGTATGACATAATTTGTTCGTTTGTCTGCCACACTGTCTCATTTGTCGGCGCTAAAATTGCCCTTTCACACAACCATTCTCGATTGCCCATATTTATTTGCAGATCGGGATAGACATTCATCTATATTATCGAAAATTTGACAGAATTCACGGCTCAGTGTAATCATGCCGTTACTGTCTGTCGCCATACGATCTTCTCCGATTTTTAGAAGAGCAGTCTCATATTACCCTGATTGTGCATCATTGTGCAGTTGAACTCGCATATTTAGTGCAGTTGAACTCGCATTTAGTGCAGTTGAACTCGCATATTTATAGTCAAACGGAACTTTTTTACCTGTACGCATAATATATACGCTTTCCTTGTGGTCTGCTCATCCCAAAATCAGTAAAAAATGTTCCAGTAACAGCTATCACTGGGTCTTCAACCTTTTTTTAGGCGTCATTGCAGATTAAATTATTATAGGCCGCATAAAAAAATTATATTTGGCCTATCGACAACAATCAATCAGCAGTGGCGACCGACCAGTGGCATGGTGTGTGTATGCAGTTTACGCAGTAACATTTTCAATTTGAATATTTCGCAGAACGGTGGTTTCTGTTTTTGTTTTTGTTATATATATATATGCTACTGCATGCGTAGAGCCACACACACAATGTCAATAGTCACCACTGCTAGTTGATTGTTGCCGATGGTCTCTAATGAACGACATTTTTAAACGATTATTAGTTGCATTCTTTTGGGCATTGCTCAGCTTCAGGACAATGCAAAAGGATGGTTGATAGCTATAATAATAATAATAATAATATGGGTGGCGCTACAGCCCGTAGAGGGCCAGGGCCTAGCTTCTCAGCAACCACTCGTGTTGTGCGTGCTATTGTTCTCTCACGCGTGGAAGGGACCTACAGTTTAATGCCGACTCCGAACGGTCTCTTTGACCCCTCCTTAGACCCAGAATAAGTAGACTAAGTACATCTCCACAATGGTCATCAAATCTATCTCTCTACCTAATTCCATCAAAATTGGTTCATTGGTTTGGCCATGAAAGGACAAGACCGACAGAATTACTTTCGCATTTATCATATTAGTAAGGATTCGAGTGTATGAGCTTCAGGTATGCTTACAGTGTTAACTTCTATGTACGTCTACTCTGTTGGCATTATCGGTTATTGTTGCTATTACATCGAATTTGTTGCGATATATTTAAATTTCCACTTTCTCTTGGATGCCTATCACTGCTCTTATTAAACTGTCAGGGATAATCATTAAATCGTCTCTGAGTATTATTATTTGCACTAGTTGAACTGTGATTATTATTAGCATTACTGCCAATTGTTTCTATATTGCTCTAACGAGTTTCGGTTTGAGGTCTGTCTTCTGCGATTTCTATCAAAACTTCTATTAAAATTGTTTGTTTTTAAATTGGTTTCATCCTTTCCAATAAAATTATTATTATTATTATTTATTACAATATAAATAAATTTACATTATAAGTGTATATGCAGCACTAGCTAGCAGGACTTTCGACTGGCTGTAAATAAAGTTAGATTTTTCTGTCAATGTTCAGTATTGTTAGTAATTTGTAAATAGATCTTACATTGTTAGAGGAAATTGCAGTTAGGAGATCGGTTAATTTTTTGTTGTGAGAAAGGCATTACGTAGTTCGTTAATCTTAGGGCATTCAGATACAAGATGGCTGATAGTTAGGTTGCGACTGGATTGGCAAAGATGACAGGTGGGTGGGGGATCCTTGTTCAAGAGGTAGCTGTGGGTCAATTTCGTGTGTCCGAGGCGAAGGCGAAGAAAACAAGCATTTCATTTAGGCGGATGTGTCTACGGGGTACTTTGTTGGACTAGCTGTTGGGTTAATGGCGGAGTAGTGATGTGTGTAAGCGTTCCATTCTACTATTCTTTTCTGTTCCCAATGTGTGCTAATCGTCGTCAGGAAATTCGATTTAGTGGGTGGATGTGGTGAGGTGTTTAGTTCTTCTGAGGCCGTTTTAGCTGCACTGTCGGCTAAAATATTGCCTTTTATATCTGCGTGACCTGGGACCCAAACCAAAATTATTTTCTTTTTACATTTAATTATGTTGTCGCGGATTTTGAGGATTGTCGGGGAGCGGTTTTTAATATTGGTCATGGCCTTTTCATGTTCTTTGCATTGTTTTGTGCCAGTTCATTGGCCTTTAAAATTGCATGGGATTCAGTAGAGAAGATGGAATAGTAATTGGGTAGTCTAACCGCGTGAATCACTTCACGACTTTCCGTCAATAGCGAAGCCAGCACTGTTGTTGGATTTTGAGCCGTCTGTGTACCAGGTGTCCCACAGGTTCGTGTTGAATTGGTCTTTCAATTCCAGGAATAGCTGAGAGTAGTTTTGGTTGCTGGCAGATATTTTTTTGAATGTCGCAAGTGTGGTGTTGATGGTGTCGAGTGGTAGTTGCCATGCTGGGAGTAATCGGAGTGGTGATGCATTCATTTCAGGTGTTATGCCTATGTTAACAGAGGCCTTTAGTGCTAGATATATGGTGGAAGAACACTTAGGTTCTTTTTTGCGACGTAGCACTTTTTTGGCACCCATGATCACTGGTGATTTGTAGGATTGGCATATTTTGGGGGCAAGTCGGGATGTAAGGATGTCTCTCCGGCGTTCGATGGATCGTAAGCCGGCTTCGGTGAACATGCTTTTCACTGGAGAGGTTTTACAAGCCCTCAATCTGGATCAAATGGCCGAATGATATGATGGTTTTATGATGTGGATGGTTGATTTTGCACATTTGCCGTAAATTGTCAATCCGTAGTCGATTCTCGATAATATTATTGATTTGGTTAAAGAAATTAAAGAGTTATGATGGACTAACGAGTATTTAGATGATAAGAATCTTATGATATTAAGGGCCAATTTTTCAAAAGTCAGATAGGAGTTAACTGTCAGTTAAGACATAAACGCATTTTTCAATAGTCGTTTAGCAGCTATTCGAAGAATATATCATGAGGAAAGAGTAGTGAGACAGAGACCTGACCATTATACGGAATGGAAACGCAGATTTTAAACGAAGATTCAGGTTACAAAAATATTCTGCCGAATACCTACTTTCATTAATAAAGAACAAAATCATGCACAAAAAAAAAGGTTAGTTAAATACATACATAATATGTATGTACATATGTACAAATATATTTTATTTTCATATTGAAGAAGTCAACGCTATCTTTTTATTTCAGAAACCAATGTGTTTCACCTATGACACAACTGTTGATTACTCTAAGGTTTTATGCTACAGGAAGTTTTTATATTACTATAGGAGATATTTCGTGTGTCAATGCTTCAACTACATGCAATATTGTGAAAAGAGTGACCCTAGCTATTGCTGCGTTAAGACCAATGTTTATAAGATTGCCAAGAAACCAAGAAGAAATTTTACAAATACAACAGGGTTTTTACCAGATAGCACGGTTTCCACGAGTAGTTGCTTCTTTAGATTGTACACATGTGCGTATAATTTCGTTAAGTAAACTTTAACCCTATTCAATTTGTTTCGAACAACGCATTAAAAAATGACTACATTTCATTTAAGGCGGAGATACTGCTGAAAACTTCAGAAATTGAAAAGGCTATTTTTCCATTAATGTACAAGCTATGTGCACATCAAATTTAAAGTTAAATAAATCTGCAATTTCAGTCCACTCAGCTTCTTTGTCTCGGTTCGTGATTGCTTCAGTTTGTTTATTTTCTATGGTGTTGCGATACTTGAACACCAAATCAGTTAATAACTTTGTTTCACTGGAAGTAAAATTAGCAGCTCTCTCCCGCTTTTTCACAACGTTTTCCATTCCTACTATTTTATTCAGACTTTGAAACCGCAACGACAAATTCCTAACTCTGAGTATAAGCAGCTTCTATGCTCTAACATGAAAAAATGTCGATCAAGCTGTTTCATTCACACCCGAGTCATGTGAAGTTAGATAGTTCATATATGTATTTCTGCAAAAACCGTCAAATTAATATCCAGCTGTTATTTTTTTTATATATGAACATGTTTTCTTTTTTCAGGAGAGATGATGGTGCCTGAGAGATTGTGCCATTGATTTAAGTCGGTGAGGATATTTTCCAAAAGGAGTTTTGCGCGATTGTTGTCACTGCATTTGGATAATACGATTAAATTATCGGTGTGTAAAACATGACTAATGTATTTGTAACGATATATGCATTCACTAATGTCGTTGTACACAATTAAAAATAGAGTAACTGAGAGCGGAGAGCCTTGGGGGACCCCGTTAGATAAATTATAAGCCGTGGCACCTACTCCACGGCTTTTATTTTGCCTTTACCCTAAATTTACGATTGGCGAGGAAGGATTTTATGTATGAGAACATACCTGGGCCAACTTTCCATTGGGTTAGTGTTTTTAAAATAATATGAATCCCGATTCGATCAAAAGCTCTCTCAAAGTCGGTGGATAAAATTGACACGTGGTTTTTGCATGACAACGCCGAGGTGACTAGTTCATCGTTGGAAGTAGAGAATCGATTGTACGTCCGTGTTTAAACGCAACTTGATTTGGGTTTTCTTCGATAAACCACAACAGTCGAATGGAAATAAGTTTTTCCAACACCTTGCTTAGGCATGGTAGTAACGAAATTGGTCTAAAGCTTTTTGGAATAATACTCGTTCAAAGATGTGATTGTACAGGCCGAGGATGAGCATTTTAAATGAGTATGGGGTGTTGTGAAGCGTGGGGTATGATATGCGGTCGTAGCCAGGTGTTTTACCTTTTTAAGGCTTTTAAACAGCTTATAAGCTCAAGTGGGGTGATTTGTTTCTCAATACATTTAGCTTAAGAAATTAATGTTGTATGCTGGGGCTGTGCTATGAAAAGCTGATTGTTTCGCTGCAAGAAGGCTGGGGAAAAGTTAAGATCACTGCTGTACTCAGACCAGATTTTGCCAAAATGTTCGCAGATTTCTGATGAGCTTGTAAGTAACTGATTATCTGCAGCTAATGATTTAATGTAGGATGGTATATAGTTGCCAGTAAGGGATTTAACAACAGCCCATTTTTTTTTTGCAGTTGAGTTGGGGTTGATGTTGGAGGGAAAGTTTTGAAATTTTTCTTTTTTTGAGGTTTTAGCTTTTTGTCGGAAGAGAACTTTTGCTTTACGATAGTTAACAAAGTTAAAATCAGTGGTGTGTTTTTTTAAAAAGTTTCCATAGGTGTTTTTTTTTTGTCATAGTGAAGCTAACGCTCAGTTCTACCATGGGACGAACAATTTATGTGGTAGGTGGTTTTGGTAATGGCTGCAGCTTCTTTATTGATGTTATTCGATATTGGGATGCTATGGGTGGCAAGTTGAAATTTTGGAAGCGGTTTGGTATGAACTGCATTAATGCCAATGTCGAGACTTGTAATTATTGGCAGATGGTCACTACCATGAAGATCATCAAGGATTTTCCACGTGGCTTTGGACAACAACTCGGGTGATACCGCGGAAATGTCTACATGTGTCCAAGTTTTGTGGGTTGAGAAATGGGTTGGTTGGCCGTTATTAATGACTGCAAGATCGGGGGTGGAAAGAAAATGTTCAAGTACCTTTCCTCTGGGGTTTCTTGTGGGTGAACCCCATAAAGGGTTTTAGGTGTTGATGCCACCTGTTAGTAAGATGGGTGTGTTGACTAAGCTGACAATGTTTATTAGGTCAGCGACGGAGAATGGCTGGCAAGGTGGAATGTATAGCGAGATAACAGATACTTTGATGTTGATATTAACTTCGAACGCAACCACGGAGATATTTGAATCTATTGAGAGTTGTCTGTGGGGAATGAATGTGTGTATTAGCAGAAAACCTGGGCCATGTTTGGCAGAGATGTTAGGGGTGTGAGGGGAGGCGTTAGGAGGCAGGTGGCCGTTATTGCTTTTAACTAGTAATTGTAGCTCCTGACAGTTATTGAAGTAACCATTAAGGTTCCATTGAAGAACCTTTAGCAGGGGTTTTGATGTAGGAGGTGGCTTATGTTCACAATATATGGAATTATATCCAGAGAAGCCATTGTTGGTGTTATTTTTGTCGGTGAATGGTTGAATTTGACTCCATTGAGCAGAGCCTGAGTCAATCGGGGCGTTTGAAGGTCCCGGTTGCCCCAAGTTCTGGTCTATGGAGTCGTTACTGCTGGAACAGTTTGTGTTATTATATGCTTTCATCATCGTGTATGGGGGGTTAATATAGTAATCATTTGCAATTAATAGTGAATTTGTAAGACTGGATAGAGGTGAGTTGGTTTTCATTGGAGAGATGTGACTTATAGTTTTTTTCTGTGGAGTTGCTAATATGGTTTATTGTAGTAGGGTTGTTTTGAACAAGTAGAGAAGAATCGCTCGAAGATGTGCTGTTTTTAATGGGTTTGTTATATTTTCGAGATGGGCTTGGGGTGTGGGATTGAGTGATGGGGTTGGGTGAGGGATTTTGTTGATTTTGATTTAAGGATTTCTTTGGCTTGCAGGATTTTGAAGACCCAGGGTGTTCCTCCGAACAGTTTACACAGAAGGTGCGTGTGTACGAATGTGGGTCTTGCAGTGGTAGGCTGCATTCGCATGTAGGGGAGTTTTTGCACCTGTTGGCGGTGTGACCAAGGAGTTGGCATTTTTACACCGCATGGGTCTGGGGAAAAATTTGGAGACTTTACAATTGTACCAGCCAATGTTTACCTAAGATGGTGGGCGGAACAGGTCGAACGTCTGTTTTCCATCAACGTTCTTTATAAATTTGTACACTTCTGTGACGCCTTGTGCACTCATTTCTTTAACTATTTCATCTTCTGGAACATTAATGAGATAAGGGTCATATACTGTTCCTTTGGAAGCATTTAAGTTTTTATGGAGGGACACGTTAATTGGACACAGGTTAGGTAACATTTTTTTTTAAAGTTTTTTTTTTTAGCATTTTTTGAGTTTTTATTAGCAGAAACAGATTGCCATCGCGGAGTTGAGATATGCACTCATAGCCAGTACCGATGCCGTCTATTGCCTTCTTAAGAGCGGAGACATTGTAGGCGGATAGAGGTTTGTCTGCGTTAGCTGGAGAGAACACAATGAACTTGGGGTTTGGAGCATTAAGGGAGGAAGGGATCGCCAGATTTTCGATCCAGGTGTAATTTGGTTTTTATTTTTTTATTTTTTGGGTCGGGTTGTGGATCTGGATCGAGACAACTAAATGGGTTTACCGAAAGCACGTGTGGCCCTGGGCCATATTAACTCAGTTAATTACCACTCACTAATGCGTAGCACTCAATAGTGGGAGAGAAAGAGAAAACAATATGTATGGTTTAGCTAAGGAGATAGCGGAGAAAGAAACCGACGAAAACAAGCGGACCAAGAAGCGAGAACGATGCTTACGGTTTGGAGGACAGTCGGTTACTGTCCAATAAAATTATTTATTATATCCTTTTCACAAAGGTTATCTTTATTCATAATGGCATATGGCAAAGAACACACACAATTCTTCGACTTTTTGTGTTTCCATTAAGCAAAAAATATCTGTCATCGAACTACTATTACCAAAAGTGGCATGTACCGTAATATCCTCTACAAGTTTTCTTATTTTATTGTCTAAATCTAGATCACTACTTACAGTTAAACATCCGATTTCTCTTGTGGTGGTCATCTAATCCTTGGATGCTCTATAGTGTTTCAGGAGTCTCACCTTGGACTCAGCCCATTTCGTTGGTGATATTTACGAAATTCTTTGCAGTTTCTTTTATCTTTATGTCGTATAAAGTATTTAATACATTATTCGCTTCTTCATTTTGGCTCGTTATGATTCTAGTCACAGAATCGTTAAAATGATGGGAGTGTTCCCGGCTGTCTAATAAATGGTGGAATGTTTGTCACTCACATTGTATCTCACTTTTATAATTGTTCTAACCATAGTGTCGTTTCTACATAAACCAATGAATTGTTCTTTGGTACATAGTAACCACACTTTAAACTTTTCGGAAAACAAAAATAAAATTATCCTAACCCGACTGCGCCAGTTATATTTGTTTGCGATTACTTCCGACAATTTCCATTAAAAATGAAAACAAAAACACAATGACACTTTTTCACTTGCTAGAATTGTTGTCGTCAGCGAAATGGCACGATCATTGTTGCAGGAACAAAGTCAGCGAAAATATCTGCCCGCAGTGCGACGCTGCATCCTGTTATGGTGCATGCTATGCTCAGGCCTTTGCGTATGACGTAGCCATATTGCAGCTCTAGACGTGATCGACGACTGGTGTATCACAAATGGGCTTTCGTTAACCCTCTCAAAACAGTAGTTGTTCTCTGCACCAGGATGAGCAAATTAACTGGTTTGACCCAATTGAAACTAAAAGGCGTCACCATTACTGGATACTGTAAGTCTTGGGGTCTCTCACCAAAAAGATCTATCTGGATCTACACGGCTATGACGAGGCCCATTGTCTCCTATGCATCGGTCGTTTCCACCAAACTTTCACGTATACGTAAGTTTCACGTAAATACGTAGCTGCTACTTTCACTATGCTTCTGTCTCGCCTGCATAGGGGACTTCCCTAGTACGTCTAGCTCTGCTCTTGATGCACTGTTGCATCTCTCCCTCCCCCTTGTTATTCACATCATGGGAAGCGCTCTCAAGGTCATTTCCGTCTTAAAAGAAGTGGTCTTTGGTAAAATACGCACTAGAGTTTCGAGGACCTTTTGCAGCGCATTTTATTTGATTCCAGTCTTATGGATATGCCGCCTGACGCACAGACACCCGTACTTCAACTGTGCGTACACACCCAGTCGACTTTCCTTGCACTCAGATTTGGCTCTGGTCGAATCTTTTCTGATGGCTCCAAAACCAATGAAGGGTTCCAAGCGAAAGCCTATGCGATCCTAATGGCCACGAACTATATTTTGAAGAATGGTTGGAAGGGGAAAAGTATTTGTGGCTGTAGTGACAGCTTAGCTTTACTTAAGGCCTAACTAAACCCTTTAACCACTTTCAAGATAATTCAGGAATGTAAGTCCTCTCTGAATTTGATCAGCAGTCAAATTTCACTAAACAGCTCCAAAAAGCAGAAACTTTTCACTTTTTCTTTTCTGGGGGGTCACCACGGGATCGTTGGAAATGTGATTGCTGATGAACTTGCTAGACAAGGATCAGAGGAGACTTCTCAAGACCTGATCCTGCGCTGGGACTGCCTGCATCCTTGGTTAAGACGACGAAATCGGTTGGTCCTGTCGAGAATACATTCGAAGGGGGCATGACTCTCTAGGATGCAGACAGACCAAACACATACTCCCTAACTTCTGTAAGAAATCCGCGGCATTCTTGTCAGAAGAGACTTACAGGCTTACTAACGGGACACTGGAGAATACGACGACAATCCAGAGCACTTCATCTGTTAATGTACCGCATTTTCTCGTTGATGTAGGCTCCCCATCACAGAAGACTAAGAAATTGCAGCAAAAGTAGGTTGCTGCCTGGCAGTACAATGGACCAAAAATAAAACCGATAAAAAAAAATAAAAATTTGTCGTTTACTTGGCAGCGAGTGTTACTGTTTTAGAAAATGCTAAACATTCTTTGGTTAAAAGCGCTCATATGAAAAATTTAATGAATATGTTCATTCAACTGAGCATATTGCTAGTATAAGTAATAGTCATAAAATACCATCTAAGTTTACAGAAATTTCTTTCTTACGATCGAAAAATACTTTATCCTGATGAATGTCTTCAAAGACAAGAGCCGAAGCAAAGACTTAAGGTAGAGTGTTATTTCAAAATACTAGATAAAGCGATTCAATAAATTTCAAGGTTTGAGCAGTTTGAATCATACCTCATGCTTTAATTTGCAAAGCGTGTTATTTTTTGTGGGTTTAAATGAAGAAATTAATATATATATATATATATACATATTTTTTTTTATATATATATTATATTATATGTATATTATATATACATATATTATTATGTTTGTGGGCCACATACAAAGGAGCTGTGTTTTTTATTTTCTCAACACGAACAAGCAGTTAAAATCATGACATGATAAATCATGCACGTCAGTGTCAAATATTGAACAATCTGCATTTCAAAAATGTTATACCTACTCAGTTGAAGCGTAGTGTATACAAATTTTCCTTTTTGTTCCGCTCAGTCAAGGAAAGGTAATTTTTAATGAAAATATTTGTCCATTTTATATTCGATTTTGCTTTCATATTTTCATATCTCTTGATCAGGGACGTCAACCCGATTAAGATGGGTGTAGTTTCATTTTTATTAGGCTTGGCAGTTCTCTTGATGAAAACAAAACAGTTGATAAATATAAATTTACCGCTATAAAAATAGCTAGATCCTTCCATACTTTTTTCCGTTTTAATGATTCCATTTACAAATTATTTTCAATTAAAACTACATTCAATTAATACAATTCTTGTTCCATGATAAAGGGGAAAAACGAAACAGAAATATAAAAACTAATTTAACAAACATCTGATGAATTATCCCATACTCATTTATAGAAATAAGGACAGCTGTTAATAAGGTATATAAATTTAAGAAAGTATTAATTGTTACTAATGCTTGGCACTAATATTACAGTATATTTTAGCTAAGAACAGTTAAGGTTAAAATGAAAGTTGCAATTAAACCGTTTTTATCTCAATGAATGTGTTAAAACAGGCTTTGCGTGCTTCACGTAGACTGAAAACGGTCATTAACTATCGTCTCGATGCTTGATTTTTGACGGTATCTATTTCAGTATCGTCGCCTATTAAATGAGAACAAATTGTGTATACATATCTTGTTCTACACTTTTGAGACATTTTCAGAGTGATAGCTCGCATTTGGATTAGTTCTGTTCGCTAACTGAAACGAAAATGTGAAATTTGAGACGAATTTGAGCACAGATGTTATTTTTACGTGAGATATATAATTTTCAGAGCACTCAAACTGAAACGATAGGCTAGACGATAGTAATTGCCTTACATGAAGCAAATCATCGACGATATCATTGAAGTGAATCAAAAGGACGATAGTCGTCTGAAAAGTTACGCGATGAGAGCCCAAGACTTTTCCAAAATGATTCTCAGATCACAAGTCCAATTAACTCATTTTGTTGAGTAACAATGTATGCTTGAACGGCTACAAAGACTTTGTTGTTGTTGTGTTGCCCTAAGTAAATGATGGATTGACTTAGAATCCACATACAAAAACAACCAAAATCGATGAGAATCTTTGAAATTTGCTTCGAAACTCAAAGCATTATATATTACGACTCGACAGAAAGAAAAGTTACAAGAACTATCTACATCTAGCTGCAAATGTGTACTCTGATAATTGTCAACGGTTTCATTGATCGCGAAAGCAAGTAATTTTAAATGATGCTTTTATTTTGGCCATTGCTGTTATATTTTATAAAAATAAATGAAACAGAAAAATCATACGATAAAAAATTAAATTAGACAAAAAAGAATACTTAAATGCTGATTAGAACTTTGTTCCTTATAACTTAACTTCTTTGTGTATAAATTCTTACGTTGCTTACGTTTACTTTATTGATTCAATTATTTAAAATAATATTATTTTGTCAATTAATGATACTAACGGGGAGAGACAAGAAGAAGCTAGTTCCAAGAACTTGTCAGTATAATTGGATAGTTAAGGTAGAGATAAAAAACGTGTCACTACATGTATCAAAAGGACAATTTGTTTCTTTTCCTTCAAATTACTAGTCTATTTGTAGCCTATGAATTTGGAAGGTGTATATTTCTGTGGATTTATATCCAAATATTTTTGTATAAAAGGAGAATACTAGAAGAAGAATACCCTAGAGGATAGAATACTAATATTGTGTATGTATCTAGATTGTGTATAGAAGAGAAGACATAAGTGCCTGTTGCCATCTAATTAATCAGTTCCACGTAGTTTGCCGGAAACAAACCGTAAGTTCCATCGGGACCAAGTCCCTGCCACCAGCCTTCATCAATTTGATCGATATGTGTGATAATATCGCCTGGATCAAAGGTGATTTCCGATTCATCAGCTGAAAATGTATATTATTATAGAACAACTAACGCCGACATTTCAAATTGTATACCAGCTTGGTAATCATAGAGTGCTCTCGCTTTGAGTCCGTTATCAGTCAAGACATCCTGACAAATCAAGTCGTCTTCGTTGACTATATCTGCAACTGAAAAAAAAAACAAATCAATTATATATATTAAACACTCAATCGTCATGTTTTATTATTTACTCTCATTCATTTGACTCAGAGTTCCATTCGCTGGAGAAGGTTCTTTCGGTTGTTGTTGGATGGATTCGACAGTGGTAGTCACTGGTGGTTGTTGAACAACCGTAACCTCGTCGGGGGACTGCAGAGAATTTGACTTACTATGTGGTGAGCGTTTAATCGTCGAATACTGCTCTTCATTTTCCATATAATCTTCAGTCAAAGCGCTTGACTGAATCTCATCGTTTGCGATTGCAGTCACTTCTGGTTTCACTGGAGGCTCATCTTCAATAATAGCCGCTGGTACTGGTACGGGCACTGGTAATGGTGCAGGCGTTAGGGCTTCGGAATTTATTTTAGGTGTAACAGGCGCAGGAGCATCTGTCAGTTCTGGCTGCTGTGGTAGAGCTGGCAACTGATTATTAAGTGCGTTGATTCTCTGGGCGATAGATGCACGAGCTGGCTTAGCTGGTGGTGCTGAACTTAATCTGAAAAAAAAATAACATTGTCACTCACCGCCATGATTATGAAGGAAATAAGGAAGATATTTGTGTCATAATCAAATAATAATATAATTAAAAATAGATAGTAATAATCATAATATCAATAAAATAGAAGAAAAAAAAAACTTTAATGATTAACAGAACTGAATGATGCAATGAAACAATCATATTTTAGTTACTTTGTTTGCAATTGTCCTTCGCTTGTGTTCCTGGTGAAAATTGCTTTCGCTGCACCAACACGTGAGCCAATCAATTCCCTAGCTTCCTGGTTTCGTAGCTGACGCATACGTTCAGCTTCAGTCATCCCTTGCGTTGGACTGTTTAGAGTTTTCTCTGGACTCAGAGGCTGTGGGGCACTAAAAGCAAAAAAAAATCAAAACAATTACATTTAAAAAAATTAAATTTAAATTCCAAAACTCACGTTTTAATCGGTACATGTGCCGATTGCAATTTGGACTTGTTCACAACTTGTTTTTCTCTTTCCAAATGTTCTTTTTCTTCTCTCGCTCTTTGCTCCTGCAAAAAAAAACAATACAAAATACATCAAATAGTTAAAGTACATATTACATGACGATTCGAAGTCACACTTTTCATTGCTTATGAGTCACGTATGGATTACAAATTAGTTACATTACATATATAATATATTATGTTCTATGTTATGTAGCGTTACAGCCTGAGGACCTAGCTTCTACAGCAACCACTCGTGTTACGCATGCTATTTGTAGTTCTCTCACCAGTGGATGCGACGTACAGTTTTACGTCGACGCTTTTTCTAGACAGTTACTCTCTGAGCATTTGCAGAGACACAAACGAGGTGGCACCGTGAAAATGTTTTGCCCTACCGGAAATCGAATCTAGGTCGTAATGTTCATGTGCGTAGAAGTCGGCACTAAGCCACGGCGACCATTATATTAGTTACGTTTATGAATTTGTTCATTATAACCGATATGTCGTCGTAACCGATACGAGGTATGTACCTTTACTTCACTGTCTTAATTCATGTTATCAGAGCCTTTTCAACCTCAGTGTGCAAGCAAATCTTTACCTTTCTTTTCCTCGTCAAATTGGTTTCAGACTCTTTTTCTAATACATCTTTAAACGAACCGAATAAAATTAAACTTCCACGACCGCTTTCAACACAAACAAAAAAGCAGTAAGCTAGTCATTATAACCAATATTTTATTTAAAACAAATGGACAATTGATCGCTATAGGCTACATGTCTTTTTAAGTGATGTCGTAGTTACAATGCCGTTGTAAACAATTTTGTCTGCATATTTATAAATCTATACAATATGATCGCTCTGATTTTTTAAAATTTACTCATCGTTTTAGACATTATTGCATTTTATAAAAATGCCGTAGTTCTATTCATATTTCATCATCGAACTTACCTTCTCCAGTTTCACCAACTCCAGTCTTTTTTGTTCCTTTTCTGCTTCTATACGATGTCGTTCTTCCTCTTCCTCTTTCTTCCAGAAATTCTGCATAACTGTTGCATTTAATTCTTTAGTTGGAATTACTCGGGTGTAATTGGTGCCAACAGGCGTTTTCTGCTCTTCAACTACCGTTCGTGGTTCCTTGAAACTATATGTGGAGCTAGCTAATTTTTTAAGAATTCGTTCTTCGTCGATATCGTCTTCATTGCGTGCGCTTATTGTCAAATGTGCTCCACATAGAAGTTTCGAAACATCATGGATGTGGTTAGCACAAGCGCCTTTTCGATTTACAGGTGCACCTTCACCCTGCAAATTAAATGTAACCGATATTTTTGAACAAAGGCGCAAGTTTAAGTCAAGAAGCATAAATAAAATAGAAATTTTTAAAAAGGAAAAACGAAATTCGAAAATAAATCCAAGAATTGGTGAAATAGGCTCCAAGTGTTATGATTTTACAATAGCAAGAATATTTTAATTTGATATCCGTACCTTTGACAGTTAATAACAAACTAAATAACAACTAAAAGAATAATGGGATTACTGATAGATAAATGAAAAACTGTATTACAATATGTACTACTACTATCAAGCTGGTAGGCCACCTCTGAGGAATGTACTTAAAATTCTGCAATTTACCTGTAGCATGTAAAATTATCTCTACGTCTTCTTAATCCGTTTTTCATCAAGGTAAAAAATTTGGTTATAATAAACTCTCAAGATAGACGGCTATGATTGTACTATACAAATTTCTTTTGCTTTATATTTTAAGGGCAAATTATAATGAACTTAGGTTGACTGAAACTTCTTTCAAGTCTTTCGACACATCTTTTTTTATTATTGTTATTATTATGACAAGGAATTCATTAGCTATAAATGTAATCCTTTAGCTGTCAAAGCTTTCAGCTAGTAATACAGTCTATATAAGATATTCTAAATTAAGTGCCGATATCAGTTAGACTACGGATTCCTCATAACCAGGGTTAGGATTTTGTTGACATTAAAAAAGTAAAAAACCCAAAAAATTACACTGAAAAAGGCGTAACGTAACGTCATGGATCTGTTTTTCGAAGTCTTTTTTATTTTTTTTTTTTGGTCGACTAAAGACCCAAAATGTGGGTCGCCCCCCCAAATTTACCAGTGCTCATTTTTTATGCCTTCCTAGACGCATTATTATTAGGTATGCATAGTTCGTATTGGGAGTAAGAAGCATGCTGGACAGATAAGCAAATATGGAACTTCGAGAAAACGTCAAAATAGGGATAAAAGGCAGATAAAAGCAACAACTGCACAAAAAGTCGGAAAAGTTAGCGATTCTATCGCTGGTAATAACACACATTGCCGTAGCTGTAATAACACAGAACCCTTGGACCACATCCTTTGCTCTTATCCAGCACTTCCCAGAGCAAGGTAACGGACTCTAGTGACAAACTGCCGGAACTAAAGAACATATCCTCACCAATCAAACCCCCCCCAATATGCACTCCCTGCAACGCCACGCTAAATTTAGAACATCTGCGAAAACACTGCAATATTTTCATATCATCTTTAAACTATCTTGGCATAGATTCACCTTTAAATGAATTACTTAAATACTCTAACCGCACTAACATAGAAATAATTACTCTTTAAGTTTACTTTCATAGCTAATAGTCGTCGCAGCTAGGCTCTTGTAGTCATTAATTGCTTGGCTTACTTTTAAGTTTTAAATAATATTGAGTACATAGACGGTTTCTTATGTCTTTCTGTTTTAGGTATAGAACGTGGTAAGTGGTTCTTCTAGAGCTGATTTGGCTACAGCGTCCACCATTAAATTTACGTTTATTGCACTGTACCTTGGGATCCAGGGAATTTTTAGCTTTCCGCTCCTGGAAGTGGGTTGGATAATTTGACTATATGTAATTATTTGTTAATTTTTAATAGCTGTTACAGAGTATTTGAAAATAATAGCCTCTTGTTTTTAGAATTGTCAATTGCAGTGTGAATGGCAAAAGCTTCAGCTGTATTGAAGTGAATGATGGAAGAAGGCCTTTGGTAATTATTGTTCAGTCTTCATCGAGAACAGCAAATGATGTGCCGTTCATTACGGAGATCTCTTTGAGTTAGGGTGGTGGTTCTTAGGGAAACCAATTAGCACTAAGCGCGGATAAAATGCGAACGAACTGGCTGACGTCATCGAGCAAATCCTTACCATCGACTCTATAGAAAAGGTTGAGTTTGATTTGACTATTAATCCGAGTATATGTGATCGCATTAACCCCTGACACCTGGCGTCCTATGGGTAGCACATTGAAAATACATTTTTCAACCACCAACATTTTTTTTTCGGTTTCATAGCATGCAACAACGCACCACAAAAAAATGTACACGAACTGGTAGCGTTTTGTGGCTCTCGGTGTCAGAAGGTTAAAATTAAGGTCAGAAAATTAGTTACTCCTGCGTTGGTCTGCCCTGAAACTCAGTATCGTTTAACGGTTTTCGAAATGTAGATATCCCTATCGGAAGATGCCTAGTTTGTTTGTGCACCTAGAAGGCTCTGTCATCACACAAATTTCCTCTCGAAAATCTACTTGGTGATTTTATTTATTTATTTATTCTTCCGTCTTTCAAGTACAGAGCTTTTTTAAGACTACTGATAATATTAATAACATTTCATTTCTTATTAATAATAATGCCTAGTATAAGCAGAATTTAACATACAATTATAATGTAATTTAGAGTAAATTGCTACTTAAACAATTTAAGATTTCATTTTTACATTTATCTCTACTCATATTTAAGTCTATAACATTTGCAACTAAGTTGAATTTTATGCAAGCATTAGTTATAGGATCATTTTGCCCATAGTTTGTACTATGCCTCGAAACATAAAAGAAATCTCTAGGCCTCAGATAACGAGACGGGGTGTAAACACTGAACATGGAAAGCAGCACCGGACAATCAATGTGAGCAGTAATGACGTCATGAGCGAAAAGAACTGAATAATAAGTCCTTCTTACATGCAGTTGCTTTAGATCGATAAGCTGACATCTAGCATTATAATCCGGCATATTTGAATTCCACGACATCTTTCGAAGAGCAAACCTAGTAAATCTTTTTTGTATTCTCTCAATACGAATAGCGCTATTGTTATATAAAGGATTCCATATTAAACAACAGTATTCTAATATAGAGCGAATTAACGAAACATACACAGACTTAAGAGTGTAAGGGTCTTGAAAATCTTTTGAATTTCGAAACAAGAATCCTAGCATGGAGTTGGCCTTTGAAATAATATAGTCTATGTGCATAGAAAAAGTCAGTTGAACGTCGAATATAACCCCTAGATCTTTATGCGAACATACTCTTGTTAAGATTGTATTATCAATCTTATAATTATAGATTATAGGAGATGAAATTCTAAAAAATGTCATAACTGAGCATTTACTAATATTGAAATGTAGTCCATTCAAATCGCACCAATTCTGTACTGATGAGATATCATTTTGCAACTCCATTGCATCGGCCAATGATCGGATTGATTTAAAAAATTTTAAATCGTCAGCGTATAAAAGGCAGTCGGAATGGGAAACATAGGAAGGCAAATCGTTAATAAAAAGAAGAAACAGAAGAGGGCCGAGGTGACTACCTTGAGGTACCCCAGAGAAATTGAAAATTACTTGTGACTGATCATTACCTATTTTTACAAACTGTCTGCGATTTGTAAGGTAGCTAGTTATCCATTTCAAGATTTTAGAATGAAAACCAATCAACTCTAGCTTTTTTATGAGCACATTATGTTGAACACGGTCAAATGCCTTCGAGAAGTCAGTGTATATGGAGTCAACTTGAAGTCTCGCTTCCATGGAACTCAGGCAAAAGTTTGTAAATATAACCAAATTGGTCGAAGTTGATCTTCCACTCACAAAGCCATGTTGAAATTGGGATATTTGGTTTCGAACTTCAGCATATATTTTTTTCTTAACAACAGCTTCGAATAATTTCGGTATTAATTGGAGTTTAGCTATTGGTCTGTAGTTGACAATAGAACTTTTAGGTCCAGATTTATGAATTGGGGTGATGAAAGAATCCTTCCAGCAATCCAAAAATTCGCCGCGAGCCAGTGACATATTAAAAATGATAGTCAGGGGCTTGACTAATCCGTCCTTACACATTTTTAAGAAAAGCGGGGGAAGATTATCAGGCGCCAAGCTTGCACTAGAATCCAGTGAGGACAGCTCAGAAAGAATATCATCATTCGTCAATTCTAATCGCCCTATGTCTGCGATTGTATTTGCTTTAAGTTCTGACCTGCAACCCATGCCTAAGTCAACAAAGTTTGACTGGAAATGTGATGCAAACATATCACATATAACCTTACGGTCATCAGTAGATACATTATCGTAGGACATATTCGATGGAATTCCAACAGAATTACGTTTAGTATCGATAAACGTCCAGAAAGTTTTTGAGTTCTGTTTGATCCTTGACTCAAGAGAAATTATGTATTGCCTGTAAACAAATCTCTTCAGGAATTCATATTCTTTCCGCATTCGACACAATACGCCACGCAGTGAATTGTCTTTAGCAGACCTCTTACATATCTTGTTTAAAGCATTTTTGAGTCTGCATAAGCTTCGGTTGAACCAGATGGGTTTTTTGGAATTAGTAGATATCTTAATAGGAACAGACCTGGATATGGCATCTTCTAATATGTTTCGAAACTTAGTATAAACTATGTTTAAACTTGGGAAGTCAAAAGTTTTATCCCAGTCGATTGAAAGGAAATAGTTATTTAATAAATTGTAATCAGCTTTTATGAAATCTAACTTAGGCTTATCTTCGGAAGGACCAGATTCAAATGAATTAAATACAATCATATTAAATGAAACTAGCAGTGCTTTATGATACATACTATTATTCAGTAAAGGATGATCAACTTCCAAGACAACAGCCTCTAGATCTTCATCAACAAAAATTAAATCTAAAATTCTTTCCATTGAATTAGAAATTGTATTAGCCTGCCTAAAGTACATAGCATTCATTGAGTCGATGACTTCAAATTCGAAATTTTGAGTAACATTATAAGCAAACATACATTTGTCTTCTTCAGAGAAAATCCATTTTAAATTAGGTAAATTAAAATCACCAAGCACAATAGTATAAGAATTCTCAGGTAGATGATCGACAATATTTTTAATGTTAGTTATATGAGCTTGATAAATTGCATTATTAGAGCCCGGGGTAATGTATGAAACAAAAACATAAATGTTTGACAAAGTACAATTACTCGCATTAAAATCTTCAATGCACACACACAATTGATCAATAGCAGCCGATAAATCTGATAATGCAATTTGTCTGCTCTTAAAACATGAACGAACAGCCAGCAGCACACCTCCACCTCTATCCTTATCAAGTTGAACATAACATCGATCACGTCGATAGACATCAAAGTCCGTGGTGATAAGTTCAGCAGAAAAAATGCCTTCATGCAACCAGGTCTCAGTTAAGGCGATCATAGCATAAGAGCAATCAGCAGCAGCGACAAAAAAATCATGAACTTTAGTTCTCATTCCTCCCACGTTATGGTAATAGAGCGAGAAACAAACATCTGCATTATAGCGTGCAGAAAGAGACGGTGTTATGTTTGTTTTTCGATTTCGCCTTTGCTCATTCCGTTTTTTTTTAGAGAAACCGAAAGGCTCTCACTCTCATACCCTTCGGCCAGAGTTCAGAATTGAGAAAGTTAGGCACCATATGCTCTGGTACACCAAGTTTAAAATTGATGTATTTGAGAGAGCTTTCATCAACATCGGCTTTGATCAGTTTGTGACATTCCAGATTCAGTGGATCAATGTTGAAGTTCGACGAGACATAATCCACAATTGACTGACAGGTTGAAGCAGGTTTGAACGAAGATAGATGAAGCCACTTTGGTCGGCTAACAATCTCGAGTTCCACAGCGACGTTGGGATTGTTGTTGGTTCCAACGATGGTATTATTGCTCTTGTTGGTACGAGTGGGAGCAACTGTTTGCCATATGGAAGCATCGGGCACTAGGGGTTCATCGACCTGGGCATCGTTTTCATGTACAGGTTCCACAGCTGACGCACTTGTGTTTGTTGCACTTTGTACAGCTGATACAACAAGAGCAGATTTTTTATTCGGAGCGGCCTGTTCTATGGATGAACAATTTGGTTTTTTGTTATTAGCAATTGCAGCACTAGGAGGTTTAGGACTTAGGTTATTCTGCTTAGCAGAATTCAAACGTTGGGCACTGTCTTTAGCAACGGAAGGAGCAGCGCGGGGCACAGTTCCTTTATTCATCGATTGAGAGCGAGTAATAACTTGCGATTTAGCACTGACATTCACTGAAGATCGCGATAATAAGTTCTTAATTTCAGTTAATTCCGACTGGAGTTTATCAATCTTAGCCATAACGAGGTCGGTGTCAATAATTTGACTGCCGCACTTAGAACAATTCAAAGAAACCATTGTAAGCAAGTTAATTAAACACTCGGGTGGAAAAAACGTCCGACAAGTATGATTTGTTAGTACTCTGGATCTGAAAAATGGTTTTCGCCCTGTAAGACATCGATTATCACGCCAATTGGGCAATATGAGTTTACAGAAACGCCATTCGCCTTGAAAAATGCTCTTTCTGTGTTCGAACTATTTATTAAGGATATTTTCAGAAATCTTATCACAGAAGCTGAGATTCCCACTGGTTCTATTGGGGACCACTTGAAGGTTCTAGAGTCAGTAATTCATTTGATTGCAGATAATAATTTGGAACCGACCAGCTAAAAAACAAACCTTTCATTTTTGCTTTGAACGAAATGGAAGCCTTCCATTTGTTAAAGGATAAACGAATTCTGTTGCTATTTATAGCCTGAGTGGTTGCACAGAATTGAAGTCGGACCTGTTTTAATGCAGAGACAGGTTGATGGAAGGTTTCATTTTATATATTTTTCAAAGCAAGCATCTGAAGCTGAAAGTAAGTAAGTAAGCTACAAGCTTGAAACGCTTTTGATAAAATAAACTCAGAGAAGATTCAGAATCTACCTAGTCGGAATGTCATTCAAGGTGAGAACTAACTGTCAAACTTTGACATTATCATTAACCTTCTAGGTGGGCTTTAGAATTAGAAGGATTTTATTTCACACAGGAAAGGTCGAATGTCTCATGTCGATACAATGAGCAGATGCTTTAATTTACTGTATGGCTTCTGTGAAATATCAAGACCCAAAGATTATATCTGTACTATCCGAGGCGAAAAGTGAAAGTCCTTTATACGAGATAGTAGACGAAATGCTATATATGAAAACCAAAGGCAAGGTGCAACAGTGGGACCAGCATTTGTCTAACTGTTATTTGATACCTGGTATAAATGAAAAAATGAATATACAGTGGACTCTCCCTAAGTCGAATTGTCACGGGATACCATAAATTGTTCAAGTTTCAGAAAGTTTAACTCAGAGAGAGGTTTAAGTATGGAAAATTGAGGCAAATGTATGTAAAATACGGGGAAAAGTTCGAGTTAGGCAGAGTCCACTACATATATATACACAGACATTTCTGAATTGTTTATACTTTTCTTTTCACTCTGGTAAAGTAGAAGCAATTTTGCATTCAATTCTAAAATGGAAACTTCTCTTTTTGATACCTTCACTAAGTGTATCAAGTTTTATCCAAATTCAAACCAAAGCCATTAAGTGTCTGACGTCGAACAAAAGAAACACAGGGTTTACACATTGTGTTTTGATTTTTGGTGTTGAGCGAAGATGGCAATAGGCAAACAGCCCTTCATAATATAGAGTTTACAAATGATGACGAATTATTATGATAATCCGCAAAAAACACCAACCAAATACAGCCATTATGATCAAAAATACAGTCACAACTCCAGGAGTAAATAAGAAGCTTTTAGCTAAATTCCGTGACCCGTATGAGATCATCAAATTTTACAACACGATGGATATCGATGGCTCACAGTTGACACGATTGCATTGTAAGGGCGTGTTCTGTCTGACAATATGAGGTCATATAAGGATGTAAGCCCCGGTGAAGAGTTCATTTTTCTTGCGTATCCTTTTATTAAGTAATCTTTTTCGTTTTAATATATTTAATTGCAACTACAGTAGAAGCACGGAAAAGTTGATTGAAATGTCCCAGAGCTTGTCTACTTATCCGAAAAGTCAACTTTCAAGATCTGCAGAAAGTTAGTATTTTGTTCATAAATCAATCCGAGTTACATCCAAACCGAGTTGAACTGAGTTAAATTTATGTCAAATCGAACCGAGATCGGCCGCGACGGGATTGCTGAAACATACGCACTATTTTGTCGAAATTTTGCATGGCCATTCATTTGCATCTTGATGGCTTCGTTAATCGTAAAAATTGTTTTTGTTTGGTGCGGCCTTTGTGCTGGATTCATTATCTTATCAGACAATTATTTTTCGAAAATGCATGTAACAATAAAGGGTGTTCGTTATCATGACATGATAACCGTGGTGGCCATTTATCCGATGAGCTATTCCATACCTAACCCCAATGTTTAGCTCTCTAATTAAAAAACATTTTGCGTGAATTGCGGGACAACCTTTAGCGAGTTTTGTTTGAATCAATGTGATCAAGTTTTACAATCAATAAATCAAATAATTTGTACAAGCACGAATTCATGTTCTGAATAAATTTTGTTAGATATTTATTAAATCGTGACTAGGTCGATCACTTGATTCTGAGCTGTACGAGAATAATTAACCTTATGCGGTATCGTACTTGCAACAGCATACTGTAGTGTCAGTTTAAATAATGCACAAGACTGTTTGCCAGCTGATCTAGGATTCTAGAAAGAGCGACCATGTGATCGGTCGAACGGCCTTGAAGTTTCCAAAAACGGATATCATGATAATTATGTATTAATACAATAACCTTTACCGGCAGTATAAAAGAAAGAAAATAATAAGCAATTAAAGAAGTTGTCACTCTGTAAACTGTTGTATTTATGTGATGGTTTCGGTGCTCTATATATGAACATTAAAATAAAAAATATCGAAAATGGAAATGATGTTTCTTGGATTTATATTTGACGTTAAACTTTAAAGGCGAAATTAATTGTATATCTAAGAAAATTGTTTGTTTATATAAATGCTTATTATAGTATTATTAAAACACTCTTTGAATACTGCTAATAAGAAATTAATACGATATATAGCAATGCTAATTATATTAAAGTACCACTGGCTAACGCCAATAGAAAATATGTTCAGTATTGAAAAATGGTTAAGGGTCCTTTAAAATGAAAAATTTGTACAACAAAATTTTATATGTATATAATGTCGTAATATATGAAATAATAACTTTCGTCTTCCATTGTAAGGACCCAAAGGACTTTGTGGCTTTCAAATATGTTTATGTACATGTAAAATTGTTTATAAATACTATGCTCGCCCGTCGTCGAAATTCGACTACCATCAGAGGCAACGCAAGCCGACAATTTGACAAGAGTTACATCAAATTGAAAATATGTTGTAAAATAGACTAATTTTGTACATGTGTTTATCAAAGTTCTACTCAACCGTTCGGCAAAAACACATCCACGCGAAAGTACCTTTTCAATCGAATAACTATCATGCCATTCCGTTGTGTAGAACTGTGTTTAAGCATACGACGAAAAACCGGCAGCACTTATTTTTATATAGTTAAAAAAAAAACAATCACAATAATAATAAAACGTTTTGTGAGTTTTGTGTGAGTATAACGCAGTATCATCTCTACCATAATATATTCCGATTTACTTTTGTATAGATATATTAACTTTTGTACTGAAATAGCAAAGATTCATTCCCGACCAAGTTTTGTGATTCACTCCATATCCCCGTAAAGTATTTCAAATTCAACTAAATCATCGCCAAGTTCTTAAAAAAAATTGATTTCATTTAATCCGCTCTATAAGTTTAGGATATTTTCGGCCGACCTCGTACGCCTGATAAACTACAAGCTCAGGTCTAATGAACTCTTGGATTGGTGCAATTACCATAATCATTACAAAGATAGTAACCCGGACAGATCTTCCCCAAGCCTACCAAACTAGCACATCAAAGGCAATGAACAGCAGTCATTAGACTACGACTAGGCCACACAAAGACTGCATATGCCAGCCATGACAATATTATTAAAATTAACGACCTATTCAGTGGACTCAATAGTTCAATTTAATTAACATTCTCTGTAAGCATATAAAAATATATACAATCAAGAGCCGAGACCTTGCAGTTGGCGCTTATCATGGTAGCTTACTTCTTTTAATTGTAACGTAATAAATAATAATTTAATCCGCAATTTTCAATGGAAAAGGGACAGTTTAGGACCAGAAGTACTAGTAAGTACTCTGACATATTGACTCCACACCTGATTGTGTACGTATTTTAAATCGAAAAACTATTATTCCGTATGCCCTTATATCTAATCTTCTTCCCCCCCCACTTTTATAGTACGAGCCGAGCTATCAGATTAGATATAGAAATCTAGATAATCCGAAAAAAGTAAATAATTGAACTGAAGCACATTTCTCACACTTTTTTAAAAGTGCATTAAAGGTCTGGGAACATTTGACTAGACAAAAACACATGCATTTATTTACATTTTTGTGCAAACTCCCACGATCTCACCCATTCACTAATTTCGATTGCTCTCACCTGCCAGTTGATTAACAAAAATTTATTCAATCCAGTCTTGGGGTCTTCGATGCGCACGAAAGCATACATAATCTTTCCGCTGTTCAACTCCTCTAGTAGCTCTTCGATTCCACCCTCTCCGCTACCAACCACTTTAAGGTCATTTGATTGCCCCTCATATCCAAACAGTGACCTATAACGGCACTCCCAATAAGAAAAAACAAATTCCAATTGAATTTCTCGTCAAATGATACTTTACCAATCCGTGGTGCTCTTATCGTCGAGGACGTCCTTCCAAGCGGCGATAATCTTTTCGCGATGTTTCTCAAAACTGATAGCCATGGATTCTGATTGCTATCTGTCTGTTTTGATGGAATTCCAATTAGATGTATTTTTGGTATTACTTCGGCTGGATTGTGTTCTTCACTAGAAGTTCTCCTATCATGCGTTGGATTCAGCTTCTTTTCTTGGAATGTACAATTGATTTTTTTCTTCGCGTCTTGACTGGTTCTGAATGTGAACTCAAAAAGAACAAAAGAAATTAATTTGTGTGAAAAAAACGCAAATGAAGAGAAACCCGCAACGGTTGCTCTGGATTTAAGTTTTAATGTGACAGACAAATTAATTTATTTTCTATGAACTTCTGTATTCTTTATCGGCTTGCTGCCATTCACTGTTGACTAATGCTGAATGGACACTTGAATGCCGAATGGTGAATAACGACGACGTGCTGCGTTCTTCTTGGTCGGTTGATGGTGGTGAGAAGGTGGTGCTTTTTGACGTTTCTTTTGCTTTTCACTTGCTTTCTGTTTAATACTTTTGTTTTTGCGGGTGTTTTTTGTTGGACAAGGTGCCTTGGAATGCATGTTCAATCTTTCTCCCTCACACACCGACTTGTTTTGTTTTCATTCTCTTTGATGTGTCATTCATGACGTAATATTTTTTGTGGCACGATTTTCGCTCTTGCTTACACGAAATTATAACAGATGGCGCTGGTGGGTTATTAAAAATAAAATTGATTGTTTACTTTATTAGTACTTCAATATTTCAAACACCTAACAGTTTTCTATTTTTTTTTTATTTTTTCTCAACTTTTATATAATATAATAATTATAATATTATATAAAAACAAAAACAAATATTGTACTCAGTCTTCTGCAGACAAGACATTTTGGCTTTGCAGATAATGTAACTAAGAAACATTTTTATTGAATAAAAGCAAAATTTAATTGAAAAAAAGTAAAATATGTAATTATTTTCATGTATTACATTTTGCAGTACTTTCAGTATTTTGTCAATCTCATCAAACAAATTCTATACAATTAATGATAATATTTGGAAGCATTTTGTATAAATTAAAGCCCTAATAAATTATTGTACTTCTCGCCGAGGGCGAATTTTGATTACGCAGTCTAAAATCATTATTGTTCCTCGGTTGGTATGGTTGAACCTCTCCTACCTGTCTGACTCCATTCGTTAGATAACCTGGTGCGTATCCATGCTTTATTTAAAAAACTGCAAGTTATGTATTCAGGTTTCAGATTTATACTTAAGCATCTTAGTGAGTTCAGCATGAATCTTCTTGAAGTCATCCTGTTACATATCAAAGTAAACCTCATTGCTTTATTCTGGAACTGCTGCAACCCCTCGATCGGTCAAATAGTGCAGCATACGTATAGTTTGATTGAACAATACTCGAAATGGGGTACTTAGGTATAAATGGCTGTTAAACTAATCATACTTATTTGTATTCCTTTGTAGAAACCAATTGGACCTTTTGGATAACTCCTGTCCGGAGTTGCCAAATGTTTGCACAGGCGAGAGTGGGGATACTTACAAGTTCCATTAGGGAGGAGAGGATATTAAAACACAAGTTTGAAAGGTGAACTTTTGCCCTAGTGCAAGTGTATGCACCAAATCAATTGGATGAAGTTCATGCTGCCTTGATAGGGTAGCGGAGATAGATTCATATATCCTAATGGGTGACTACAATGCTCACGTGGGTGGGGGAGTGTGATTAGCGGCATTCAGACACAACAATTTGTCGAGAAGATTTGTTGAAGCTGAAATGTCAAAGTGCTTTCTCTACCGCAAAACAAGTCTGCCGATTTGTTGTAACGAGTGTTCATATTGACGATTTGGCCAATCAACCACGGTTTTCAATCATATTGTCACGACAAATTGTTGAGTGCGAACGACGCTATTGGGAGGAACGTTGATCCTCACCAGAACACGTTCGGAGAGAAGTTCTTGGATTTTTGCTATGCAAATGACATGTCCATAACACCTTCTTTCCACACAAATTCATTCAAATACACGTTGTACCGTCAGAGACTTCAACATAAATTGTTGATGGATCTCTTTGTGGTACTATCGTGTTTGAAACGGGTAATTTCGTGACGTTTGTGTGATAGAGCTAAAGCAGAAACCAACAGTGGTTACAAGCATACGGCGGGAAAAAACTACGGAACAATGAGTTGGGGATACATTTTACACGGCAAATATCTGAAAGGTTTGAACAAATTTCAACTGCTCCATCGCATGTAGAGGAAGAGTGGCGACTGTTTTCAACAGCTGTTATAACCTCTTCACGGGATGTTTGTAGGGTGAAGCGGCTTGGAGTGGCGACTGGTGGTGAGAAAAGAACTGCGTGTTTTAAAACACCGGGAGTTCTAGAAGCCATCAGAGAGAAGAAGACCTACAGAGACTGGATTCTCTTGGGGGACTCTGCTTCTCATGATCGGTACACCGAGAAGTGAAGAACGTGCAAATTCGCTGTAAGAACAGCTAAAAAACAGTCATGGAAGGAGTTCGTGAGAAGTTGGAAAGCGATCATAGATCTGCGAAAAGTGTTCTCGCCAGCTCAAACGAAGGAAATTCAACATCATCGAAGGAGTCAAATCCAAAGATGCTGTGTTGCTTTCCAATGCGGAGGACATCTTGCGCAGATGGCGCAAGCACATTTCGAAGCTGCTCTATCCCGAACAGCGCTCTGAGGATGAGTAGGAGAATAGTCCAACGGTGGAAGAAGTCGTTTTGGCAATTGAATTGAACAAATTTGCAAATCCGCGGTGTGGATGAAATACGGCCAGAAATGCTCAAAGCAAAGAGCGAGTTTTATGGCTCTCTCGTGTCATTAACGTGGCCTTCGAACGCGGTGAGACGCCTAGCGATGGCAAACTACGGTGATTGTCCCTCTTTTTAGGAAGGGGAACAAAAAATACTGCTCAGGGGCAAATCTCTTTTAAGTCTCACCGGGAAAATCTACGCAAAGGTTTTGAAAGGCGCTCTTGAGCTATAGTTGAGCCAAGGGGGATGAACCAGGAGCAGGAGTCTAACCGACCAGCCTTTCACTCTAAGAGTTGTCTTTGAGAAGGTTTAGGAGTATACTCCTCTAAAGCTGTTTTCCAGATTTGAATAAGGCATAAGACCAAGTTCCTCGAAGTAAACTCTGGAGTATGGGATGTATGGAGATATGCACAGGCTGTAGCTGTCTGTGTGAAAGGTGAATGGAGGAGAAGACATAATCGACTACCTTAAAATTGTACCCGACGTTTATAATGGTTTGTTCTAGTTGGTGTGCGGCGTATCGTTTCTTGCTCGACATCATATATTTTGTCTTATCCGTCGATGTCGATGTCATCTGCGTATCCCAATAGTTGGACTGACTTGTAGAAGATAGTGCCTTCCGTGTTTACAGTTGCTTGCCGCACTATCTTCCCTAGTACCAAAATGAAGAAATCACAAGACAGCGCATCTCCTGCGTCGGCAAGGTGCAGGTTTTAACCTGCTCGGTCCTTGCGATGAATGCTGTTGTAAGCGGCTTTAAAATCGATAAATGATGGTGTGTAACGATTTGAAACTTGATTTTCCGGGCCGGAAACTGTACTGGTACGTGTCAAAAGGAGGTAGGGTCGCCTTTTTTGTGGTTAAGGCAAATTATTGAGCGAATTCCATTCGGTCTTATTACTTTGAACATCCACGGGAGAATATGTGCATGAGGCAGTCCTCTTTCCTGCAGAAATTCTCAATGAAGGTTATAACTGAGAACATGCGCTTGACTGTACCAACAAAGGATTAATACAATAATGATCAAGAATAAAAATATGACTACGTAACGCTCATGACAGTAGTGAATGATAGAAAGGGCAAAGGTATTGCAGCTACATTGTTGGAAGCTCATTTAGCACTCAAGTTGCCGTTGAACATGGAAGCTAATGAAATTTCAACTGGCAACCATTCGAAGATTTCTGCCGCAATGCAAATTGATCGGTTGGAATTATCTAATGCACGATGTAACACAAGAACTCCTTGAAGCTGAAGGCATTAGACACATGCGGCTTGGCGGTGCTTTGATTCCCTTGCAGGTGATTATCGACAGACATTGCCAGTGATTCAATGATCAACGCCAGCCGACGAACTAAATGGATGCAAAAAGTCATCCATTTTATGAAAATACGTCAAACTACATTAAATATGAACATTTAAGTGAGTACCCATACGTATCCATTACTTTTTTATCTGAACAATCGTTACAGCTACTTAATAGCTACTTTAATTTCTTCCTTTAAAATCCCTATTTTTATGTTAAAATTTATACTTCTGATTTTAGGACCCCGAATAGGAACATCGTATTCAACTGAATAAAGTATTTAGGTAGCGATAAATGATATCTGCATTTTGTGTTAATTACAGTCAATCAAACTCATATTCGTACAGTAGGAAAAAATTGATTCTTTTTCGATTTTTGCAAGAACCACTAGAACTTCCAATGTCATTTGTTTGTAAAATCAAAAATCTGGTGAACATCTATTGTCAAACACAAAATAAACGCAATCCCTTAACAAAAACAAAATATTTAATAATAAAAACCAAAAAATACCAATTAACAGACAACAAATGCATATTCATACAAATAACTTTTTTTGATAAGAAACAAGAAATTTAACAAATTTTAATATTTTGTGGCATATCCATTATTTTTAATTACATGCTTAAGCCAATTTGGCATAGATTGGAAAAGTTTTAGTTAGTTTCAACCGAAATTTGTTCCCATTCTTGCGTTCCCATTCTTCTCTTTTAGGTCTGTTGCATTTCTAATCGGTAATTTTCATATTTGTTGGTCTAAATGGTCCCCTAAATTATCGATGGGGTTAATATCCGGTGACTGGGGTGGAGTTTCCATTATCAAGACAATTGTATAGGACCCACATCCGGGTATTGCAAGCTTTATGCTTTGGATCATTGTCTGGGTAAAAAGTGAAATCGTTGTGCAGACCCAATTTTCGTGCGCTTTCTGCCAAATTCAGCTTTAAAATATCAATATTTTCTCTGGGTTGTGAGTTTTGTGAGTCGCCGTAGCGTAATGGGTTAGTGCGTCGACCCCTACGCAGAGGGTGCCAGGTTCGAATCCCCAATCTAGCAACTTTCAAAATTTATGGCTTCCACCTCTTTCGAATCACTGACAATGCTCAAAGAGTATTCTTGTCTGGAAAAAGCTTCTCAAACTTTGCCGTTCGGAGTCGGCATAAAACTGTAGGTCTCTTCCACTCGTGAATGAACAATTGCACACACAACACGAGTGGTTTCTGAGAAGCTAGGCCCAGGTCCGCCTCGGACTGTCCCGCCACCAATATTATATATTATTATAATATAGAGTTTTCCCACCCCAGCTGCCGAGAAACAACCCCAAACCATCACCGATCCGCCACCATGCTTTACTGTTGCGACGGTATTTTCAGGTAGAAGCTCGGTATTTGGTTTTCGCCATACCATTTGCCGTCCATCCGATCCCGAGACATTAAATGTGGGTTCATCTGTAAAAATTACAGTTTTCCAAAAATCAAACTCCTTGGATTGGTTCTCTTTTGGAATGTTAAGATTATAATTTCGCAACTACGAATTTGATTGACTGTACATGCTTCGAACAGGTTAATTAACACTCATAAAACATATGAATATTTTGTGAATATTTTGCACTCTAACACTCAGCGAGTGAGAAAGTAGAAACAAACACTCATATTGCAGTATGACCATCATCGTCACAAAATTCATACAAAAATTAACCATAGTTATTGTTAGTAGAACATTTTTTGTTATATTTCTTTAAAAAACAAAATGCAATTGCTCTACTGACTCCAAACAAACAATAGAAATAAAACTAAACGAGGAAACTAAATATTATTATAATTATAACTTTATTAAATTGTAAGTAAATTACAAAATTATTAATACTTAGAACTAGAGTTAGCTGCCAGGGCCTATAACTAGTTAATAAGAAAATATAGGTAATATAAAGAGAAAAAAAAATTAGATAAAATTTTCGAGATTGAGAGTTGTTATTATGTTATAGATAATGTTGATATTGTCAGAGTTTACATTGGATAAAAGAAATTTAAAATTGTGGTTGGTAATATTATTGCATACTGATGTGGCTTTACTACAGGCGAGAAGGTGATCCATAGATAGAGTTGCTCCCTCTTCACAAAGATGGCATAGTGCGGGTAGTTCATTATTAAAAATATGTTTGTGGGTAATGTATGAGTGTCCAAGTCTAAGTCTCGAGTATATTTTTATTTTATTTTGAGAGACATTATTGGGATATAGGGGTTTGATCCCGTTGGGATTAAAATTTTTGTATGAATGGTTGTAATTTTCCCAATCAATTTTCCTTCTGTATTTAAAATTAATGAGTATAAAGTCTTTAATGTCCTTTTTGCTGTATTGGTAAAACATAAGTAAGGGTTCATTAATTCCAGATTTTGCTTCTGTGTTAGCTGCTTCATTGCCTTTGATACCAATATGGCTGGGAATCCAAGCGATTTTTAGTGTTGCACAATATTTTATCAAAAGGTCACGTATTGTGCAGACGATGGCGATGGAGGAGGAAATGTTTTTAATGGCAGATATAGCAGATAAGCTGTCTGAGAAAATAACGGTCTTGTTATTTTTGGGATGTTCTATTGCTTTTAGTATAGTATACGCTTCAGCGGTGAAAACGGAGCTACAATTTGGAAGAAGACCTTTAGAGATGATTGATCTATTTTCATCGACAACTGCTAATGATACATGATCTTTTGTCTTAGAAGCATCGGTAAAAATAAGGTTCCAACCAAGGGATTTGTACTTGTTTGCGATGCTAAGAAATAAAGCTTTGTAGGTGTTGGCATTAGTATTTGATTTACTGTAGCTGCATAGATCCATGTTTATCATGTGCTTAGGCAGGTTCCATGGGGGTTGATTCAACCGTTTGTGTTTAACTATATGGATCGGGATATTTAACTCCTTAGCTTAAGAAAGGGCGTTGTATAAAGCTGATTGATGTTTTTGAGATCTTCGACGAATTAAGGACTTTTTCACATCATTGTGGATAGCTGACATATGTGGCGAGTTGATTTTTTGGATAATGTTTGAAGTAAGATGGTCAAATCTGTCAGTCAACTGGGGGAGTCCTGCTTCAGTAAGTATATTCTTGATGGGAGTTGAGCGAAGAGCTCTCATACTTGTCCTGATGGCAGCGTGGTAAGGTGTTGTTATTAGTTGAAGAGAAGATTTTGAGCATTTACCATATATTGGTAGACCGTAGTCAATTTGTGAGAGAATAATCGATTTTATAATGTTTACTATAGTATTAATATTAGCCCTGCTATTTTTGCACGATAGATACTTAATTAAATTTACCCTGGCAGTGAGATTTTTTCTAATGAGTGTACAATGGTTATGGAAATTATATTTAGAGTCAAATAGAAGTCCAAGTATTTTTAAATTGTTAACATTTTGTATGTGCATGTTGTTCAAATTTAATACAATATTTTTATTACATGCATGCTTTTTACAAATGTGAAAAATTACGGATTTAGAATAGGAAATAGAAGCACCTGAGTACTCACACCACCTTAGCAAAGTCTCGCCAATGTGGGAGAAAGTATCAGCCACCGCTATTAGATCTTTGCATCTAGAAAAAATGATAAGATCGTCGGCGTATAGTGTGTGCTCAACCTTTTGAAAGTTGTCAATTATAAGGCTGATTTGATTAAAGGCTATGGCAAATAGATCTATAGTGGTGATTCCTGTGGGATACCGTTTTTCAATTTATGGATATTCGAGTATATGTCAAAGTGTCTGACTCGGAAGTTTCTGTTGCTCATAAAGGATTTTATGAAACCAAACATTTTAGGGCCAATTTTCAATTTTAAAAGTTGCTTTAATACAACGTGTGCCCCAATCCGATCATAGGCTTTATCAAAGTCGAGACTTAGAATTGAAACATGGCTTTTCTCAGATAACGTAAGAGACACGAAGTGGTCAAGATGAACAAGGGCGTCTTGAGTGGAGGTACCAGTTTTGAAAGCAACTTGTCTGTTGTCTAGTAATCTTTCTTTTGTTAGGAACCAAAGAAGGCGGTTGGCGATGATTTTTTCTATGACTTTACTAGAACAAGAAATGAGGGAAATAGGACGATAACTGGATGTGGAGGATGGATCTTTGTTTGGTTTGAGTATCGGGATAATACTAGCAACTTTCCATGTGCGTGGGATTGTTCCTGAGTTGAAGATATTGTTATAAAGGGATAATAAGCGGTGTTTTAAAATTGGAGGGGAGTTTTTTAACATGGGGTAGGAAATTCGGTCGAAGCCAGGTGTCTTGCCTTTCACTTTATTCAAACAGGCTGAGAGTTCTGTCATATTAATATTGGATTCAATCGAAATAGCGGAAGGAATAGGACTAAAGGATATGTTTGGGGTGTTAGGGAAATTATGTTTTTCGAGAATAAATTTTGTACTGAAATTAGTATCATCCGCAAGTTGTTCATATGTCTGAGATGTTCGACTATTCCTGATGGAATGGAGATTGTAGTTGTGTTAGTTTTTATAATTTTGATGGTGTTAGGAGTGAATGTGCCAGTTAATTTCTTGATGTCGGTCCAAAGCTTTTGTGGCTTGGAGTTAGGATTAATGTTTGCAGTAAATCTTTCGAAACAAGCCTTTTTTTCAGCCTTGACAGTTTTTTTGAATTTAGAGTTCAGCTTGCGATAAAGGATAAGGTTGGAATTATTGGGAGATTTCTTAAATCTGTACCAGGCCGTTTGTTTTTGTTTCCGAAGACAACTAATTTCTACATTCCACCAGGGTACTGGGAAACTAAATATACATATCATTGCACCCACAATATTCTAAATTCACTCTTCGCATTCAAGAGATTCATACAGTAGCACGAAAAGGGTATACCTCCCATCAAACCACACGGATCCGTGGAGTGACACACGTACATACTAAAAGAGAAGGGCATGGTATGCTCACAATGATATTTAGTTGTCCAACATCACATATGGGTATGGTTTGATGGCATTCCTTTTTGTGTGCTGTGTGTGATTGGTACGTCTGGCTTTCATGTCCATGCGAGCATCCCATACTATGAGAGATTTATCATACCGATCTCGATGGACTATCGTACATGTAGGTAAAAAAGGTATACAATAGAATCTACAGAAGCAAAATTCTCGGTGGAAAAAAGGTCAACGAAATACATTTTTAGATTCAAAATTAGGTAGTTAGCGAATTGATGGCATACAAATCGGTTGACTGTGTTACTAGCCAAAATGATGTACTATTCAATAGAATTTTTTAATTCACTGGAATTGTCCGGATTACTACCTCATAAGCTGCAATTGAAATGATGGGATCGGTAATCATTACGATTGCTGTGAAAAAATAAATGAAAGACGTTATCGAAGGTACAACCTCCGCTCTCAACAGATAAAAAAGAAGACGTTTTGATTTCACACATACCTTTGATTCTGAACTACAGCCATTTAATATTACGTGGTAACAATTTCCAGAAGGATTTGCATAAATAGCACAGCAACAAACCTCTAAACACATATCGACACATACACATATGTTCAAAATATGTACTAATATTTACTTCTAAATAACCTTCGCGAAGGCCTTGTACAGGTCAATGATTCTTGGAACTATTCCCTATGATAGAAGATACGGTCAGTCCCTTCCTTCCTTGCTACTCTACCCATCCTCTCTCCGCAACTCGTAGGATTACTATCAAATGTCTTCCAACACAAACAACAACCTCCCCCCACCCATCCAAAAAAAAAAAAAAAGACAAAAGAGACTGTTGCTCCCTCACCGACTGGGATCCAAAAACCTAGTGCCCGTATGGGTCTTAATAAAGCTCCTGAAGTGCTGTGGTCTAGGAAAGCGGCCGCATGGAGCGCTTTATAAAAAGCACACCAAATCGCAATCCAATGCGGGGGCAGCTGAGCTCTCGAAGTTCATTGGGCCTTCCCAAAAAAAGCATAAGGATCTGTGCGCCGCATCTCTCAGCGAAACTCTCCGAGTCAAAAAAAGTCCATGGTCTGGGCTAGTAGTTCAGGACCTGGAGACTCTTTTGTGGGAAGATCGAAGATGCCTATGAGATTTTCAAGCTGCGGAAAATATTTGCATCATCACCCAAATGATCGACGTATTCATCCGACACATAGTCACACATAAACTTTCGATCTCTAAGCATGCCTACAACAAGGGCAAATCTGTGGAAACAGCCCTGCACTTACTTGTTGGCGCTATAGAAAAATCCCTCGATTTCAAGGAGTTTGTTCTCACTGCCATTGTCGATATCGAGGGAACATCTTCAAAGACCCCACGCAATAACCTCAGCACTCAACAGATTCGAAATTGAAAAGCCTATAGTGACTTTTATTCACCGGCTTCTGAATAACAAAGTGATAAGCTCGAAGCTTGGTGATACCATGATCCGCAAATCTGTGAACAGAGGCACACCGGAGGGTAGTGTGCTCTCCCCTTTACTGTGGAACATAGTGGTCAACGAACTACTTGTGAAACTAGATGGGACTGGGTGTAAGGCCATTGCCTATGCAGATTATATTGCTATAGCAGTATCTGGGAAATATATATGCACCATCAAGGATATTATGCAATCTACCCTATCCAAGCTAGTGAAATGAACTAGCGAATGCGGCATAGGAGTCAATCCGCAAAAAACGGATCTAGCCCTCTTTACTAGGAAGTATAAAATGCCTAACTTTGACCTTCCCACACTATGCGGGACCCCCTTAGTACTAAGCGACAGCTCTTAGGCCTTATACTAGACACGAATTTAAGTTGGAAGCTAAATATCCATGAACTTGTCAAGAAGGCCTCAACGGCTCTCTACTGCTGTAAAAGGGCCATTGAGTGCATGTGGGGACTGCAACCCGGAATGGTTCACTGGCTATTTATATCAGTAGTCAGGTTGGGGGTTACAACGACTAAAATCAAGGCAGCTACATGCGCCACTGCAAAAAAAGAAAAAGATGCAGTTCACGCATATTGCACATCTATTTTCGCATAATTTCGTTTTTTTGCTTCGCTTCTTGTGTTTATTATTCTTTTTGAGTTTGTTCAACATTTTTCTATGTGACGAGTGATATTACAAGTTTATTTTATTCGATTGGTAAGTTGTATTAGTGAGTCTGATACGAAAGAATCTTCACGAAGAGAGAATAAGCGGTGGCATTTTTAGATTGGGTGCTGGAGAACAAAGTAAAGATTTTTTCAAAGAGTATTCGTTTTCACACTCCACTATATCCTTAATATTAAAGATGAGGACAATTCGAGAATGCTTAAACTTAAGGCTGAATCGCAAAGGCGAGTTCGCGTCGGTCTTTGATAGGCGTTGCTACCCGTTTTATCGAGCTTACGAGAATGTTGCGTCAGAAAACGGCAGCCTCAGTTTTCCATATCGAAATGAACGCGCGCGTTTACCCCACTCAAATGGTTTGAAAAATAATTTTCAAGAAAAATATGCATTACTGTAAATAAAATTCATAGGAAAAAATGAATTACGTACGGCAATAATCGTTTGCCAAAAATTCAAATTGAGAAATAAATTTAAAAATATTGTTTCACAAATGTCAAAAAGCCCGATTGACTGGATAGTAGCTCTACCTAGAAATTTATGTTCTCGCTTATGATATTACGGTCTGTAAAAACCGAACGCCCGACCGCCCCATTTCGACTTTAACATTTCATATACACGTATCCTACTGAAAATGTCAAAGCCCCAACGCTTGAACGCGCAATTGCGATATGGATATTATTGTAAGAAATATAAAGAGGTCATTGCACACTGAGGTTGAAAAGGCTATGCTAATATGGTTTACGACAGAGATAAATCTTCATGACTGACATCGGTTACAACGACATATCGGTTTTAACGACCAAATTCTTTAATCCCTTGAGGTTGGTTTTTACCGGTTTTGACTGTATATCTTTCTTTATTGGCACATTCTATAGGTGTTAGTTTTACAAATTCTAGCACTTTTTTTAAAATCATTAGCATTTGTCTCACATTTAACAACGTTTGGAAGTTCATTGAATATTCTAAAGCTTTTATATATACAGAGAATTTTGGGCTCTAGCTGTCATTGGTAGTCTTAGATCATCTATATTCCTCAAATCATAAGGCTGTAATTCTCTATCATATTTTATATGTCCCCTTAGATAATTAGGTAATAGGTTGTTCTTAATTTTAAATGCAAATATTAACATGTTCTTTATAATTCTTAGTTTTTGACAACCATCTAAGCACGTTTAACATAACATTATTTTTATTTATATTTATTTTAATATTTTTTTAACATTTTAATCTACAAATCATAGCTTTATTGTGCAAAAGTTGTAGTCTATTTAATGTGGTTCCTGTACTTAAAAGTAACATGGTTCAACAGTATTCGAAATGTGGTTTTACAATACTACTATAAATTCTGTCGCTTTGATCACTGCCACCTCCTTTCTAATAATAATCAAAAATTGAGTTTTTCTTACGAATGTAATCTACATTACATTTAAATGTTAATTTTCGTCTTTTATAATACCCAGATATTAGATATGACTCACTCTTTCTATTCGTTCATTTTCTATGACGAGATTACAATCGCAATTTAAATTAATATTATTTGTTACTTTCATGCCTTTTGTTTTCTTTGAGTTAATTTTTAATCTGTTTTGACATTACCACACATATACATTTTCCAAATCTTCTTGAATTTTTCGATGACATTCTTCTATATTTTCTTCAGAAATTTAAAGTGGGGCATCATCAGCAAACAGGACAATTTGGCAATATTTTAACACACGCTCTATATCATTGATGTAGACAATAAACAATAAAGTTCCCATGACAGACCCTTGCGGAACTCCCAGACTAACACTATGCCCCTGAACAGCCCGTACAGTTTGTGGTTTAATCTTCTATTCCGTATTCCGTAAATCCAACAGGACAAGAGATTGCACGCAGAACCTTTCTCTCGAAGAGACCAAGGTTAAGAAGACCTCCCGCTTTTAAGATTGTTCAAATCAGCTTGATCCCTCGAGAGATAGGGGGTTATTCAGTTTCCTCTTGAGCCCATAAAACAGCGGTTACCAAGATTTACTCTACTTACTATTTACTGAGGAGTAGAGCTAGACGAAGTCTTTAACTTCCTCGAAGTCCGGAACTGTACGTCCTCTCTTGAGGACAGCGTATACTTCGTTTTGCCCTCGTTCACCGCTGGATATATTTTAGTCGCTTCCATCTCAATGACTGCAAATGTCTAGCTGACGGCTGTTTTCTGCCAATGACGTCAATGATATCCGCGTATGCCATCACATGTACGGACTTCTGGAAGATCGTGCCTCTAGAGTTGGCGTAAGACTTTCACGATATTCTCCATGATTATGTTAAAAAAGTCCCATGAAAGCGCGTCGCCTTTTTCTTGTTTTGACATTGAAAGTCTGGGCGAGTTCCTTCCAACCTTGATGGTTCAGAGAAAATAGTCCATCGTCATCCTACACGACCTGCGAGTTTGGAACAAATGTCAAAAGACGAGATATAAATATAGTGCCGATCTAAAATTCTTGGGTCTTTCTCAGGGCCTGTCATAATGTGAAGATTTGATGGACGACGACGGTGGACTTCCCTGACCTAAAGCCAAACTTATAAGAACCTATAGACTGCTTACAAACGCCTTCAGGCGAGCACACTAAACGTTGGAGAAGATTTTATATGCGATATTAAGGAGAATAATCCCTCGATAGTTATTGTGGATCGGACAAACGTACTGAAATTCCATTTGTCGGGCAAGCTTTCCTCAGACCATATCAGATTGGTGCACAGATGAGCTGGTGCATGCGCCCAACCAGACCATCACCAACTACTTAAGGATTAAAGATGCTGGTAGTAGGCCGCACCGACTGCTTGTTATACTTTAGTCTTGAGATTCGCGCGGCTGTGCACCTTATAGCGGTGCGAAGGCTCAGTTAAGGTCAAATACTCTTGGAAAGTATTCCCTATGAGGAAACATGAAACTAAGATGCAACCATCCCCTCCCTTCCCTGCTACCTTATCATCACTCCTTCCGCTCTACTTCTTTTCCCGTGGGCTGGATCAAGGTGAAGGTGTCACAAAAACCGTGCCGATGGTTAGCTTGGCTGGAGACCCACTCTAAAAAGAGGCTCAGTCGCTAACGGTGTGATGGAGCCACCTGGCGACCCTCCGGGCTGATCAGCCTTAGCTGCGCACTGTGGATCCCTGCGTAGCCTGACCTTCAAAAAACAAAAAAAAACCAAAGAGACTGGTGCTCCCTCACCGACTGGGACAACAAAACCAAATGCCCACAAGAGCTCTGCCAAAGCTCCTTAAGTGGCAAAATTCAGGATAGCGGCTATCTCCACACCCTGTACTTCCAAAGGCCGCGTGGGGTCCCCCAAAACAGTGTCCAATATGGACCGACTTAACGGCCGCAACTTCGAGGATCATTGGAACTTCTATGAAAAAACACAGGGAGCAGCGTTCCGTGGCTAGAATTATTGAGAGGTTGAAAGGAATCTCTCTTGAGAACCTCTCAGAGAAGAAGAAGAGATCCATGGCCTGGGATACTAAGGTGGTCAAGGAAATGGAAGAGAGTTCCACATCGGTCACCACGTCCAAGCTTTCAGTGAAGCGTGCTTGGTCGACGGAGACGTCGCCTAATGACCCAAAGAGGCCAAAGCATACCGGTGCTCTTACGAGAATGTCGATTCGGTCATACGAATAGCGAGGCGCTGATATGTGACCTCACCATCGCTCTCATGGGCAGAGGTGATGAAGACTGTGTCATCTCTTCTGCCCATTAGAAAAATATTGACATTGGAATCAATTGCCTCTACATTGAGCTGATGAGGGAGATGGTCGAGCTCCTGTCAACTTTGATGCGTGTTGGACGAATCAAAGAGTTCATTCAGGCTTGCAATCTAGATCTCCCAACCCACAGCTGGAAGATTGCAAAGCTTGAGGAACCCAAAGGGGAGGAGGACCAAACTAGCACCAAGCTAGCTGTGGAGACTGCAGTGGTGGAGGCAGGATGCCCTGCCATGGAGGAACTCAAACCCACCACCTCTATGTCTGTCGATAACGTGAAGGCGTTGCCAGCCGTTACTACCCGATGCGCGTGGAGGTAACTTGGAGTCCTAACCTAACCAAGAGCTTCGGGATCGGGATTGATTTCATCAATCGACCTCTAACTTGGTAGTACACCTCCAAACAGTCAGGGGTCATCTTTTGAGCTTTCTGACAAGGAAAACACAACGCTAATAGAGAAGGTTTCCGTTATGGAACTAACGGAGGGAGATTCCGAAAGCCATCCTGGGTGATCCAAATTAACATGCACCACTTTACCGCGGCCTCGGCCTCACTCCAAGAACCCCACCCAAGAACCCTGGATCGTCAACGATCAGATCTGTGGACTCGGGGCGCGGAACTTTAACGTTTTCTTCGCAAGGAATATGTGTAAGTCTAGAGCCTATACACTTGAGAAGAAATCTCTAAATATCTACGTTCTCTTTCATCTGGACTCGGTTACCGTATGCCTGGAAACTGGTGTACAACGTATGTGATTGACTTCGGCGTACATGGCAGATGATCATGGAAGACATCTGCCGACGGAACTGCTGAAAAGTATGGTCATCCTAGGGTGTGATGCCAACGCATACAACCATACCATCTGGGGTAGCACAGACATTAATAAAAGAGGTGACCTACTCGAAAATATTTTAAGTAGCAAGCCGGCAATTTGTAATCTAAGTAAAAGCCCAAACCCATAAAATCCATTTCACACGTTGGATTGCAAAGAGGTGCCCAATGACTACGTTGCGTGTGCAATCCACTCTTCCATAAATCTAAGAAAATTTCTAAGTTCATGAATTATTATTAATTATTCAAAAACAATTTTAAATAAAACAAAATGTATTCTTTCATTCATAAAATATCGTAGAAACAACACATAAGGAGCACCCGAATGAATTTCTATGGAAACATCTGTCAAAAGCACAGAAACTTAAAAGTTGTCCAGTTCCATCCGTCGTGGTGAATTTCTTATTGACCCCACTTTCATTGTCAGCAACAGACAAGAGGTCTTAGACCTAACTCTTGCCTCAGACCATATGTCGGATGATATTAGAGAGTGGAGTCTCAAAAGAACACTCCTTCTCTCATCACCGATATCACCTTCAATGTAGCTAGTACACCCCCTACGGTAACTTCCTTTCGGAATATAATGGAGACTAATTGAGTTAAATATAGAAAGGTGGTGAACAATCTGCTACTAAACTGCTCAAATCCAATTGACTTGATTCCTCAGTGGAGAAATTCACCGCGGTCATGAATCAAGCTCTTTTCAATTCCTGACCCAACAGTAAAGTAAGGGGGAAACCAACAAACAACTTCGTAAGACTTGCAGAAAGCTCTTCATTAAAGCCAAAAGCGCCCACAGTAAAGCCGATTGGGACTCCGACAAGAGAGCACTCAAAACCTTCAAAATCGAGCTGAGGAAAGCAAAGTGACCATCTTGGAGACCCTTCTGTTGAAAGATCGTAGAATACTCCGAGACCTCTAGAATCAGGAAGGTTCTGGCATCAACCCCCAAAATGCCCTGCCTAATTCAAAGGGCAGACGGCACCTAGACCACCTCTAGTACAGAAAGTCTGGAACTTCTTATTGACACTCACTTTGCAGGCAGGTGTGATAGGATTGACTCATCTAACATAGGGAGCAGTCAATCTTATACTTTTCGCACCTCTTTCAGAGTGAAGGTCGACAGTGTCATTTGGGCCATTAACTCTTTCAAACATTACAAAATGTAAGGACCTTATGGAATCTGTAGAGCTACAACAGGTCGCTGACATAATGTCTCCCCGACTGTTCACCATATTCCAGAGATGTATGTATTGATCTAGGACGTACCTACACCCTGAAGTATGACCACTGTTGTCTTTATTTCGAAGGCAGGGAGAACCTCTCACGTGAACCCGAAGGACTTAAGACCAATCAGTCTATCAACCTTCCTGCTCAAAACTCTTGACAAATTGATCGACATACACATTAGAAGCACAGACCCGTGAATAAAATGTCGATCTCTCAGCATGCATGTAAGAAGGGGAAGTCTGTAGAAACAGCCCTTCACTCTCTAGTTGGCATCATAGAAAAAAACCTCGACCATAAGGATTTAACATTACTGCATTTGTTGACATTGAAAGAACCTTTAACAACATCGAACCCCATACAATTACCTAAGCGCTTTACCGGCTCGGGATCGAAAAGTCCTTAGTGTCTTTTACTCTCCAACTTCTCAACAATAGTACAATACGATATATATATTAAAACAGACTTAGTCATCTTTACAACGAAATACAAAATTCCTGCCCCCTAAAATTAAGTAAACTAATTTCTGGGCATTATTCTGGACGTGAAGCAATAGGCAATAGATCTCTTCGATAGATTGAAATATGTGGAAGGAGCTTAGCTCTGGACATTGTACAATACTCTAAAAATTCGAATCCCTAATTCGAATACCTACCAGAAACGTGATTTGCTGGGCTGTAACATGCAGCAGTACATCAACACAAGGAATTGTATGTTTTTACACAGAATAATAAATAATCGTAGTCCGCCGTATTTATATAAAAGACTTAATTTCACTCGGTCTTTTAGAACCACTAAATGATTGCTACGAGAAGGCATAATGTTCCCTTTTCGTAGGAATCATTTATGCTCTTCGTTCTTATTTTTCGTCACACTGTTACTGACTGTGGAATTCTTTGCCTCTGCGTATCTTCACAGATGGATCGAAGATGGGCGAAGGCGTGGGTGGAGTCTACTCTAAGGATCTGAATTTGCAGCTGTCATTCCGACTACCTTCTCACTGTAGCAACTCTTAGGCAGAGCCTATATCGATAAAGGAAGCTCTTTCCTGGCTTAACAAACAATGTAATGTAGGGTGCAGATATTGTCATCTGTTTGGACAGTCAAGCAGCGATCAAGTCTCTGTGTGCAGTCACATTTAATTCTAAGACTTCCCTCAATTTCTGTCGATCTCTTAACGAGATGGGAAAATATTTCAGCATCCAATTTATGTGGGTGCCGGGACAGAGTCACTTCCCACAGATTGGCGAATCGGATGAAGTCGCTAGAAAGGTACCACATCAACACTCTTTCCGGACGGAGAAAACCCGTCCATGCCTATCGCTACTACAAAACATCCCGCGACAGGCCACATCTTAGAACTCTCATCGGTGTCATAACTTGTCACTCTCCCATTGGAATTCAAGCCTCAAGACCCTTGATTATTATATATTTGTATGCCCTGACAGAACTAAGTGAGATAAGCAACAGACAGCTCCATCGCTTTATCAAAAACTCCAGATGGTTTGCGAGTTTAGATTTACTAGATCCTTGTGGTAGCACAACGGGCTTACCTTCGGCCTAAGTGTGGCTACCTTTTAGATCGTCAGCCACTCTAAGCCACTCTAAGATTCTCATCATCGACTGCGATTGTTCTCAATTTTTTCGATATCTACTGGATAACTGTTTCACCCCATTTCACAATCCTGCCATAGCACCACTCCATTTTCACGATCGCGCGTTTCTCGTGATCTTTCTTCTTCCTCCTGAGAAGACGGGTCTCTTCCCTTCGTCTCTGTTCGTTGCATTGTTGCTTTGTATACTTCCAGCGTCGCTGTATGTTCCTGCCTGCACACGTTGTCAAACCATGGGTTCCTTCATGGTGGTATCGTATAACCCAGCGCATCAGTGGCAGCATCAGTGCCTCCAATCTTCTTCGATTGTTTGCGCAGTCGGTATCGAACTTAGAGAGAGATTCTGGGACACTCGATCCGCAATGATCCTTGGAATTTGTTCCGATTTTAGCTGTACGACGTCAAACCAAGTGGTGTCCTTTCTCGACTCTCTTTGATTCCATTAATATTAAAGTGAGTTGTTCAGTTCTGAGTGGATTTCAAGCAAATATATAATATATGTTACTTCATTCGTTCCAAAATCGAATTTGGAATTGAAAAAAATGTAAAAAACAAAATTAAAGCAAGCAAACAATAATAAATATTTGTACATACATACATACATATGTATGTATACATTTTGTACATACAGCATACGTATTTTTCTCGCAAAAATTGTCCAAAGCGACTTTCTCATTGTTCTTCCTTACTTATTTATTATTTTCAAACAAATTTTTCTATTCCTTTTGTATACTGCGTTGTCTTCAAACAGTACTGGTCACTATAATTAATGGTTAATCAAATTTGGATTTCTAGATTTTTGTTAATTTGGAATATTTTCTTAGGTACTGAACTGTCAAACAATCAGCGACATCTATGAGCAAAATATCTTCAACTGCTTCCATAACATGAAACAGCTGCTCCGTCTCAGCAAACTAGAGAGTGGTAATAGTTTCTCATTAATTCCACTGTAATCAAGTGTCGCCACTGAACGTGTTTCGACTGCATTCCACGGATTCCTCACATGCCATTCACTGAAATTTTCAAAGTGAAAAAAACTGCCGTCGCGCCGCGGTGGTCGTTCATCAATCCTTCTTGAGTTGTCTTGTTGGAATAGCCAGTGCAGTTTGTTGTTAAAAACCCCATTTAATTCGCGAAGATTGTAAAATAATACAAATCTTTTAGCCACTAATGCAAAATAATGACAAGAAGTTATCTACATTGTTCGTCGCTGTAATTGTTGTTAGTGGAGTGTCCCCAAAGATAGAAGAAAGAGAGACAGAGAGAGAACGGGCATTGTTAATCCCTTCTGGCAGCGATTTAGAGAGGACCAAACCTTTCTGTTTGTAAATTGTACATTTTTAGTGGATAAGTGGAAAATAATTAATTTCGTTGTCGAATTAAAAAAATATAAATTCCACTCCCAACGCACATAAAAGAGCGGGGCAATATAAAAGAAAAAAAAAGAGGTTGCATTGCGTGAGAGAGAGGCCCAGCGACGACCTCACCAAGTGAAATCTTTGTTGTTAAGAGAGGGATGTAAAATTTCGGTAGTCGACATCGTCCACAGCCCGTAGTGTGGTATGCAATTGGATGTAAATCCTCTGCCAAGTGTGAAGTGAACAATTTTCTTTTCATAATAAAAAAGTGGAAAGCAGTAGCAGTAAATAGTAGAAAATTTAATAGAATTCTGCTCTCTCCTAAGCCCGTTCGCTGTCAGTTGTGTGGAATTTGCGCGATCATTCGTAGTGTTGCTGTGGTAATTGTTGTCGGTTCCGTACCTTTCGTATGAATTGTGCTCCGTCGTGTTTTATTGTAATTCCTTCTCTACTAGTGTTGGTTGGATTCATCTCCTGTGCCACCGTCCCACCGTTTCGTCTTTTTCACCGACAGTTGCGTTGTGCTTAGCAGGCGTGCTGCTTTTTTTTTTAAATTATTTCGCTTGGAATGCGGTCGTCCCCATCTTCAATCTCAACATATTATATTTGCAGTGCAGTGCAGCGGCTAAGTCGTCATATTTGCTATTTAGGTGCTACTCTTGTAGCAAATGCATTATTGCTTAATCAACGTTCAACGATTTTTCGGGTTCTATCATAGTCAGTGTGATAATTTTTCTGTAATTTTGAACAATATCGATTTGATTTGAGCTTGTCCTCGAGAAAAAGAATACAAAGCAGTGTCCTTGTTGTGAAAAGGAGAAGGATATACCGGTGTCCAGGTGCTAGACAGAACGGCTGCTGTTCAGCCATCTGTTAGAATAAAAGAGAAAACCGACCTAAAAAGGAGGAGAGGAGACAAATAAACCGAATCCTGGGTATATTGAATGTCAGTTGCGTTCATTGTTTTGCCTGCTGGTGTACCGGTATAGAAAGTCGATCGTTTTTCGTACGGGTTTGTTATTCCAATAAGGAATTTTGGTGAATTGTAAAAAGGGAAGGAGACTGCTTGAAGGTTTTATCTCTAAAGTAAGGATTATGGAATCTCCACTTGAAGTATTGTCAAGAGCTGCAACTATGGTTCAGGACAGCGCAAATGGTAAGTGTTTATTTGCATTCAAGTTACATTTAACGCTACTTTCCAATATACAAGTAATTAGTTCCCAAAATATATTAATTCCTGAAATCTCAGTGGGTTTTCCATATAAACAAGAACTTTAAAAGAGTGGCGCACTCTGACAGTTCCTCCACAGCTTTCTACAAAATTAAATTGATAACTTAAAAATAAACGTTTATCATTGTGTAAATAGTGATAGTTAAAGGCAACCTATCGAGCACTTGGAGTTGGATTTACCATTATGTGCGACAATACGTTTAAGAAGTTCTTTAAAAACCTGTCTAATCCCACTGGTTCAGCTGTACAGAGGAGGTGTTTAGCAAGGGTTGTTTGATTTGCCACCTGTAACTTTGATGATTGTAGGTCAATTTTAACATTTATTAGGTGTACAAAAAAGAGTAGCGAGAGAACTTTAAGCAAAAAAAAAAAATATTTTGTAAGAAATTTCTACGAAAATTAATCTAGATGGATGAATGAAGTAATAAACTTCGTTACAATAAGAAATAACGGCGGAAAGGAAATATGTATCTTAAGCTGCTCATACACGTGTGTCTTATATTTCAGGTTTGTGCTATATATTGATTGGGGGAAATTGTACATTATGTATTCCGTCATTTGTGTGATGAACGTACCCACATATTGTTATTGTATCAGGTAGGACAACAGGGAAACAATGTTGTGGAATATACCTAATGTAGTATAATTTTGACCGTGCAGGGGCCTATTTTAAATGGCGAGAGCTAAAATTGTTACCTACTTAGCATATTGCTTCAGTCTTACTCTAGGATTATTATTTTCATGATATTCTTACATCTAAGTTCACTCTACTTCCTTTGGAACGAAATCGAATGTTGCCCCCTAGTTACTTCGTGGTTGAAAACACCAGTTAGTTAGCCTCCCATCCCACTCAGCTTTCATACCAATCTCTCAACATCACTTCTTGCCGGCAAACCATTTTCACCCATCTCACTTATCCACCAGTTTTCACTGATATGGTCTATCTCCCTTATGTAAACTGAAATCTCAATTGACACTGAAATTCTGTCCGTCGCGTCATCTGGCTCGTTGTTGTTTTTTAACTAATTCTCCCTGTTTCCATTACGTTGGGCAAATTGTCTGCCTATTATTTTGTTTTGTCTCTTATTATTCTCTCTAATTATTTTCGTTTGTCCTTCTCATCTTTGGGTTTAGCTATCTATCATGCTATTAAAGGGGGCGATGTAGCGAAGCGTAAAGACCCAGAGAATCGTCTGCACACATGTGCGTTGTGTACTTGGCTCGGCATATTTTGTATCTACTCTTCCAAAGTTTCTGGTCACTTTTAATCGTTTCTTCTCTCTTACATTCTCTTTTTTCGTAAGGTTTTTGTTTTGCTTTCGTTCATTTTGTCTTCAATGTGGTGGTGAAGTATACTTCTGTTATCCAAGTTGGCATCTGTCGTGGTTTTTCTGTTTTTTTTTTGTTGGTTTCTCGAGACGAGCAATGAGCAACCATATGGTGAAACGAGAGGTTTTTGATATGCCTTTCCATACGAATTTGTTTTTGTGTGTATTTCGTTCGACTTGAGTTCAGAAAAGTTCACTTGACAGCTTTACAACGAAATTGATCTTTGCTTAACTGTCGTCTGCTCAGTGTGCGTACATTAAGGACAAGACTGTAGGGACGGGTTTTGATTCTCCAGTAAGTAAAAAGATTGCTAAGTAACTTGAATATAAGACACTATAGCAAACACAAATTATTCAATAATAAACTAGGTAGTGGCAGGACCACCTTCGATAAAAAGGCAGACTCATATTAATATACATTGTATAAGTATGGTGAAAAGTTCTACATTTGCACTCATACATACAGCGCTCAGTGTGCTACAGTCATTGCAACTGAAATTATCACTTGAAGATTTACACAGAGGGCTCAAAAACAAACAAGGACACCGAATTAGGAGTATTCGCGATGTCGCCGGACATATCATTTTCCCTGACTCTTCGACTGCCCAACCATTGTAGTGTATTAAAGGCGGAAGTTAAAGCTATCTAAGAGGCTGTACGCTTACTGTCGATGAACCTGATAGGCGGGCTATCTATCGTCATTTATATAGATATTCAGCGGGCCATATAAGCTCTGGATACACAATCAATTAAATCGAATGTGGTAAATCTTTGCCGTCTATCTCTTACGGAGATAGCGGTTAGATGCAACCTAACCCTATGTTGGGTACATGGGCTTTGTGGTTTTCCAGGCAACGAAAGGGCCGACGAGTTAGCAAGATTAGGGGTGGGACTGCCACTGGCAAATAATCGGGACACCCCATATTCCTCACTCTAAGTAATAAACACCATGTTACTTACTAGATGCCTACGACTTCGCTAATCGGAGATGGATGGATTTAGATACATGTAGGACTTCGAGGTTTATTTGGCCCTCACTAAATCCAAACAAAACAAATACACTCCTAAAACTAAACTGGAATGCAATAAGAAACGTAGTGGGCATTATCACCGGCCACTACCTTCTCGGTATCCATGCCAGAAAAATGGGAGCCCCCCACAACGACCACTACAGAAGCTGTAGAGACGAGGAGGAGGAAGAAAATACGCTTCACGTCCTCGGCATCTGTCCAGCCTACAGCAACTACTTTTTCAGTAACCTAGGGGAAATGTCACAGGAGTGGACTTGTCAAAATATGCCACTAGAATACCATTATGTAGTCTCTAGGTTTATTTCATTTTTTTTAGGGTAGTCCCTTTGAATTTAAGAGGAGCCGGTGGAAAGCACAGTGTAGTGATAGCAAGGATCCAACCAGGATCTTAAGTGGACCGCAACTGCTACAGTGGTGACAATCACTCTAACCTAATCAACCTAAATAAACCTGTAAGTGCGCTATCTATGATCGCGAGAAAAATATTACGCTCTTTGTTCTCAAATATATGCGGAAGCACTCCGAGTGATAATACATTTTCACTCTATTTTAATCAATCTCATACCAATATCCGACGTCTCTGTTCCATCCCTTTATCCACATCTTGTTAAATTGGAACACAAAGCGAGTTATTTCTTACTTTACTACAAGGTGGCGTGAGCATAAGAATGAGAATGAAGAGGCATCGTGACCAAACTGCTCTCAGTGGTTTGCGTCGATGGACATTTGTTGTGCGTTTTTTTGTGTTTATTGGCGTAGGTAAAATGATTTCACTCATAATTCAAACGATTCTCTCACACTTTGCTCTGTCCTAAGAACAAAATAGGAAACGAGATTTGAGTCAAACCACTCTTCGCTCCGTACAATTCTTTACAGATTATTGGTGTTAAAAGAATATATAAAAATATATGGAAATGTGGACTCGAAATCTGATTACTTTTGTGATTGATCTGATTACTTCAGTTTATTAATATGATTGATTGTAATCTGATTAAATACTACAAATTGTAATCAATCTGCTTACTTTTCATAACGATTACAAAATGTAATTGGTAATCTGCATGATAGACCAGATATGTGATATGTATATGTAAATACATGTGTGTGTGTCATGCGTGAGCTGTGTTGTCGGGTGTTCAGAGAGGTGTCATGTGTGCTGCGTTGGGTGGTGGGAAGATATATTTTAAGCTAACAAGGGTGATGGTGCCAGTAGTCAGCCCCTTAATTCATTTTTTTGACGTTTAATTTGCTTTAAAAGATCCGTTATTATAATAAGGAATATAATGTTCACCATTTCTGATTAACTGGAATGTGTTAGTTATGAAATTCAAGGTATTTTTTTAGTGTATTTACTTCCTAAAACAAATTATTTGCAAAAATGTTAATGAAAATATCATTTTTGAGTAGTCTGCCTCCTCTACTTCAGAAGTCGGCCAGTTAAGTATTTAGTAGTCGGCCCGAGTTTTTACATGCATATTTTGACTATTCCCGGCCATGCCAGAGCGGCCGACCTCAGAATCACTTAAAAAATGGTCTTATGTCGGCCTCCTCTCTTTTTGTTTTCAAAAAAAAAACTTATGATTTGTGTTCCATAAACATTAGAAAGAACATATTTATAAGACAAATATAGTAATATAACGGACTACTGTCAATATTTCACTGATTTTAAGACATTTTTGTAAGCACTCCCACTATTTTTTTTTACTAAAATCCCGACGTTTCACTTCAAATAAGAAGTTGACTCAAAGTTATAATTTTAATAAAGAAACTAGCAGGTGCATTGCAGCAAGCTTTTGCTTACAGACAAGAAATCTGTTGAACTTTTTTTCCGCATCATTTCTTAGCGCTGCCGCCGACTACTGGAGTAGGCCGACCTTACGTGCCATCACCCAATATCAAAAATTTGGGAACGTGGACCTGAAGTTATTGTTACCTGTTGTGTCGAAGGGAGTAATAACAGAAAGTCTTACAAATCACTGGACGCAAACGAGAAAAGACAGTATTTTGATATTGTCAGAAAATGCAGTTTATAAAGATTCTGAGCCTGAATGTTTGTTACATGAAGCAGATGACGATAGCGAACAATGCACATTCAAACCCCCTTAGAAGATCATCTTATGTCAATATATATTTCGAACAGTAACGAATACGATGGCAATTGAATGCTAGAGAAGCTACAATCAGCAGCACTTACATTTTTGCAGCATTTAAATTACATAAGAAACTTAATTGTAAAAATTCACAAAATTCACAATGCACTGTTGATGATAGATTATAGACAAACAAATTAAGAGAACAAGCCCTCCTAATAAAATTACAAGCCTTTAATAACTGCAAGAAGTTTTCAATTGAGACAACAACAGTCAAAACAACAGTCACACTAATTAGCTTTAGGTCTTTTTTGGAACCTTATCCATGCGGTGAAATAGATGGAGTTTATCTTAATTTAATTTTCTTAGATAAGAAAGATTAATTTATGCTCAGTTTCAATGTGTAAAATTCCACTTTTGTTTTAAACTTCAGGTCAACGAGTTAAGTTTCACAGTTCCGTTTAAACATTTAACTCGGTTCAATTTATAGTTTAATAAAAGGTTATACTTACATACTTAATCAGCAGGCCAACGAACCATGGAGGGTCCGCCCGAGAAGTCGTTGACGGTCTTGTGTGCTTCCATTCATCAAGACCAAGCTGTCTTCCGTCCGCGATGACTTGTTCTTAAAAGCATCAATCCGGTCTTCCACGTCACGAAGCATGAAACTCTGATTGGAATGCTCTTTGCTGGAGCATGGGTGCCATGCCCTTGATGTGGCCGAGCCAGTGGAGTCGACACATTCCTGCCTGAATTCTCGAGCCCAACTGCTTCACAACAGGGCGGCTTTAAAATCGATGAAAAATTGGTGCGTTCGACCAGTCGTTAGTCTTCGCCAGCATTTGCCTTAGTGTGAATATTTGGTCTACAGTCGACTTGCGGGCCGAAGCCGTAGCCGTATCAGTACGTGCCGATTAGTGCGGTGCAAAACGGCTTTAAGCGTTCATACAGTACGCATGGCTGTCATTGCGTAAGACGACGATCGTCTGACGACGTCGTTTCAACGATTGTACTACTTCGCGTAATGCTAAATTATTGAATCGTCGACATTGTTTTTGACGATTCACTACTGACCCGACGATTAAACGATTAAACGATTGTGATTGAACGATTGCTATTTTACAATCGTTTCATACTTCGTGTTTAGTTGTTGTTTAGTTTCGTTTTGAATTTTTTAATAAAAAATTTTTAAAAAAAATGCGTCGGCATTACAATGTTTTGCTTTTCGATGACGAAAAATGTGAAAATTCTGTTGGACTATTGCGAAAGTGAAGGACGCTTAGAGATGCATCGGATCCTCTTTCACTTTTACACGAAAAGGAAAAAATATTATTATTTTAAAACAATAAACTTGCTAAATTGTATTTTGCATTTTAGTTTTATTCAACGTTTTCGCTTATCAAAAGAGACGTTTGTACTAGTGCTAGAAATGGCAAACCTAAGGAGCGCCTCGCGGTCAACATATATTCATTGAACTTGGTTCTACCTTGGAGGTCCTAGCTGGAGGTGGCTACCAATGGTTGGTTCGCATCTTCATCCGTCTCACTGTTCGCTCTGTTCGGCTCTCCGTGCACTTCGATAGCACCATAGCAATTCGAAATGCTACCTGTCACAGCAGTAAGAAGGGAAGCCATCTGAATTGATTTTCCTCCAGTTCGGATATTAGATCCATCTAATGAATGAGAACTTCCATTGCCCTTTTGTTGCTGACCTAGTGTGTTGATTAATAAATCAATTAATTGACAAAAAGTTATTTAATACTTACATGTTTTCGAATTTGGACTTCAAATGAATAGGGGAATCGTCAACGAATTTCAAAAGTGACAGCATAAATTCCATTTTCTATATGATAGTTAACGTATTTTGTAGTTCTCAAACTGACTCCTATTTGAACGATTATCGACACGACTGTACTATTCGATTGTAATGTTACGCGAAGCAAACTTTTGACGACGTCTTTTAATACAACCGTTTGAACGACGATCGTCTTAAAAAGTTACGCGACGAGAGCCCAGGATCTCAAAGGCGATGTTGGGCAGATGAAATTATTGGTATCAATTTCTGTTAAAAGGTTTTGACATATTCGAAGAAGTTCATTGCAGTACTGATTTTTTGCACCAATTGTGCTAGTTGCAAATCATACATGAGCGAAATATGTACATGCGAAACCAAATACCTGAGTATGACAAAACAACGCGAAGGGAATCGTCACATGCACATGCCTTTTTGAAGAAAAAATTTTAGAGCATTCAATGCATTAAAAATTCAAGTTCGAATTTCTGAAAGATTTGAATCAGATATGAAGTATTACAGAGATGCCCGATTTCTACTCTATTTTCCCTTAAGACTTTTAACAATTGTTTTTTATAACGTGTTCATAAACCAAATTGACGAATCAGAGGACGGCATTTACGTTATTTCGTGAATACCCGTCAAAAATTCATGAATATCCGTCAAAAAGGCACTCAAATTCTTCAATGGACTAGGGTACAATCAGCTGTGAAGTCGGCTATCTCTGTAATACTTCATTTCTGACTTGAATTTCAAAAAGATGTATTTTTTGAGAATTGAAGTTTTATAGATGTAGTTTGAGAATAGTTTGTGATATTTAGGTATATGTATTTAGTCAAAAAAAACAGGTGATTTCACAATATTTAAATAATCCAGTTTGATAATTGTAAATACATTATCTCATAGCACTGAAGATAAAGGAAAGTCTTAAAATTATAGTTACAGCAGAACCTCCATATAACGGACTACTTGGGAAAGTCCGTCATATAATCTATTTTTAAAACAAATCAACTGTACTATAGTATAATATAATATAAAATTGGACAGTCCGAGACGGACCTGTGCCTAGCTTTTACAGCAACCATTCGTGTGTTCTTTTATGGGTGGATGAGACCACCTACAGTATAATGCCAACTTCGAACGGCGAAGTTTGAGAATCTTTTTCTAGACAGGAGTATTTTTTGTGCAATGTCAGCGACTGGGAAGAGGAGCAGAGAATTATGAAAGTTGGTAAATTTGGGTATCGAACCTGGCTTCCTCGGCGTAGGAGTCGACACATGCCACATTGCACAGTGGTTAAGAACTGGAAAAAATACTAAAAATGAAATTTTCCCAAAATTTTGGCAGGTTATTTCAGGGAATATGCGAGATATATAGCTCTAAAGTTACCCTCTATTTTAACTTTGAAATTCAAAATGGTTTTTTTGATAAAAACCTAATTTATCTAATAAATATTGTATAAAAAAAAAAGTTCTTGACCAGGTTGCTGAGAACAGCGGCATAATGTACAGGAGGGACCAATTGAATTAAACAGCAACTTTTCTAAAAAAAACATTTGTTTTCACCATAAGGAATTGCGGTATCTTCATGAAATTGGGACTATATCTTCCTGGGAACTAGTATAAAGTACCATTATCTTAAGGTTTGTGTGTCAGGACAGGAAACTGATTGAAATCGCAGGAACAGATTAGCTTGCACGCAAATGCAGCCATTGGACCATAGCGAATATCTATTGTTCAGTGATGACACAAGAATTGATTGAATCTCATCGGATAATAAAGCCATTATACACTACCAAGGTCAGAGCCATTTTACACAGAGTACACCCAACCAATGCTTAAAAATATTGGTGGAGAGTTTTCATGCGGGATGATTGCATCCATCGTCGTGGCTTCGTGTTGCTCCAATTTGAAAAATAAAAGGACGGGGTAATGGATATACTGGAATACTGCGAAATATTGGAAAATTGTATGCTGTCATATGACGACCATCTTCCCATTACTTGGATATTTTAGCAGGATAATGATCAAAAACACACTTACAATACAAAGTGGGTGGAGAAAAAAAATTAAAATGAAAACTTTTTCTACCTGGCATACAAAACCTATGTAAACGGTACTTTACATAAGTACCCGGACTTTGTACTCTATTCTACATTGAAAAAGGAAAATATGTAAATATGTTTCATATTTCATGAAGATTTCATGCACAATTTTCAGTTTCAGGATTTAGGTCGGCAAAAAGAGAAGCATATTTTTCGATGTATTCTTGCAAAACTGATAAAAATTTTATTTAAGAACAGGTAATATCATAACCTTCAGTGAAATACAGTAGAATATTAGAAAGATGAATAGATATTTAACAGGTTACATTAATCTTTTCGATAATGAAATTATAACGGATATATATATCCACCAAATAACATTTAATTTTATTTAAGAAACAAACAAGAAAAGTTTTTTATGCAAGGTGGACAAATAGACTTATTTAGACGTTATTCTTAAAAAACTGCTCTATGGTAGACTGTCGCCAGACAGAAATTCGAAATTCTATTCCTATTATATGTCCGTATATCTGACTGATATAAGGCATAAATACATTATATCATTAAATTTTTGGATTCAGTTTAAAATAGCAGGTTGTGCCAACTCCAGTGAATCGTTGCTGATCTTTTTCGAATCGTGCGAAAAACCTGGTAAATGTAAGATTCCGAACTACGTATTCAAGGAAAAGATTGACGAGCGCAGAATACCATGATAATAAAACGTGTGGACCGTTAAATATTTTGTCGTACTACACTTGATGATTCCAAGAGTTGAGTTGGCCTTGGCTATGATTAATATGTGTATGCAACGAGCATTAAAGCATTATAACCAAATCTTAGGCACTGTTCTTACGGGAAGAATGAGAGTTATATCTTAGTAAATAAATTTATACATTTATTTCAATCAAGTTTAAGTGCATCTTTCACAACTCAAGTATGCTCTTTGTATCTGGCTGTAATTGCAATACTTTTGAATATCGTCATATCATAGTATATAATAGACACACATAATAATATCGTTAGTAAATATTATAAACAATTAAGGGTCTAAGTAGCTTCCTCGAGGTACACCATCGATACACGTTATATCGTCTTGAGTAAATAATTTCCAATTTTAGGTCGGTGCTTGGGAATACGAAACGATACGTGGAAGTCGACCACTATTTGCCATACTTTCGAATGGTTTTCGAACTGTCGAAAGTTAGTATATTCTTCCATAATTTAAGATATTGTTCTTCGAACTATTTGTGTACTGCTAAACCGCTTCGTCATAAGCACTCTAATGTTAGGAGTTTATCACAACGTGCCTACTTTGCTCTAAGTGTGACTGTATTCTGCAGTCACCCACTCCTATCTAGCCTATGGGAAGCGATTGTGAATGGTTAAGTCTTGTCATAGCATATGATCTTCTCTAATGAATATTTCAATCCAAACCACTTCGTCAGCTATCAACCCCTTAAATTCGCTGGCTGATCGATAGTTACCGTACCGTACATAGTATTATTGAGTAGTATACGAATACGATTTGTCGAACTCCATGTTAATCGTTCTCGTTTCTAGCGCTTGTGAATTGCATAAATAAAAGGATCACACACCCACACAAAGTGAATTCAACAAACCATGGCATATTGCTTGTGTACCAGATCACGCATTGAACGCCAAGATAGCAGCACTACTGAACTCATTTATCACGTATCCTCGATTTAATTTCATCAATTAGATTGCCCAGAAGTGCTGGTAGATGGCGTTGGTTACATTCTTTCGTGCAGACCTATACGTAACTTAATACGATGTCTGATGGTTGTCTGGGCTTCATTTACACACTTCAATGGAAAAACCAAACAAGAAATGTTTGACTGTTCTGTTAAAGAATTTTATGATTACCGAGAAGCGAGAAAGGGTTCGTGGAACATGTCAGGGAATTGTGTCTACTGTTTCAGTGCTATGACCCAATTTCTTGTTTCTTGTTCGACAATCTTTTTTGTTATGTCACAAGACATTTAGTTAAAATCATTCCTGGAACTTAACACCGACATTTGTCCGTGAATCCGAAACAGCTGTCGCCAGTTTCCAGTGACAAACAGAAACACAAAGCGGATACCAGACAGCATGGTGGCATAATGGCATATGTCCCGCCAAAAAGATATATTTTTTTTCTCTTCTCGATTCTATAACATTGACGCTGACAATGGTCTCACTCAGATTCTGGTTAAATTGTCACATATGTACTTGTTTTGCATTTCATTTGCAAAAATGTTTGCTACCAGTGGTTATTTGTTTTTGCTTGGCATTTCAGTAATGTTGCCCAGTAAAGAGTAAAGCCGATAATGGGTCGTGTGAACAAAAATTTATTGTGAGTTTTCTTTCAGCATTTTAGTGGGCCCCTCTGTCTTATATAAAAAATAGATTTCGTTCAGATAAACAAAAACCCTCCGCTCACATATTTTGACAGTTGGGTGTTCCCTTTACTTTGGTGTGGATAAAATTCCAATGGTTTGAGTGAACTCTTGAAGAAATTGAGTGTTCATTAGAGGTAACTTTAAAAGTGATGAATCTTAAAAAAATTAAATCTGAAACGGAAGAAGATGAATTTATAAATTTTTTTAATCCGTGTTTGGATATGTTAATCTTTTTAATTGTTGGTAATCATCTTTTCACCATATTCGTAGTTATGAAACTCGAAGTTATACAGGGTCTTGAAATTGCCCCCAAATTTGACAGCTCTCGACTCCACTTATCAAACTTAAAGAAGATGTACTGTGAGGACATTTTCCCATCCCCAAATAGAGAATGACCAATGCTCTGGCCCGGAAATTCTTCGAATTCACCCCCAAGGGACGACGCAGTAGAGGAAGACTACAACTCAAGTGTCGCACGTAAGTGGTCAACCAACTATGCCTGCGAAACTGGGAAATCCAGCTGGCTGCAGACGCTTTGTCGGTAGAGACCCGTGTCCACCCCCGACTGTAGCGCCACCTTAAGTCTTCGTCGTATCGACGACCACCAGTCTAATGTTTTATAATTTCTCTTTTAATCTCATTTCACTTTTTTATTTTATTAATGTTTAATTTAACCCTTTATATCGCAGTAAGAACGATTTTTTCTTATTTTTCCGTTTATCCAGTATAGGCAAAAAACGGATATAAGAACGAAATGTTTGGTTTTTTCGGACTTTCTTGTATCCGATATATGCTGTATATGTGTCAGTGGAATATATCTGCCACAATCCTCATTTCATTTTTGAGCTTTATTATATGAAAATGCAAAACTAAAAAATACGTGCTTTTATTTATTAAAATCTATTAAATAATCAACTTTTTAAAGAAATATATGCTGTTGAGTATAAAGGGTTAAAAATCTCATGTTGAACGTTAAAGAGGACATTGTTGATTCGACGAAGAGTAACCTTATTGCGTGTAAATAAAGTGTAAAATAATAAAGGTTATATGACGTTTCCAAAATGTAGGGTGTACTTTGAATATTAAATAATAATTATGTAAAAGATGATTCCGGGAAGTTTCATTTAAAAGGGCTAATTTAACGGAGGTTAATTTTAAGTTAAATTTAAAATATAGGAAAAGGTAGGAAAAGCTTCTCAAATTGGACACGAGTGGTTGCTGTAGAAGCTAAGCCCTGGCCCTTTTTCGGCGGTAGCGCCACCCTTATTATCCCATATTATTTTAATATAATAATAATATGGGTGACGCGACAGTCCGAGGTGGACCTGGGCCTAGCTTCTCAGCAACCACTTGTGTTGTGCGTGCTATTGTTCTTTCACTCGTGGAAGGGGGACCTACAGTTTAATGCCGACTCCGAACGGCGAATTTGAGAAGCTTTTTCGAGACAGAAATACTCTTTGAGCATTGTCAGTAACTCGAAAGAGGTGGAGCCGTGAATTGATAGATGGTAAATTCGGGTATCGAACCTGGCACCCCCTGCGTAGGAGTCGACGCACTTGCGCCACGGCTACCACATTATTTTAGGTATTATATTATATATATATGTACATACATATAAAGATATGCTATCAACGTTGTACAGACTTGGAAATTATGAACTAAAAAAGCACCCGCAATTCCAAGACAACCCTGAACAACCAACCTCTTTTATACTCAAAAACTTCGTCTTTTCATTTAAGGAACGAATCGTAAGAATCCACGTTGACATACTTTGTTTGATTCCAATTAAAATTCCGTTCCAAAAATAATATCCCTCACAACGAGACCTTGAACAGAGGCGCTGACGAAGGCAACATCGTTGGAAAAGAACGCTAATACATTTATACCGCATGGCGAATGAAAAGAAAAGTTTCCCCGCACACACACTGAAAGGGAAGAATCCATTGGCACCCAAGTGGAGGAATTTACGCCGAAATGTCTGCCCCAACAGTCTTGCAAACACATCGATTCCAAGTAATCGCCGCAATTAATCTATATGAGCGCAACCCCCATTCTTTCGACAAGCATACATGTCCATATAAACGCAGAAGTCGATTAAATTTATTGTCTCGTTTAATTCGGATCTGGACTCTAATTAATCCACTTTGAGCCGCCGCCGCTATCCAGTACTAACAGTAATCTAGCTTAAGACGATTTCCCCAGCTCTTGAAGACTGAATTCTCTGAGTTCCAGTGATTGTGTCTTAAAATAGAAACAAATTATCATAAAACACGGATGTGTTTGAGATTTGCATTGAGACACGAATCAGAGAGTGGACTCAAAACAGGCCCCGGAGGCGTAAGTGAGGGCGTGTGTGTGTGGGCTATGCGCGTGTTCTGGAATTCCACATGACAAGAATAAACCCGAGCATTCCTCACATTCTTCACGGATTGGTGAGAAACAGACGAGAAACTCATACATACACGAACAATCACTCAGGGACAGAACGACCTTACGGTGGGGGTTTCTGCAGCAACTTGGAATTGTTGTCATGAGAGCACACATACACAAAATGTGCAGTGCAGTCAATCAGGGGTTGCGTGAAAGACTCCCTGAGTTTCCATTTTGAGTTAATACCCGAATTCTTATAATGAATGGACAAAGTTCTGTGGATGAACGCGTCCGGCTAAAAGTCTTTCGTTATAGCCTTCGGAGCGAAGGACCGTGAGATTTTGTAAATATGTTAAGTACATATGTAGTTAATATGAAATGTAGTTTCTACTGAAAATTGTCATTGACAATAAGTTTAAATGGGTCACAAGGCTAATCGTACGATTTAATAAAGACTTTCCAGTTCGGCAAATTTTGCAGAGAAGAGTATTTCTGTTGTTTTGAACTAACTTTGAAGCAGAATTGATTAGATCAGAAATTCCATTTGTCATTTCGAACTTGGTTTGTGTTTCTTCATAAAAATTCGAAAACAGACTGCCTTAGGAATTTTGAGTTTATTTGACGAGGTTAGACTGCGAAGTAATTGAGGGAGGCTTTTTCGATGATCTAGAATCCCCGACAATCATTCGCAATGATGAATGGACGTAATCATTGACATTTACAAGATACGTATTCTCCTTTCAAGTCTTCACGTTAGTCGATGCTGTTACTGCTTCTTACTGATCGCACAGTGCACATACCACAAAATTCATGTTCTCAGTTCAGAGAAACAAGCACACGCTACTATGAGGCAGTTGATGGCATCCCATTGCTTTCGCGCGAAAATTCTGATTTTCTTCACTTTCATGAGAAAAAAATGTTGCACAACATGATAGAACATACAGAGCACTTGACCAACTGCATCGGAATGTTGTCGTCGTAGTGATAAGGTCAATTCTAATTGCAGAACTCAAGCGGCCCTACCAACCGACTGCAGGGGCAAGTCGAATGTCGGAGTTAAGGAATTGCCGCGGCGTGTAATTTTCTTCAGCATGAGTATGTATGTATGTATATATAAAATTAAATACCACAATCCCACGCCATTCCGTCGGCATAGCGTTCACATATGCGATGATTTATTTCACGCGTAAAAATAATTTTCTTTATTATTTTTATTACTTTTTTACTTGGTGGATTTTACTTGGTGGATTGTTGACAAAGTGAAAGACAGTCGTAAAGGGAAGGATGAGAATTTTGGAATTTTTTCCTCAAGATGATGGCCTGTTGTGCACATAAAATTGTTCGCTCTTTATGTTTATGATTATAAATCGGCATATTTACATCAAATTAACGTAATACTAAAATTTGAGTAATTGCTTATTATAACTGAACTATTACTTTATAAGAACACTAAAATTTTGCGAATTTACCTCGCAAAACTATATTTCATGTACCACCCATCAGACAATGCTGTACATTAAGGCTCATGAAAGAACTTGCCATCTTCTGGGGAATAGGGGAGTCATAGCGCGCCTTTCATTTTGATTGTTCTTGTTGTAAAACAAGAACCAAAAATGAAAAAAACACATCACATTTGTTCATAGGTAGGTAGTATATACATTCAGTGAACTCTCCCTCAGTCGAATTTCTCTCTAACTTAACGCTATATTTTACAAAAATGTTCCTCCAAAAACATCATCTCTAAGTCAAACTCCCTCTAACTCGAACAAATTATGGTATCCCGTGAAAATTCATCTTAGGGGGAGTCCATTGTACTTCCAAATATAGGCTGGGTACTGGTATTTACATAGTTCTGGTTCTGTCTTTTCAGCTCCAATAAGAGGTATTTCGGTATTTATTTGTTTGAAAACCAATTCGGAGTAAACATTCCTCTAGTTATAACGAAACGAAGCACATAGGAGTATTTGTATCAACAACGTGGACAAAATTATTTTTACACATTGATGTATAATAATAATATAATATGGGTGGTGCTACAGCCTCTAGAGGGCCAGGGCCTAGCTAATCAGCAACCAATCGTGTTGTGCATGATTTTCTTCTCTCACGAGTAGAAGGGACATTCAGTTAAATGGCGACTCTGAACAGTCAAGTTTCAGAAGCTTTTTCAAGACAGGTATTACTCTTTGAACATCATCAGTGATAATATGGGTGGCGCTACAGCCCGTAAAGGGCCAGGGCCTAGCTTCTCAGAAAACACTCGTGTTGTGCGTGCTATATTGTTCTCTCACGCGTGGAAAGGACCTACAGTTTAATGCCGACTCCGAACGGCGCAGTTGAGAAGGTTTTTCTAGACAATGCTCGTCATGAGGAATGTAATATGCAACGACGCTACCTCTTTAGAGTCAATAAAACAGCCCGGCAATCTTCTGCTTTCAGAAAAAAAAGTACACACCACAGTAGAAACCGTGTTAGATGTTGGAGTATAATATGCGAACATTTCGTTTTGGGGACATAAGCCTGTACCTTTATTTACATTTAAACAAAAATAACCATCTCTAGTCTTTGTATCCAGTTCCAAGTTGTCACTTAACTCAAAATTGTCAAGATATCATTTCTGTCTGCATAATTTGCCTCCGATAGAACAGACGGGAGAAGCGAAGTCTTAATCTGCGAGTTGTATCTATTCGATTTTGTATTTAATGGCCATCTCTCCTCTTTGACTTCTGGTCGATATTTTTTATTTGCTTTCCTTTCACCATGAACTGACGGACCTGAGATATCTTTAAATATCCAAAGAATTCGCATCTATTCGAGACTTTGTTTTCATTTGGCAGCGTTCAGACGGATGTTGACGTTTGTGAAAACAAAAATAGCAACTTGTGCTCAGAACAAACGTTTGTCGGCTGTATTGACTTGACTTGACTGGAGGGAATTTGTGTTTTGATGCTGATCCGTCTGTCGTGAGAACTCGTTTTGTTTTTTGCATTTTATTGAGGTGTTGATGGTGTGTTAAGGCCCGTCCTCCCGTGTGTATGTCGTAAAACTTTTTGCAGCGCATTACGTTTTCGTTCGGTTCCCGCATTAAGTGGTTTTTAAATGGAAATGTTCAGAATTTTTATGAGGAAAGGTAGTATTTTTTGATTGAAATAAAATCTTGATTGTGTATATGAATTTATTTAATAAAAGAAGTCACTCCATTCAGCGATGATGATTTGAACGCCTTTTCTTCATAAATTACATCACTGAACTTGAATATTTTGACAGATTGATGTTACTATGGAGTTTTTCAAAAATATTGGCTAAAGTTTTGAACGATTTAAAAGGGTGTTTTCATTTTGCTTGTTATTACTTGACTTGGAAAATGACAACACATCTGCTGATATCGTTTTTCTTATTGTATCTGCTCATTTAATTTTAAATAAGGGCATGTTGGCGTACATTGGATAACGCTTAGGTGATCATTTATTTTAACAGCAAATACACTTTTTGGACTTGTTTAGTAAACAATAATGTAGTAACATAATGTTGTTAAGAAGAGCGGTATAGATAGTGCAAAAAGCTGATCAAAAAGCTTTTATATATATTTCACATACCCTCAATTTTGTATACAAAAAAAAAAAACACCTCTCTAAGTTAAACTCCCTATAAGTCGAACAAATCATGGTATCTCGTGAAATTTCGACTCGGGATTCCATTGTATGTATAATATATACCTTGAGAAAGATCGAATTAAATCTCCCTCTATATTTTTAAGTTTTCTAATACTTTGTAGATGAATGTGAATTTAAGTTTTTAAAGATGAATGTTTCGTGTCCACGTTCGCGGCTCAATATCAGTCCAACATATATAAAACAGAAGCCACTCAAGGCTACGAATTGGTAGAGACAACACTCTCGAAGATGTGATTTCTTAAATGCTAAACAAATACGAACATTTTCTTTAATTTTTTTTTGCATGATTACCATCAACATCAACAACAAGAACATCATATGGCCGATCTTAGAATATTAAATGCAAATTTGCAATTGAAAAGGAGATATTCACAATGAATTGTTAATTATGACTGAAGACATGATCTTCATGCTTACTTAACAACAAGGATTAGTACTGACAACGCAGTGACAACGCTTAACTGGCCAATATATTTAATCATGAGTTAAGACGTGGAATTTAATACGATTTCGAGGTATTGAGAGAAATCGAGTATTGATATTGACAACGATTTGATCCCAAAATGGAATTCCATTTACATTACATTGATCGGCAATCACCTTAATTTAACCTAAAGGTGGTCTGATGATAAGGATCTGTCTAAAAATCTTAACAACACCAATACTATCCACTTCACCAGAAGAAGAATAAATAAGCTCCATTGTTATATATTCTTATTTATCCAACTGCTAAAGGAAGGTTATATTCCGGGGGTTATACTGAATCTCTCCTGGAACGCATATATGAAGCTATTTACGGTACTAAGTGATCTCATTACCTCAGCTGCTTTTTCTTCTTTGGCTAGCGCTACAGTCCGGGGTGGACGTTAGCCTCAGCCAACATGCCTCTCCATCTAGCACGGTCATGTGCTAGTTTCTTCCAGCCACGCACGTTCAACTGATTGAGGTCCTTTTCCAGCTGCGTGTGCCACCGGAGGCGTGGTCTTCCTTTTCCGCGTTGTCCCTCGGGGTTTGAGTCGAAGACTTTCAGAGTCGGAGCATTGATGTTCATTTGCTCTACATGGCCTAGGGAGAGAGACTCGAACTCGTTTGACCAGATGTCACTGTACAGCCCGTACAGTTCGTCGTTGAGTCTCCCCCTCCAAGCACCATCAGTACATAGGGGAAGAAGATATACGAATGACTTTCCACTAGAAGCGACCAAGAGTCTCTTCGTCCGCGTTGGTTAGTGTCCATGCTTCTGCGACTGGGACTATCAAGGTCTTATATAGCCATATCTTGGTTCTTCGAGAGAGGGCTTTATTCCTCATTTGCTTTCCAAGCCCAAAAACACAGCGATTGGCAAGCATGTTCCTTGGTTTTATCTCTGCGGTGGTGTCATTGTGCGCGTTAACTTCGGAGCCTAGGTAGACAAAGTCTTTCACTACTTGGAAGTTATAGCTGTCTATGGTAATGTTTTGTCCGTCGGTGTTGGTGGACCTTTTTCGTAGACAGCATATACTTTGCCTTTCTTTCTTTGACCGCAAGACCCATCTTCACCGCTCCCTTCTCGATGCTCACAAACGCCCCACTGACAGCCCGTTGTGTTCTTTCGATGATGTCAATGTCATCGGCATATGCGAGCAGTTGACAGATTTGTGGAAGATCGTCCCTCTAGTGTTGATGTTTGAGTTACGTACGATCTTCTCGAGAATAATGTTTAAAAAAATCACAGGACAGTGCGACGCCCTTTTTTCCTTTTTTTTCTTCAAAGGTTTCGGTAAAATCTTAACCGATATTCACGGAGCAACGGGCATTCTCCTCCATAACTTCAGCTTAGACTTCATTAAACAATACAAAACAATTATACCTAAAAGAAAAGAATGGGGGAACAGCGAGTCAGGGACTTACACACTCCAAGAACTGCATGAGGGTCGATCCCAGAAGAACCAAAGATGCCCAATATATGAATATTTCTGAACGAAGGATATTATGTGTGTACTTACTGCAATGGCCCAGTGGAACAGCAAAGCGAATTGATCGTTTGGGATGAATGCACGATGGCACACACAAAAATCAAAAACATTAGGTGGCAGTATGCTTTTGCAAGTTTTAGCGCCGGAAATACAATATTGCGTTGGCGCTGTTGTCGTCTTTCAACGCACGCAATTCAATGGACTTGCTACTCTCAATTTGGAAGAAAACCTCAATTTCAATCTCACAACACTACTCTCTTTGAAAAAGGTCCGACATGTTCGACAATGATGTGCGTTAACCTTATTACGCTCCTCTCATTTTTTACTAACGCTGCTCGACGCTGTATTTTTTGCATGACAAATACAGTATTTTGTGCATGAATTGTTAAAATATTTGGAGTAAAAATCAATTATATAATCCATCTTAGCTAAAATTCGAACAAACACTTGTGGACCAAAAACCTTTAGTGCTGTGGAAAATGGTAATCGTTATGTTGTAGGACCAAGGACTAGGCGGGCCATCTTATAGCTAAAAGAATTAAAAGCAGTTTTAATGCCATCTGTTTATATTTAAGAAACGGGGATTCGTACGGGAAAAAACACAAAGGGCGGTACAAAATTTTAAGATATACCTCTACCTTTCCAGAAAATAAACTAAGAAGCCGGTGTTAGTGCTAGTGTTTTCCAAATCACCTCAATGGCAGCGTTTTTGAGGGATTCTTGACAGCGTCACCAAAGGGTTAAGCCGCACCTGATGTCCCGCTCATTTTCTTGCTAGAAATGTTGTAAATGTAAGTCATTTAAGCAAAGTTATTGATGTAAGTTCACTGACTGCACTCCGGGTCGATGGGTTAGATGTTTGTGTCATCAATCTTTAAAATCCATGTCACATGGCTACTTGTGTGCCTGTTGTCGTGGCGGAAAACCATCAGCATTAATTCTTTAAGCACCAGAAAATAAAACTAACAATTGTGTACGACTAGATGGCGCAGTTGGTTAAGTGCCCCACTGCCCCTGGTTAGCGAGGTCCGCGGTTCGAATCGCTGTGAAAGCAAAGTTAATACGCTTTTACCTGCTTTCAAATCTGGTTTTGTCTCCATTTGCCGCTGGCATCAAATTTAGGGCACTATCACTGGAGTGGTCAATCAGTGGTAGTAGTCTGACTGGGTATCACAATGGACCAACATGGTCTAAGTGTGCTGGTGAATGCACTAGCAAACCGCCTACCTAACCTAACCTAACCCTAACAATGGTGTATCAAAATACATTACTAAAAACAATATGTTTTTTAAGTACATTTGTATTTTTTTTATTTTATTTATTTATTATATTTATTCCACTGCGAATTTAATATTTGCAGCTAAAACAGGGCAGCTTCTGTCAGGTTAACTAATACAGTACGAACTTAATAATAAACATTATTAACTTTATATACATTAATTAATTATTATTATATTCTATACAATAGTTAATTTTTGATCGAATCGATCCAGTATCATATAAAGGAGAGATAAAGTGTATCCCAAGTACTATAGCTGTACTAGTAAGTTAGCTAAGTAAAGTATGGGGCATTCAATCAATTTTGTCGGCTGTAATCTTTAACCAACATTTTTGCAGCACCCTATGTTAATTTTTTGACTTATATTGATTTTTTGTCTTAGACGTAACATACAGACGAACCTTTAGTATGTATTATATATAATTCATATATCCTTTAGATGACACAGGACTTATTGACTTATTCAGATGTTCTCTGATCTTACTAATATTTAATTCTGGGGAAAATAAAACCCGATTGTTGTTGGAGGAATAGAATTGTTATCACCAACACCTCTTTCATTGACTCTTATTTATGTATTCATTACCTTGCATTATAATGGCATTAATACGCTGCTACACTTTCGGCGTTGAAAAACTATTACATTCTGCCATTCTTCTTATTACATTATATGCTGTACCTATTCCATTCATTCGATTTGTGACCGTGAAGGCGATTATCAGGAAAAAACAAACCTATTCTCTAGTGAAAAATCTAATCTCAGATGCACATTTTGAAGACATTGAAAAAACATTGCAGCAACATGCATTATTTTAGTCTTATACAATTTTTTTTTATTCTACAAAAACAAACACTCTACTTGTCAAAACGCCATATTTTTATTTGTTGATAATTTCGAGGGACCGTTTTTGGCACTACACAGATGTGTTCCTTAGACTTAACTCACAATAAAATATAAAAGTAAAATTGAATTTCAAATTGATAAATAAGTTGAGAGGATTTAATTAATTTCCTAAGTGTAGAAAAATGACAATGTCCAGTCAAAAGTTATTAAAGCTATTATGAACATGGACATTTAAAAATATTCATCCATTTTTGTTTTTAAGTGTGCACAAAACATTTATTTGTAGCCGATGATGTTACTTATCGCCCGGCAAAGCTGTATTTGTCCTTGTTATTCTCGTAAACACTTTTGTTTTGTCAACAAGTTCGTCAAAATTACTTGTTTCTTAAAGGTGTATAAAGAAAAGTATTCTGGACAAGGTCAAGTGAGTCGGCTATGACCCCCCACAATGAACCCCAATAGTACCCAAATCCCTCCGCCTGCAGCACCTCGATGGCTTCAGCATTCCTCCAACCACTCAGCATTTCATAAACGAATCGTCCACCTCCCGCCACATTTCCAGTGCCAGTCGCAGCAGTAACTTCGAAAAGGCCACAAATATTATTCATATTTCTCGCTTCCAGCATTCCAAAGTGTGCGCAGAGATCGCCACATGAAGTACACGATATACTATTTATCGGCGACAGGCAAAAGTCACACACACTCGGCTTGTCCCGACCCAGCTGCATCAAAAGCGCGACGAGCGGGAGAGGTAGCTTTCCACACTTCGCATTCCAACTCGTATCTGCGAGATACACTCATATTCTCCAGTTTAACTGAAAGCAATTTGTTGTGAATTTTAATTAAACAAAATCGAAGTAAAAATAAACGAACTGACCTACGCTACGCGTTCGCAGTCGCCTGATGATGAGGCGAGGCGGGAAGGGTTGTGTTAGTGTCCGTGTTGAGAAATCTGGGCGGTGGCCGACACTGGTGATCGCAATGGTAATGAGAGACTGCCTTGTAAATTTGTACTCAATACACAGAAACACCGGCCGGCGCTAGCAATAAAAACCCCTCAAGAATGATGGAGAACTGTAGTGCAAGGCGGAGTGTCTATCTAAGCGAAATGCAATGGTGAGACCAAGACTGGATACTGTGGAGAAGAGCGGAGTGATGAAGGTGTCTGACTTTGAATTTTCCCATTTGAATGTGAGTTTGATTGGTAATGAGAGGCAGGCGATATGCAAATTGAAGCGAATGGATGCAGGGTAGAGCTGGAACTGGCACTAAGGTGTGTTTCGCGATAGACAAGGCGCTGGTAAATTTAGAATGTGACTGAGGTGGTGATTCGATGGTAGTTTTATGGGCATTCTGCTAGGACGAGTGACGGCAATGTTAAGTAGTGAGATCATAACAGACGGGGTAACTTCCGTTTTGTTTACTTGATGCGATGGATATGTCTATGGTTTGGGTGACAGGAGTCCTTATGAACTGATGTAAAAGTACATGCGCCGAAAGCTTGATTATCAAAATACTTGCACTGGGTTACTGTGGACATTAAATGGCGACAGCTAGAAAATTTACTGAGAATATATATAAAAAAAACGTCAAAGAAGAACAACTTGCATTAAAATTAAAGCCTAGGAGGAGCAGGCATTATATTTTTGATTGCCTTATCCGTTTTTTTTTACATTCCACAATCTCATGTAAGATAAAGATATGCATGGGACTGTGAATATAGCGATAGCAAGTTCTGTTAAAAGTTAAGGCAAGCATAACAAAAATAAATCTGAAATGCATTTCCCGAAAAGTCATTTCAAATTATTATTTTGTTCCCTTTATAAAAGAAGTGTGGCCGCCGTGGTTTAATGGGTAGGTGGGTCTTCCGCTCAATAGAAGACGTGAGTTTGCCTGTCCGCTCACCAGAAGACGTGAGTCAGTCAGCAACAAGGCAAACTTGAACAGGATAGATAATTTTATTATTAATTTGATCCTAAGGCACGAGCTATGATTTCTTCCAACTTAATAACCTTATATTGTTTTAGGTGTAGCAAAAAGAGATCATTTATTTTAGCACAATATTTAAGGCTGTATTTACCATAGTAAAAATGGTCCGATTTGTGCTCTGCCGTTGGATTATTTGCTGGCATTCTGATGGTTATGCCTTTAGCCTTCGGTGATACACAGAGAGTCTTGCTTCACAAGTCTCTTTTGAGGTGAACTTTTCACCAGCAAAATTGTTCGATATGGACAGGAACAGGATATAATCACCTGGTACTAGGTCTGGACTATTAGGTGAATTAGAAAGGACCTCCCAATCAAGCTCCCGGTGATTCTGACGAGTAGCTAACTATTTGTGTGGTCTGGCGTTTATCATAAAATTATCCTTATTTTTAGTCGTTTGCTTGACTTTTTCGTCTTTATCGAAGAAAACTGTAAAATATGGCGTATTTTTTTTGCACAAAATCGTATCTGTCTAACGGCAATCTGATCTTACTAAAGCCATCTGTTAGAAAAGTTATGGGTTTCACATTACCAACATTTTTTTTTTTATATGTTTTTTACTTAATATTATGTCTCGTGAAAGATTGCTCTTTAACGGCGAGCAGTATACGATGTTGTATCCCGAACCGTTCTCCTACGGTTCAGTACTGCGATCTGACAGTTAGCCAATGGATACCGACCAAAAGCTGCCTTCTCCGCCGCTACAGCTTCGGAATCGAAGATTATTCGGGCCGCAGCTGAGTTTTTGACGCACGGCGCAGCCATCTTATGTGTTCGATCCGTAGACCCCTGACTAGGTTCATGTCGCTGTACAGCCCGGTATGTTCGTGGTTGAATATATTCTTCGATATCAACCTTTTCTTGACATTGAAGGTCTGGTGAGTTTGTTACTAACCATGATGGAATACCGAGAGTTCGTCATCGTCAACCATGTACAACCATAACAACCTTGGTTTTTGGCAGTAATGTTAATACTAGGCATGGCTTTGTATATCTCGTCTCTATGGACGCTATGATATGCGGCCTTGAAATCGCCTTACTGTGAGCGCCGTTAGTCCTAATGCCATAGATCTCTTCCGCTGCAATTTCTATTAGATGGTCCTGACCTGATATTGGGAAAAAACCTTCTCGACCTGACGTCCAAGTATGTATGTCGGAGTAGCTCACGAGTACTCGTGGGCTCCACGAGTGTTCTCTGCCAATGGTTCCATCGAAGTTTGATTCAGTGTTACCTTCATAGGAAATTATTAAGAGAATGGATCTGTTTGTTTGTGGCAATGAAAATAAAATCCCAATTAGAATCATCTCCTAATTGGGACGAAAAAGGTAAGGTTGAAGTATCCCAACAAAGCGGAATCCAATGTAAATGCTCTTTTACATGTTTTGTTTTATTATTATTTTGTATATACACATACTTCTATAGTGCCTCTTAAATTCAAAATAAAGGCGGTATTTCTTCTTCGTCTAGCAAAAAGCTCTTACAGACTAATCAATGAACCTATTGTCTCCCATCCTATTTAAATACAAACAGTCTTTTGCGATGAAAATCATCACACTTTGTCTTTTTTGTAAATTTGCCTCACCACAACACAACCTTACAATGTGATGAGTCATTCCTTGACTCCGTTCACCAACCTCGGTCATGTTTACTTGATCCACGCAAAGACTGAGTTCCCCATGTCTTTCAAGTCTATCTTTCGTCAATTTTCGATGAATTTCTAGATTTTATCGATTCATGTCACACTACGCAACAACAAGAAACGACCAGTGAGTACTACGTTGCCATACGATCGTGTCATCCAATTCCATTTGCCATGCGTCCGCTTGCGCAGCGCACAATTTGCAAAATGATATTAATAACCCGTGAAGCAATGAGTTTAACTTGGTCTACCACCCCTCTCTCATGAGGCTTCCATCGCAATCCTCGATAGTGTACTGCTGTGTAGAGGTGTTTCAACAGCGAGAATTTCTTGTGTCGAACGGTGATGCATATAGGGGTATAATGTCGTATGGCGTGACGTGGAAGGTGTAGCTGCGGAGACAACGCGTCTGTCTGTGTGGTTACGCATAATTAGCTGGATATTTCGCATGATTGCGTGATGCGATTGCGAACTCTACAAGACGAAGTCGAAGCTGAGGTGACGTTCCAATGAGTATTGAAGTTATCGCGTCATTTACGGTCAAGAGGTTGTCGGCCAAATCCGTGGCAGTAACTTGAGTCTTTTCTCAGTTAACTGATGTGGGGTAATGGGTGGATGGTATAAAGTAAATTAACTCAAGTTTGTAGAGAAAAATAAAGCAGACATTTAACATAATCAGGCAGTAGATTACATAGTTGCTTTTACTGAATGAAATATACAAATAAATACATTAGAAGCTATTCTAAGAATTATATAATAATTGCAGTCTATGTAGCTGAATAGAGTAGAGTTTTTATGTTATCTTTTTTGCTTTCAGTGACAAACGTCGATTGCTACAGATTATGAGAGAGAACAAACTTTAGCACATGATGCATTCAAACGCCTAGTCTTGCACCTTTATGAGTCTAGTGGTGTTTTCGGGATGAAGTCAAAATGATTATACCTATTCATATTGTGTATGTTGGTTCAGGCCCAGATCCTATAGCGCCAAATAATGAAGAAGAGGATTATATCTAGATTATAGATGTTTGAACCGAATATTCGGCCTGCAATTAGGCCGGCTGGCCGAGTTTTCGCCGGTCGAATATCTGCCCAAATTAAAAGTTCAATAGTTTGGTGGTCTGATAGTCAAAACAGACCGCTATAAGTAAAATAAACATAAAAATTGTTTCCTTCCTTCTATTCTTACTTTTTACACATCAAATTTGCGTATTTGTTGTCCTAGTAAAAATCAAAACAATATATTTTTTTTATTGTTTTTTTTCTACAGAACAGCTATTTACAGTGAATATTATAATTCATTAAGTTAAGTTCATTGCTACCGACTTAGAATTGGTCTGGCTATTCTGATATCGTATATTTATTTAAATTATATGTTTATAACGATAAGGAACAAAAGCTAATTGACAATTTCTCTCCGATACTTGTGTCGTTTTCGGAATGAAGCCTATTCCTATTGTATATGTTGGTTCAGGCCCAGGTCTAACCCGGACTGTAGCGCCAAATCAAGAATTGCCTACTCTGGCATATCTCTGTGAGGTTTCAAGAGTCACAAATGCCTCACAAAAGCATTGTGAGACACAAATTGTGAGAATTTCGTATTCTGAACAACACCTCTCAGCTTGTGACCATCAGAAGAACTGTCAAAGTTGTGATGTTCTCTTAAGCACATTCAAGCAATGAAGAAAATGACAGATCTAATAATTTCAAGGTAAAAAATATTTTTCAGACTTTAACGTAAGCTGCAATGGAACTTACCAAAAATAATTCTCCTTTCGCATTGGAGTCATGTTTTTTTTTTTTTACTGAAAAAACTCGGGCCGGATACCGAATTCTTACCGGATGTCCACAAATCTGGATTATGACCTAAAATAAATTTGAGAACATCAGAATATTTTTAATTTTCCAGATCGCTTTGAATCAGATGTTTGATGGAGTGCACTTTACATAAATGGCGATGGACATTGATACCAAGGCATGGCTCTATCCGTTCATTACTGTGGCTCAATACTCTCTACCGATGTCCCTATGGCGTGTAGTATTTATATTTAAAATAAGCGCATTAGTCGATTACACATGTTTTCGAAAATTAATTTGCAGACATCTTGCTGCTTGGCACTCGGGGTCTTCACTGCTATACCTTGTGTAATGTATGTGTACATGCATACATATATGTGTATGTACAGTAAAAATCGATTGTAATAATGACTGATAAGCGCCGAACCGGATATAACAATATATTTCCAAAGTATATAATATTGCAATCGGTTACAACGATGCCGGCCATAACGATGGAAGCGGCTATACCGATAAAAATATACAAGCTTTAAGTATAAAATCGATTTAGGTACAACGGTGGAAAAAATTTGTTCTTACATTTCATCGAGTTGATATTTTTATTCGGCTTCTAAATGTGTGTCGACATTAGCTACATACATATGTGCATATACCATATACAAGCTTTAGACAATTGTTAATTTTCCTTTTATTTTCTTGATTGGTATGTGCATGTTCTTACATGTCTACATCTAGTTTTACAAGTAATTTCATTTCGTCACATGCCCTGTTCGATTTATATATCTAGTATTTGAGGAGTTCAGTGTTGATTCTTACAATACAATACATAAGCGAAAATCATTTGAACCGAAATCAATTGGAATTGTTGATTTGATGGTCGGCCATTGTATTGGGTATAACTTTGAATCGGTTATAACGATAATATTCTATGGTCCATTCGACATTCTTATAACCGATTCTTACTATACATATATAAAAATTTGTTTCTCCAAACCTACGGGCCTCTGTGCCAATTTGTGATCAGAATAAGAACATTCGAATGCAAACTCATGTTTATCGAAATAAACCATGTAGCGGGCAATTTGCAAAGAAAACTCAAAAACAAAACGGAGATACGTACATAATACATACATACAGTCAGTCGCAAAAGTAGACAACAGTGCTTCCCAACAGAAATTAAATTCATACGGGACGGTAGAGAGAAAAAATAATCGTACTTAATTATTTAGTAATATGCATACAATTAAATAAATATATGCGGATATCTCAAAGACTATAGGCTCCAAGCTTTGCTTTCAAACGCCCTTGATGTAGGTTGCTTTTGAGATTGTCCGACTAACCAAACCCATCAATTTATGGATTAGTGGACACTAAATTGACTAAGATATATTCTACTACATATCCCCATATTGGGGAGATCTCTACGTGATTTACATATGTGTATATTTACTTTTTTTTTATGTGAATTGTACTTCGTGCTTACTTTATGACTCACCGTCCTTACAATTGTTGGGGTATCCTTATATATTTTCCTATTTTAAGTACATTACTAATTATTATATAAAACTAAATTCACTATTTTTGCCAGAAGTGCTGTTTAAAATTTATTTTTGTTGACTACTGTATGCAGCATACTAATTTTTGCGATCGACTGTCATTTAATATCTAGGTCAGATATCGGCAGCAATTTTTATATAGTTATCGGGTTTACGACATTCTCGCTTAGATGCAAATAATTTAAGCAAAAATGCATGTGTTTCCTTCCTGGTTGACATTTCCAGTAACCTAGATTCAAGACGCGGTGACCATGTGTGTTCTGTTTTCGTGTGACTACTTCCGAATATCAGATTCCAATGTTTTTTTTTTTATTAACGCGAATTGGTTGATGTTTTATTCAGATGATCGGTGCGTCGGGCATTTGAAAAGCAAATCATTTGCGATGTGAATGACTTCCCTTAGAGCTGTGTCGAGTTAGATTCAAGGTGAGGTGTTGAATTAAGTGCTTTTTTGACGGACAAGACTGGCAATTGGTAGTGTCTGACGAGTGATGAAATTCAATCGATTTATTGATTTTTTTGAGCGGTTCAATCATGCGATCGAGATAGGGACGATTGGGTGCTGTTTAGTAAGGGGCTAGCTGTCGAATACGGCGTGTTATACAAGTATGTAGGAAGTGTGGGATTTGAATTTTCTCAAGGCTATGTGAGAAGGTATGACGCCGGAAGGCAACGAAGAAATGCTTAGAATTTAAATTAAGCTCAGAGTGACATGGGGTAATATGCGTTCTAGATGTTTGACGATTTATGTTTTTGAACAAAAGTCATCAACACGCCATGAGTTTTTTGGTCTCCAATACGAAGGTTGCCAAGTACGTAATTGATGACGTTTAACTGTTTCATTTTTAAGTATGTCGATTTATTCTTTGCGGTTGTTTTGAGAAATATACATATATGTATGTACATACATAAATAAGTTTTACTACACCGTAAGTATGCGAATTCATCCCACCAACTTAAACTCGTAATTTAAAACGTCTCTAACGTGATTTGTATACCTTTTCTTTTCCAGATTTTGTATAGAGCCGTGTTGAAAGTGGTGTACCCAGGAAACAGTACATATTCTTAAGAATAAATATAGTTCTTGGGTATACCTTTTTTAATCGGTATTACAAAATGTATGTTTATGGACAAATTCGCTTCCAAACATTATTTTCTATGTGTTATCGATAATTTGCTTAAAAACGTCACAAAATTCATCCATGAATTCATTCTTTGACATCGAAAAAAAAATATATTGAAACCTGCTTCATCCCTTTCACGACGCCTGCTGGTGCTGTCCTATTATGAGTGCTTTCACTGTCACTGTAGCAAACAAAATATACAAATACAAGAACAAAATTGAAGTAATAAGCTATATTTGCTAAAGAGAATTGTTTGGCGCCGTGAAAATGGTAAAAATCAATTACGTCACTTTGAGTTGCAATCAGGTCATGATTCCTTATTGTATATTTCCCATTATTATTTGTATCAAATTATTTTCAATTGTCATTTTATCAGCTGACATCTACTCAAACTTTGACTGGAAGCTAATTCTGCCTGCAGACTCTACTCAAGGTTGCACTTGATTAATCTCAAGCATAGGTGGCGTTTCAGATGTAACAAAAATTTTTGAAGGTACACCAGAATTTTAGGCATTTTGTGTTCTAAGTCTCGACATATCCCAGTTTATAATCCATCCTTTGTTTATTATACAAACATTGGCAACCAACTGCGAAAACTACTTGAATCTTGACGTCTAATCAAATTGTCACGGAAGTAAAGCAAAGTCACGAACTTTTGTTTTACAAAAAAGTAAACCTGAGTAAAGAGCGTTTTTTTTTTAATTTCACATAGATTATTTTTTTGTCTTATACAAAACTATTTATTTTGTAACTTTTTATGAATCACAATATAACTAACTCACATAAATTTACAACATTACTACGTAACTACGTAATAAGTAACTAAATTTGCTGTTGCCCAGTAAAAACTGCCTATTATTTATTATTTAGAAATGTTGAAGGAGTTTTACAAGATTCGCTCTGAATATCGCGTTATTCGCGTACGTCCTTCCTGATACATATGTATGTTCAAATTGCACTGACGGCGATTATTACTACTAGGAGATGTATTAGTTCCCGATTAACGGAACAGGAAATTAAAATTTGTGACAATTCTGGGAATTTCTATTTTGTGCTTAGAATTTAGCTTAAGTCCAACAACCTGATTTAGGAATTCAGGACTTCAGAAGAACCACCCATGAACCAATTGATACAACCAATCAACATCGGTAACGGTAATCCATCAAAGCTGCTGACCGTAAAACTGTCACAATAACCTTCCACATGTGTCTGAAAGTAATCAGTACTTGGAGACTGTGATGTTTATTGCCAAACCGCAGCAACAAGTTGACTCACAGGCCGCAAATGAATTTGAAAAAGCCGAACACCCTCCTCTGACCAGCTTCACCACCATGACCGCGATCACGAAGAGACAAAAGGAATTCTTATGCAAATTTTTGGTTTCTCGTGTTGAGCGGGTCTGCCATGTTTGGGTGGACATTGTTTTCTTTTTGCTTTTGCTAATTAATTTATTTATTTCCATTGTTAATTGGTTGTCAAAACCCATAGACCCTCTATGCCGATTTTTTTGGTTAAATCACATTTTTAAGTCACACGCCACAAAGACCGGTCAAACTAGAGCCATACCAGTGTGAAGAGAAGCAAATTAATTCCAGTCCATCTGTAGGCACTCTGAATATTGGGCATGTGTAGAGTGATTTGTTGCCGGTTTCATGTTGGGTTCTTGCTTGAGTCACGTCACGAAATATTGAATCAATTTATGCATGGTGATTCAGGTATAAACTGTGGCCTGATCGGACGATCACATGATATACAAATTTAAGGAGATTTAACTGCAAAGTCTTATTCAATGACGAGATTCGAGTTTATGATGATTAACTTATGCAGACAGATGGCATTTGAGGAATGCACTGGAATTTAATTGCTGTGCAATTGCGCCTCAAAACAATCGAGTTTGGATTCTGTACTGCTGTTTTGCTTTCGGGCTTTTGTTTGTCGATATAAATATTAAAAAAAATCATTATAAAAAAATATAAAAAATAAATCTATCTTCTATCTATATAAAAATGACGCGCAATTTCGCTTGGTCACGCCATAACTTGAGAACGGTAACATACATATATACCAATTTCATTAATCTCTATTAAGTTTTCTGATAATTTGTAGAACGTTCTCACGGAAAGAAAAATTGAGAAAGTTGCGCAAGAATTGGATAATTTCAGAAAACCCCTCTTTCAACTTTGTTAAATGTGAAATTGTCAGTTTTTTGAAATAAGCACAATTTGTATACACTGGGTGCCAGAAGTATTCGGCATAGTGCAGGCTTGAATTTGTAATAAAGTCCAAATAGCAGAACCGATGTAATTACATTATTTTTCTGTGGAATTACAGACATCACACATTACGTGCTATTAGTTTATGACGAATAATTTTGTCCATTAGAAATTAGAATTGGTTAAGTTCTGTTATTTTGATCTCTTTGGAATTAGATTGTGAAAGCTGGATAAAGTGGAATTAATGAAAGCAAAGCATGGCTTTAAAATTAATAAATTTATTTATTAAATCAGATGTGATGTTTTATTGATTTTGGATTTTATTGACGTTTGACAACCAAATGCCGAATACGTTTGTCCATCAGTGTATATAAAAATTAATCTCCGTTTCCCTTGCTTACGCGATAACTGACGAACGACTATTTTAAGTTTTTTTAAATAATAAACGGTTCTTACAGAAATCTACATATATAAAACTGGATAATATACAATATGTGGAACAGATAATGAAAGTCTATTTCTCTGAAGTGCGATGAGTATAGGGTCATGCGGTTGACCAGAAGTACTTATTATCTGCTGCTTATGAAAATTAATTTTCAAAAAATGAAGGCAATCGCTATTCCTCTTGGCTTGATAACTTGAGACTTCGGACCTTACTTTGAACATAGTAGATCTATGTACTTCGATTTGAATGATGAATATGATCTATTTCGCTTTTTGGGGATCGACTGCTGTTTAAAAAAATCTAAAACAATAAATGAAAATACACCGCTGAACGCTGTCATTTGCATTATCATTGTTCAACTCTAATTAAGAACAGTGTGTGTTGAACGCTTTTATTTTCTTCGTTTTTCGGATCTACTCTTTTCCTCTTATTCCCTTCCTTAGTCGGCGACGAAGTACCGTTATTTTCCTTTTATATGACAAGAGTAAACATGAAATATGTGTGCTTGTGAATAGTTTCGTCTTATGGTTATGCTGCTTTAGTTTATCTTTGAATAATTTGCTGGACAGTGAATTATTTTAACAAAAATGGAAAAAAGTAAGAAAATATTCACATATTTACTTCTAAAGCTTGGAACGGGTTTTGTTAAAACGTGTACATGGTGTATTTTTTAGAAAAAAGTTTGCAGCTGTTGACGAGAATATGAACAATGGAGAGAATGTAACATCGTTGATGTGGCAGACAAATTAAATGATATCAACAAATTGTGTTTGCATTTTACGTCCAACATTCTAAATATAATAAACGAAATGAATAAAGTTGTTCAGTCTAAAAAATAAACTATGATTCATTCACTTCTACCTGTAATTAGACAAACTTTTTCAAAGTTGCTGGGTTATTTATATTAAAATTGAGTTCTTGAATACTGAAATTAATTTCCAAAATTAAAATTTCCTTTTCTTTCAAATAGCTTAATACAGTATTTAAGTCCAAAAAAATATATAACTGTTTAACACACACTAAAGTTATCCTGCGAATCGGCGAAGTCTCTATTTAAACTTATCTCCTCTCTATAATACTCCTGTTTTCTTTTTTTTTCTGCAAAAGCCAGTGGCATTTTTCTATTAAATTTAAATTTATTTTTTTACCAATTATAATCTTATTAAACGTTTTTTTTTAATTTTTACCCTTTCACTATAATCTTATTAAACGGAGTTTAGCTTAAATAGAGACCGATTCGCAGTGTAATTTTAGTGTGTGTTAAATAAGGATAACCGTGCGGAGTTCAATATGATCATCAATCAAAGTAACGAAATCTATCTGTACTAAAAATGCACAAGTTTCCTAAAAATACAATTCAGCTCCTATAGACACGAAAATAAGCCTCTCATCGATTAGGAATACTGTTTCATAAATTAGGTCCGGTCTATACATATGTAAGTACAATTAACATACAAAACCAATAAGGTCCCGTCAGTAAAAGGGGGACTGCCACCCCCTTTTCGTTCTTCGTCACAACCAGAAGTCTCCAAAGATCAAAGGAAATTCGTTGAATGTATGAAATTTCGCGGAATGCCTGTGCTCGCGCTAATTGGCAGTAATTCGATCGTTAAAACGTCAGAGTCGACCATTTGTCACGTTGAACCGTCAGCAGTGCCAACCGCGGGACAGCAGGCAAGGGGAACAATACATTCCAATGACATACAGAAGCGTGCTGTTGTTTGCGATGCCGCTTGAGTGAGTTGAGTATTCAAAAACGAAATCATATCTGAGAGATCAAAACAAAGTAGTAAAATGTTCCCGAACGAGCGGTACCTGCAAACAGCAGAATTTGGCTTTAATCTGATGTCGGGAAGGGCTCGGTGATTGTGAAACGCATGCACGATAGAATGATGATCGCTTTATATCGCATTAAGGCAGAACGTGATATAATTTGTATCGCTGCGAGTTCAGTCTTTTAATGTGCGATTTTGTCGCATTGTTGAGAATGTTGAATTAGGGAGCTTTGTTTCGAGATTGAAATGCAGCGGTGGTGTGTAGCATTTTGAAACATAATGCGGGGTAGATGAGAGTGAGTTCCGTGCTGATAATGAAATGACGTGAAGAATTGGTCAAGCAATTTGCCGACATACGTTTGTCATAGCTAGTTGCAGCAAAAACTGAAGAGCGGGGATATCATATCAGCGAGCGGCAATTGAAGTGAACTAATATAATGAAATCAAGGTTCAGGTTGTCAATCGCTTTTAGAATAATTAGAGATTTAATCACTTACATACTAGCAACTAATCCTCGTGTTAACATTATCTGTAGCCGTTTGGAAAGTTAGATTTACTTTCGCGAGATAGCTGCTAATGTCAGCTATCTGCCTGCGAAAGATTTTGTCCAGGAATCGAATCACGAACTGACTAGATTTAAAGACATCACGATTGAGCAAATAAAAATATATTGTATTGTAGCTAGTGTTGGACGTACTAAAGTGATCGAGAATTACACAGAAATGATTTTTGAATTGTTTCAGAAAATTTAAAAACGGCTTAGTATTTCAGTTCTTCAGTCTTCTTCAGTTTTGTCTGGATGAAAACTACGAACTAGCCAGAAACAAAAACAAATGATTTATAGAAAAGTAGTAAGTTTAAAAATATGATATGTATAATGGAGCTATTAACCCAGTCAATTATCACTTTTTTTTCATACGTAGCGCCATTCGAATGGCATTGTGCCATAATACTGTCGGCGATCATTCAACACATATGACTATTACACATGTATTAAATGGTGGAATAGACCGGATGCTACTCCGACCAAAGGATTGTATGGCGTTTCATATAACGACTCAGACTCTAAAAGTTTCTATTTCGCACAAAAGCAAAAGAATCTGTGGAAAATGTAGATGTGTATACAGCAGGAAAGAACAAGCGGAAGTTATTGCAGGGCGTAAGTGAATTATAGTGCCATCCAATCCATATTATACTATTGTCTAGTACATACCAGCAAATGTTTTGGTATGCGAAATTAGCTTTGATTCTCAATCACCCAATTGACTTTGACAAGTGAAAGCTTCCGCTGCGTACTGCAACTGACGAGTGTCCAGATCGACTTCGCCGTTGCTGGAAAACAAATAGAGAAGATAGATAGATAGATATTTATTTCTTCGTTCAAAAAAATTTACATGGTTTGCCAACACACAATTTACATACAGTGATATGATGATATTTAATACATCTTTCAACTGAGAAAGTAGTTTTGTATTGTTAAGAACTATTTATTAAATTTTGAGTATTTTGGAGGGTAAAAAAAAAAGACAAATAGAGCAGAATTCGAATAGTTATCATGGAATTAAGTGACCAAAAAAAAGACACACATATATGTTAAAGAATAATCCCAAATCTCTAATAATTCTCTCTATTACTGCAAATTATGTTTCTGAAAAAAACTAAGCCTTATCTGAGAATCCTTTTATTTTGTGCACATAATGTAACACACCAAGCGGGTTAGCCCACAAAAATGACAAAATCTAGGACATCGACACAAGAATGTTATGTAACTTAAAAGCTCAAAACTGGTCGTTGAACGATATATATAAAAATTTAAAAAAATATGTTTGTAGTTTTCACATTAAATATAATTCAATTCAATAGATTAAAATTTAACATGATGATAGATGTATTATCATCTTATTGTCATAAGATCATCAACTTTCATCGAATGGCAAAATCACTTGACACGTATTTGTCAATACGGGACAATACATATTTCCTCTACCCTCATTAAATGAATCTCCGATTACGAAAACCCATTCGAATCTCATAAAACTTTAATATGTTTCCTCAGTGTTCCACCAATCCAAGCCCAATCAAAGCCGGAAGTCTAATTAATTTCCAAACGATTATTCATTTTCAACTCAAATCTATTCCCAAATTCATTACGACATCGACCAACAATAATAAAACAATCAATGACCCATCTAAAATGAAATGAAGGGAAAATGGAGAGGATAAAGAAACGATGTTACTATTCAAGTTCGTCTCATAAGAAAGCGCGCGCGCGTGAGAAAATTTCAAAATTTCCAGCAATTTCCATCGAAACAGCGGAAACGACTTCAAATGGCAACTGAGACCATGGGGGCAATCTTTTGAATTATGTTGTCACCACCTCACGCCCGGGGAAGGCAGACAATAAGAGAAAGACCAATTTTACCGGTTCTAATGGCGGGAAATTATTCGAGATTAATTTCGGTCCATCGTTAGATTAGGGTTCTCGGCTTGGTATACAAAATTAAGTGGCATTTAGCGTGGAATTCAAAGGTCCAAGTCGATGAGTTTTATTGGTCGTTACACAGGGGATGGGATGAATGGCGGTAGGGCTTTGTTTGCAGCGATATGGGCTTGGAGTGAGATTAGGTTAGTTGCCTTTTAATTTACTGTGTTCAACACGTTCTCAGTTGTTTTTACGAGCCACTTCGGAGGTGAAGAGATAAAGACTTATGAAAGGGCCGAGTTTTCATTCATAAATTTGCTGTTAAGCCGGAATCCGCTTGATTTGGGGAGTTAGTTTTAAGAGAATAGCTTATCAGGAAGTTCATCTGAGAGGTTTTGAAGTATTGTAATTGTGAGTAGGAGGGCTTTCTTTGAAGAAGAGTCACAGAGATAACAGATTGAAGCAGGATGCAAGTAGTTGTTTATAAAACGTTGTTATGAATAAAACGGTAAGTTTATGTCATGACGCAAAAAGCAGATTGAAGAATTATGGGGTATAGTATGCATTCAATCCACGAGATATTTTCTCCTGGAAAAATGTATGCCGGCTCTTATTATTTTCATTATACTCCCCGCTCAGCTTCTCAAATAATCTTGAATACAGATTTTAGCTTAACTATACATTTCTAGCTTATCTGGTTGTTGTTGTGTGCTTTTAGGTTGTGATCGAAAACTATCTCATTATGATTCAGTGGCTTTTTCTTCATATTAAGTAGCTTTAGTGGAATTTTTTTGCAGTTTTTGCTTAGTGTCCCTTACACGGCATCTGGCTTTTTCAGCTAACAAGCAAGCCGATGATATGTGAAAAATGATCATAGGTTACATATCTGCCATTCACGTCTAATAAAACGAGAAGTAATAACGCAACAAGAGAAAGACAAAAGTAAACATAACTACCATAAGTCATTTCTAATACTGCTCGTTTTTTCTAATTTGTTTCAGGAGCACAATTACGATCCCGCCAAAATGAGACTGAAGATTATATACATAATAGGTCTCAGAATCAGCGGCAATCCATAACTTGACACCATACTTGGCTGGTTTTAACAGAATATAGTGTGTAATTTTCGAACGACCACAAAATGGTAGTAAATGTTCATCAACTGGGATAAAATCTCCTGGTTTATTTAATGTACCAAAATTATACTACTAACTGATTGCCATACTTTATGGAAGGCGTCAGATTCTGATGGAACTCAAAATCAGCTACATTCATAATGACCTCAATTCCTACGTAGTAAGATTAAATGTTGTAACTAACTTATCTTCTAGTTTTGATTATCCAATTTCGGGCCGAATGCTAGTCATTAGAGTAGTTTTTTCCTCATAACAATTAATTCGAGTGACAGTCATTCAGTCTTCCCTAGAACTTATTGTGACCTGATCGCGCACTCAACTTAATTCTTAGGTAGATGGAAAAATTATGGGGTTGAGGTTCCTGTCATGCACATGTGTGTATACAATTCAGACTTAAACTAAGTCCAAAATTTATTTTGATCAAGATCCTCTTACATTACGTAATCACCATTGTAGTGGGAATAAACTGGGAAAAGAACCCCCATTATCACGTAATTCCAGTCCGTTCAGAGCCAAGCCCTCACAGCATGAATGAATTTGAATTCAGGTCCACTGCGGCCCACACACGAATCTCATACACTCCACGCTATAAACTGGTTATACACTGACGAGTCTTGTTATACCGGCTAAAATCTGCAAGTTCCACACACACGGGAATTTCTCAATGAAAAGGAGTGCCGCATCCGCCGGTAATATCACCCGTCATCATGGTCTCGCAATCATCTCTAAATATACACGGTGCAGGCGACTATAGATAAGGTCTTATTCCAATAATGACACGAATTCAGAGTGTTGTCTAAAACTATAAGGAGACGAGTACTCTGGACTCGTCAATAAGGTCAGAAGGAAACAACAGGAGCTTACGCTTCTCCCATGATCAAAGCCCATAAGAGTGTATGTGTTTGTGTGTGATTAATATTTGCTGCTAATCATGAAGAGTTCACTGAAACCTCAAAACGCGTCGAGCGTGGGAACCTTCCAACACAGTCGAGAACACCATCTAATGGCTGGAGGAGCAATAAAATCAATATACACGCCACTAGTGACGCGATAATCTTCTCCTCATCTTTCGCCTCGCTTCTTACGCTTGCGAGTCATGAATATTTATGAGCAACGCAGAAAGTATCTGTTGGATTCATCGAAATTAACGGCTATACAGCACTACATATCGCCACACCACAAAACACCATACACTTTGAAAATCATTTAATTTTTCTTCGTGCCTCGACTCGGAGATACTTATGTTAATCGGCTGCTGTGCTCCGACCCTGTATACTAGAGTGATAAAATTTGTAAAACGCCATCGGAAAAATGCTAACTCTCGAGACGACCAGAAGTTGCTACTGGGGTTGAGCACTCACCCTGGATCCAAACGATCAACGATTGGGAGGAAAATTGTTTTATTCTCTTGGACGGTCTATCCTTTTAATTACACGAGAACGAGACTTATTGGGTTGCATGCGATCAAAGGGCTGCGCCGCTGACAAAATTCGAAGAGATTGGCGGCAAAATGACAGTTGTGAGAAGGTGGTAAGGCAATTAACTGATTGGTGGTCGTAAACTCTTAACGGGTATTACAGCCTGAAAAACGGTGGCGGTATTGACATAAGAATCTTTTCAATTGAGTCTCATAGTTGGTGGTGGTTCTGTTTTTGAAGAACACTATTTTCTTGGAGTTCAAGTGGGAACTACAATAGGAATGTGTATCCATCAATTTTTGTATGTACATACATTTTAAGCCATGTTCAAAATCCGACTTTGTTTCCTTTTCATATAGCCATTAAAACAGACGAAGATATGATATGTAAGATTCTATATTACTGAATCATAAATTAGAAAAAAATGCAGCCGACAAAGATTGTTAAAATATCCACCGAGCACATCCCCATCACACAAATAATGTTGACGCAACGGATTTCTCCGATTGGCGATGATGCGCTGGCTCTCAATATTTCTCCCGATAATTTTCCAACGAAAAATATGTATTTGAGTTACTATTTTTAATAGTTCCACGAGTTCTAAGTCAAGAATTGAAAGTACAGATTCCGCAAATACCAAGGAGTGTGTACCAGTTTGTTCTCCTTCGTTAAAGAATGGCGCAATTGCTAACTAAACATCAACATAGAATTCCGAAATCAAAAGGGATACACATTTGCTGATGTCTGGTAATAAGAAGTAGAAGAAAAGAAAAAGTTCTTAACGAAAAAATGCCATTACGAGTTTGGGGGTTTTTGATGCCAACAATGACCTCGGCAGATGAATCTGTCTTATGAAAGAAATAAATTTATTGCGATTCGTATCTTCAAAGCAATGGCGTGCTTTCGGGTATTTCTGTGTTCCTTAACCAATCAGATGTTGTTTGTGTTTTAGTTATAACACTTTCCTTTTTTTATTGCAGGTAAGCCTAAACTTTTAACTTGGATTTATATGTGGAATCTCAATTATCAAAATTCAAAAGTCAAGTAAGTAGGTAACAATTGGAAAGGAACTGAACTTACTTGTGTTAATCAGTTCAAACGTACGTATAAATAAGTTATGGGCATAATCGAATGATTTTAAGATTATTTAGTAATCCAGATATATTAATAACATTATTATTCAAGATATATCAAGGTATAATGAATTTTATAATTATATAATGTTTTTCTCTGCAGACAAGCCATTCAGGCTTAGCAGATAAACAAGTGTAAGCACTGCAAAAATGAATAATAAATAAAACTGAAAATTGAAAAAACTAAAACGGAAATAAAAAATTTTAACAATCGTAACACAAGATAATAGTAAACACTAATGTAAAAAATGTTGCGTCCACCATACGCACGCAGTACTCAAACACAATACACTAAAAAGGCATAGTGGGAAATTTGTTTTACAATATGGGTGGCGCAACAATCCGAGGAGGATCTCTGTTAATGCCGACTGCGAACACCGACATTTGAGAACCCTTTCTAGACAGCAGTACTCTTTGAGCATTGTCAGTGACACCAAAGAGGTGCAGTCGTGAATTAAGAAAGTTTGTAAATTCGGGGATCGAACCTGGTCTCCTCTGCCAAGGAGTAAATAAAATAAAAATAATATATAACATAATAAATAACATAAGAGCAAATGATTAAGTAAAACCAAAAACAAACGGTGAATAAACGAGTGCACCAAGAAATGGAATAATATTTGAGTTAATTTCATTTGGATTTTTCATAATTCTCCTTATGTTCCTTATTAGAAGTCCTCAACGAAAAGTTTAAGTTACTTCTCGCACCGAAAATGGACACTTATGGAGTTCTCTTGTGTTAGTAGTAAAATCATTCGAATTATTTTAATGGAAGAATTCAGTACACACTGAATATTCCACGTTAAAGACAAAAACTCACAAATTACTGATCTTAATCTCATCGTACATTTATGAGATATATTTGGTAGACGCTTACAGACCATAAAAACACGTCTAGGCATCTAGGTAGGTAGATGGCTAAGCTAACTTTCAGAGATATAAAATCTCTGATAGATTCCTGGAATAACCGATTGCTAGCTGAACTCGAAATATTAATTATGTTTTCCATTAATATAAGTATTGTTTTATGTTCACGACGAATATTTTCGTCCATTAAAAACTGAAGTTGTTTAAGTAGTTAAGTATTTTCATCCTTTGTTAATTAGATTATGGAAGTTAGAGAAAATGTACTTAAAAACATTATATTTGCATTAAAAATTCCTAAATGTAAATTTACCGCAGTCGTCTTCGGTTCTCGATGAAAAATGAGACAGTCGAGTTCTATCGTGTTAGTAGTTAGTAGTCATTCGAATGATTTTGAGAAACATGATGTATGAATCGATCATCACTCAAATAATCGTTAGAATGAGCCCTTGACGTATAAACTAGTTCAATAAAGTGGAAATAAAAGAATCTGGATGGAGAAGCGATGTCCGATACTGAGGGTGTCAGTATCAGAGATCGGCATACAATCAAATTTTTGTGACTGTCACAGGAATTGTCACGGGATACCAAAATTTGTTCGAGTTAGAGAGAGTTTGACTCAGAGACAGGTTTTTGTATGGAAAGTTGAGAGAAATGTATGTAAATATGGCGAAAAAGTTCGAGTAAGGGAGAGTTTCGACTTAAGGAGAGTTCGACTTAGGGAGAGTCCACTGTACTCACAAAAAAAGCGTTGCGAGTGTGACCGGCAGCTATTGAGATGCGATCATATTTTTTGGGACTAAAAATCGACTCTCAAAAAAGACGGTGACGGTGTGTACCGCCACCGCAAACCAAGCGATAGTTGTGTTTACTCCACTACTATGCATAAATACATATGCAAAAGTATCGCAGTAATTGCGGTGGCGGTTAACACTCGCACCGCTTTTTCTCACTCATCGCTATTATCTAAGGAAAAATCATCAAACATCGCACTGTGCTTCGATTGGTATGATGAACGCAACACCATATGTGTTTGCAATCAATACGATGGCGATGAGTATTTTATGAAGAATCAATGAGTTAGAGAGGTAGATAAACCCAATGTAAATGCGTTGAACGAATAAGTGCTGTGTATTGCTGCAGATCTCTGGTCAGTAGCACTTTCTAGTTTTTTTTTCAGTCTTTATTCTGCTGAACATATTTTTTTTAGGTTTATAAAGATCGAGTAGTTACACCTTCTACAGAGTTTAATACAAACAACTTATACCTATATATTTTTTTTAACTTCGTTTACTTATTCCGTACAATCCTCATGTTCCTCATGTTCCCGATCCAAAAACATCTAAACCCTGCTGAAATATCAATGTTCTGCGGCATGGACATTTCCAAGCATGTGGTTCATATGAATACGCTAATAATAAATAACTGAAACCGTTATTATTCACATTCATTACATCATTTTGCTTCTATACGCAGCTACGGTTTTTTAAATCTACTATACTGATGACCTTCAATTTCAGTGTCAGCGAACAACTACTCGTACTTCCAATTTTTATATTCAATCTCCTTTCATGTTCCCAGAACCGAACCACAACTATGTATATGTCACTCCGTGCTTCGGCATCTACAGAATTCCTAAGTCAAGTTGCAAAATCAACCATGACTCATGTTGTTTATTCTTGACCAAGTTGTCTGTGAATCACTAGCTCATACGCCGACTATATCTGACCTTCCATTCGCTGAACGTAAGTATTCTGACTCATGGCAGTCACTGTGGGTATATGCCAGTGGAAAGGCAATTCCACTGTATCTTGGTGGAATGGTTGTTATAATCCAGTCAGACCTATTCCTGCCTGGAATGCTACTCAAATTAAATACGACACTGATCTCAGTCTGTTACGTCGGACCTATGGGTCACCGATATTAGAGGTTGGTCCTTTAGGGATTTCACTTCATAGCAATCAAGCTACTCACTTTCGTTAGCCATCATCAATCCCTCGTGAAATGACATCGATCTCAAATTAAGTAAGACATTAATTCCAGTGGATTACGTCGGGGCAAATTGTCTGCGCATTGATAGATTCTTTTTTTTAACATCCATCCTATAAAACTGGGAGTAGTAAGACAAATAGAACTGAGATGGACATGATTATTCTATCATTGGAATCTGCAATAGCATCGATCGGTGGCACCGTGGAGCCGGGCTAAATTTTTCTTACCATTCGATTTCATTACAAAAGAGTTTCTTTTTTGAGGTTAATTGCGGATTGCAGCTTGTGAGACGTACGGTCGATGAGTCACGTGAGGAAAGATTGAGCTTATGAAGATAGTAACGTGTAAGAAGAGTTTTTTTTTTGTAATTTCTATAGGTTGGCCGGTGGAAAATTTATTTATAATTAAAATTTGCCGCAGCTCATTATATATTCATTTGTTTGGTCTTGAGGCAGTTTGTGTTAATCTATGAATGGTATGGGCGCTTGGGTGATTATTATGCAATTGAAGAGGCAGTCATGCGTTGGGAAATCTCCATCTGAAGTGAATCGTAAATCGTTTGAATGTATCAAAAAAATGTGTATATATGCAAACAAAATAATCATGACAATGACGAAAAAAGTGCATTAAATCGATGCACAAAAAAGAAACGCTCTTGGCAATTCCGAAGGAAGATGTGATTAGGAAATTCAAATTCCAAAAGTAATTTACCAGCCACTCGGCACTGGGACAATGAACCCGTAATCCACAGACTGAGCAGCAATACGGTTAAATGGTAAACAGACGGATCCTGAAGCGATAAAGGAACAGGTACTACGAACCCAGCATATTTCAAGCCGAAATATTATATATGCCATAGACAGATACGTTCAAATCAATATTGAAATCAATTGTACTAACTGCGACAGCAATAATATCAGACAGTCGAGCTGTTGGCACTAGACTTCTAGTTTATTCAATCTAAGCTGGTGTGAAGAAACAGTAGGTAAAACTGAGTAGGAGAAAGAGAGTAAAACTCTGTTAGACGGTCATTGGATTGAAAAAATGTTTCCTTACCATTGAAACCAGATACATTTTCGTGGATGGTCTGAATTTGTTTGGATGAGAGCTCGAGGCTATATGGAAAAATCTATTCAAAAGATCCTTCTTCCACTAGTGACACGTTCAGTCCACTCCTGGCTTTGATTGCCTCAAATGTGTTCCTTTTCGACTCCGCTGTAGCACTGTCTGATTGGCAAAAAATCCTTAAGGCTCGCTCGCTGGTCTTTTGAGTTTAGGTAGTTTTTCGAATACAAGCCTTTCCGTTTTATGCGACTTCAAGTATTTCTTCTCTCATATAATTGTTAAGACGTGTCAAATGGAAACTGATTGCTGAATGTTAATCAGACATTTAAGGAAGCGTTTTTGTTCCTGCATCATTTAAGTTAATATTGGTGTAGATGTGTTTTTTTATTTTATTTTATTTTATTATTATCATATGCTGTCGTAAATTTATTCCCGATGTAGTCCTTATTACACGAGTTTGCATTGACATTGCATCGCTTTGTCTGTTTTCTAGTTTTTCTCTGCAGCCACGGTAGTCACAAGGGTTCTTTCCTCCCCGTTAACGAAAGCTGAGCTGATCTGGGGATTTTTTAAAAGTAAATACTCACCGGTGTAATTTGCACATCGGACTATATCGAGGGATATGTCTCGAAATTATACGTAAAGCTATATTTATATATATATATTGAGTCGCCGTGGCGTAGTGGGTTAGTGCGTCGACTCCAATAGTATGTACCATGAAAGGGTGCGCCTTAACCTTTATTCCTCCCGAAGCATTCCTTTATCTAAACACAAGTGGCCTTATACAGGATATACAAGGATGTCCTATCATCTTCCATGTACGCCGAACAGTGAATAGGCGACTCCAGTACGAACCGGATGTCGTTCGCACACACGAGGATCTCCTCCGGTTCAGTAGAGCGATACCCGCTCGAGTTAGGGAATATGCTGCCAAAGAACGGCAATTTTACTGGTGGTTACACCAAAACCAGCCTCCGCCTCCGCTAGCTTTTCCACAGGTTCAGGTAGTTGACCATAGTGGCCAGCTTACATAGTTTTTAAGGTAGCTTTAAGAGAAAAAAAAATATGTAAAACAAAAATAAAATCCCAAAAAAAATATAAAACAAAAGATAAAAAAAAAATCAAAAAATTAATAAAAAAAAATACATGAAACAAAAACAAAAAAAAGGTGCATCACGGCGTATAAATTATATATGTTAGGCATATATACAACATATACGCCCTGGTGCAAGTGTCCGTACTGTTACGGACACAGTTAAGATAGTAGTAAGTTTTATGTTAGGGTAAGTTAGTATAATGTAGTTTAAGTGGTTAAGTTTAGCCCAGTTTTTTACAAGTTTTCTTGGCAAATGAATAAAGAAATAAAAGATTGTCTTAACGACTATAAAAACGTAGATTAAGCCCAAAGGGTACATTTATAACATAGATTAGATTAGCTTAGAATACCCGTATAGGGTCAGTAGGATTGTATTAAGAACATTTGTAAATTCCTAAGATAGTTAAGCTAGTTTTGAGTAGTTTTGTCTAGCAAGTAAGTAAAATATAGTGAATGAAATAAAAATATATTTCAAAAAAAAAAAAAAAAGTGCGTCGACTCCTACGCAGAACGTGCCAGGTTCGAATCGCCAACCTACCAAATTTCATAATTCACGGCTTCCAACTCTTTCGAGTCACCGACAATGCTCAAAGAGTATTCCTGTCTAGAAAAGGTTCTCAACTTTGCCGTTCGGAGTCGGCATAAAACTGTAGGTCCTCGTGAAAGAAAAATAGCACGTACAACATGAGTGGTTGCTGAGAAGCTAGGCCAGGTCCGCCTCGGACTGTCCCACCACCAATATTATTATATATTATATTTATTAAAATATTTAGTGTCATTTTATGCCGTAGATGTTTTAATGCTTTTACAATTGTTAAGAGTTAACATGTTTTGCATATTTATTAATTGTAGGCTCTTATTTTTAAGATCCTCAAGAATATTCTTCTGAGAAAGAGGCGTTCTACGACTCCAGTAGGACTTTCTTTTCTGAATATTCTCTCCATAGCTCGACGAAGGCTATGTACATGCATGTTTCTCCATACAACCGATTGTCTATTTCTTTAGTCAACTACGGTGAAATTTTTAGCTTTCTTTGCATGTCGCGTGGACAATTGTCTTCAACTTCAAGTGCATTTAACTCTTAGCATATCTGAACAGTTGCATCTATTCATTGCTCACATCCTAACCATCTTAATGTTCTAATCTGCGAAAGTAGATTTTACGGAAAGAATTGACTGTCTGTTTTCTGACGATGATTCCGTACATATAACTCCCTCAATCCTACTTTCCGTAAGCATAGTTCGATCGAAGACAATCGTCCAGACCACGAAACTGTCCAAATGTCAAGTCATATTTTTACAATTAAATTGCGTCTCATTTATCATGCTACCCAACAGAAACCTTCTCATTTAACCTGGGCATTGAAAATTTCTCTTCAAATCGCTGTTGCGAGAGAGGCACAACATCTTCTCCTGACTTTTGTTTTGCTACATCCAAGTCACTACGACGACAATTTGAGATGCAAAACAAACCGAAGAAGGAGACGAGGAGGAAAAGTCAATGAACATGTGGTGCAGCAATGTGGTGCGCACTTTTCTCCCGTTGCCGGTTGCTGCTACTACTGCTGTGGCTGCTGATGCACACGACCACACTCTCCTCCGGAACTGAGACTTTCTTTCTTTACGGTGATTTCTTGTTTCTCTTTCGCCTTTGTTGGCGTTTCTTCTTTGTTATGAGATGACTTTTTGTAACACTTTCTTTTTCGAAACCCCCAAGTCAATTAATTCGCCATGACAGTGTGCGGGGAGGTGCACACAAGAGCGCGCGCGCTTGCCTCTTCAGGACAGCGGTCGAGGGAAGTCCAAGTGACAAGCGAAGTACCGTGTGGACTTAATGGGTTTCACAAAGAGAGAAAGAGAGGAGGGAATTTGAATGCATTTTTAATTGATAAGTGATTTCGTTCGTTAGTTGTTGTTGCTCCTGCTGCTGCTGTTGACCGCTTCCACACCGGAAGGGAAGGCTTGCAATGGGCCAGTGAAATACAGAAGCTGTTTTCACTTACCGATCACTGGCACTTGAAGTCGTGATAATAATGACACACTGAGGCTGATGACATTTCGAGATGTCGTAATTATGACGGATTCAATGATCAGTCTCAGCGGGGCAGATAGATGGGAGAAAAATTGGATTAATTAAGGAGAGTCAAAATAAAATTGGGTTTAAGTCAGAACCTGGTTTAATGTGAAAGAATGTCGACACTCTCCTTACCAGGAAAAGAGGGTCACTTTTATCTGCTAAATTAGCTAAAAATAATTTGCAGATAATTTATTTTCATCAGATAAATTAATTCGGAAAAAAACATAGTCTGACCCAAACCAGTTAAGAGCTATACCTATAATCAATCCAAATCCAAAACTTTAACCCATAGATACAAGTCACCAGGTCTTGACGGCATACTCCCAGCAGAGTTACAAAAACCTACAATGATTATCCCCTAGTTCGAAATTGTTTTAAAGTCAGCAGACCTAAGACATCGGCTTATCATCTATTTTACTAAATACACTAGAAAGGCTCAGGCCAATGAAACTCTCGCTATCTCCACATGCGAACAACAAAGGCTGATCCGTTTAGTCTCCACAGACAAGTGGGCACATTGAGAAATCACTAAACTACAAATAATATACCATGGTTCTTTTCTAAATATAGATATAACTATTGTATATGTGGATGATGTTCGCATTGCCTTCTCGGAAAAGTATCACCAAGTACTGCAAGATGTAATGCAATATGGTCACACTCTACTCAACCGAACGAAAACGGTCTGGGTATACATGCGCTGAAGACTGAAATGTCCTCTTTACTAGAAAATACAAAATACCTCACATTGACCCTCCCACCCTAAATGACATCAGTCTACAATCCTCAAATAAGGCGAAATACTTTGGCCTTGGTAAATTAAACCCGAAACTCAATACAGTCAAAAGAGCAAGCATCACGGCCATTGGTCATAAATGGGGTTTTCAGCCTTTTATGACACATTGGCTTTTTACAGCTGTGATTGGACTCATCTTTCTATACGGCGTAGCCATCTGGTGGCCCACATTCCACATTGGCACATATCTCAACGCCCTAAGGAAGATATAAGGGCAAGCCTGCATCTGTTTAAATGGAGCCTTGAGAACCAATCATACTGATACACCCGAAATCCTACTTAACCAACTGTTCAATTCGACTATGGTAATCGTGTGATTACGCATTTGGAAATGCAAAAATTTTAATAGAACAGCACCTTACCTCCACTAACCCTGACTACAATTCATCTAAATACTTCGAAATCTGGGAACCCTGATATCGGAAATAGACCTGTGATAAGGCGGCAATATACCATTTGGTAATGCCATATACTTCCCCAGAGATGGATCTAAGACGGAAGGTGGAGTAGGAGGTGTCGTATTCTCTGAACATCATAATTACTGCAGTGTCTTCCAGGGGGAAATAATGGCGATAAGCGGAGCCCTGTCCTGGTTGAGGTGGCCCCCGATCTGTATCTTTATGGATAGCCAGGCAGCAGTTAAATCCCTAACATCGTTCTCTAACTCTAAAGTAGTCATAGGCTGTCGTACATCTCTTGAAGAGATATCCGAACAGTTTCACATTTGCCTGTGCATTAAGGGACATTTAGGGAAACTGTGGAGTTGACAACCTCGCGAAAATTCCGCAAACCGCACAAAACTGGGAGTTGGTGAAACCTCCTTTGGCATTTGACATGACAACCTCCATCTAAGTATACAAAAAGTCAATACCAGATGAAAAGCAACCATCTCATGCCAAATCTTCAAACAATTCTGGCCTCGTCTCGACTCAAAAAAAAAAATAATAAATCAGACAAATAGATCTCGCTAAAGAGATCCAAAATTAGCAGCGCACTGATAATAATCATCGGACACTGTCTACTAGGTCTACATGCGAAAATACTCGAATGATTTCATTCATATTTAAATTTGAATTTGGAACTCAAAGAAATAATTGAAGTTATTAATGTTATTTATAATTTAAACCTTTTTTTTTACACAACATTGGTTTTATGGCGCATTTCATTGATTTACACATGTATGGCATTTACGTAACTCAACAATGTGTTTGAAAAAAACAGGCACTACGCAGGGAGTACATGTAAATCTCGTATTTCCTTGTATTTTCCCATTTATTCTGCAAATTCTGTATTTTCCTCGCATTACGAATTCCTATTGAGCCCTTCTATTAGTTTCTCGTATGGTGATAACGACCATATCCTCTGGTATCATTGTCTTGACAAAACCGAGACGACTTCGAGGCATCATCCTCTTGCGTAGCCACTGACTCCTCGAATGACATTGTGTGTTCTTAGTAGGGCTGTAAAAGTAACGACGAATTGAGTACTCATACTTATTGGTTACTTTTTATCTGAATACTAGTTACTTTCGTTACTTTCTTCAAAATTGACATTTTCATGATCAAATTGATACTTATGGTTTTAGGACCTCAAATAGAAACGTTATATTCAACTTAATAAAGTATTTAGGTACGCATGATGGAGTATGATCTATATGAATGATAGATCACTAAATTCGCACAAAAATTAACCCCACGTAAAACACTTCATTCAACCTACCTCTTTAAAAAACACAATGGAATTACTCTGATAAATCCAAACAAACATCGACAAAACATTCGCATTTTCAAGAGGAACATATCCCAAACAAATGCATAGAAACGAATGCGAATAAATAAATCTTAATATACCACCCCAAACAAAACATATCGATGTAAAATGGCAAACTTAATTCCATTGTGCGCACTCAGAAAGCAATCTTTTTACTACATATTACATAACTGTCATCGCTTATTCTCTTTTCAAGGACTGTCTTTCTGACTGTTTCTCTTCATCAAAGCAGGCGATGAAATTGTAAAAAAAAAGAATGTACACGCGGTGCCACCGACACCTTATAATAAAGATATGATGGGCATTACAGTCCGTAAGGGGGTCTGGTCTCTATAGCAACCACTTGTGTTTGACTTGTCGATTTCTGACAAGTGGTTGGTTTGAGAAGCGAGTTGTGCAAAGTTTGAGAAACTTTTTCTAGGCAGGAATGCTCTTTGAGCATTGTCATTCTCATGTAGCCTTGTTTCGTCTTTACCTCCCTCTGTAGCAGCTGATGGTTTGGTGCTACTATTTTCACCAGTAATGTCAGAGTTTCCTAGGGAGACTGCCTTCTGACTATCTCTTTCCTGCACCTTTAGAGAAACTTGCCACATTATGTAATTAAGCGTGATCTCGTTCCCTTTCATGAGTTTGAGGGATTCCTCGTTGATTAGGAAGGAGACCAGCCTGCACAAAGGGACACCTGTATTTTGGCCTTTCAGCAGCTTGAGAAAGCGTTCCGGATGGCTACGATCCGATGGTAGCCATGCCTGTGCTCTAGGCCTGATGGGGATATTATTCCAATGGTTGACCACTAGCTTGGCGTTTGGCCACGGACTCTTGATTTTAGGTATGATCTCTGTGAGAAAGTTCACCACAACATTTGTTGTGGCACTCAATCATTATTGTGCCAACCGACTTCAGTGACGGTAAATGAAATTGTTGGTTTCTTCGCAATGTACGAGACCACTCTTCAGCAATCTTGGTCGTTAAGATTCTCCAGTTCTCCCCACTGAGTCTGCCTTCGTCGTTTTGCATGTTGAGATCTTAAATAAAAATACACTTTTAACTTCCTTCAACTTCCTTGAAGTCTAGGTTTACTGTTTTGTATCAGTGTTCCTGGCTTTCTTTGGTGTCCTGTGAGCCTCATCTTGGGATTCCGGTCGTTTGCTAGTTGGTACTTGCTTACCTGGTTTGCTTGCCAACTTACCACTCGTCCTTTCAACGAAACAAGCCGCTTGACACGTGATTTTAACCAAAAGATTGCTCGCCCATCGAAATGTCTCCCTGTTTTCGGATTTGTCAAGGATTCGATTAAATTGGAACCTGGCACTTTTTATTGTACGCCGTTGTTTGACGTGGGGTGTCAATTTCTTCGCCGTTGAGGCCTCGCGTTCTGCATTTGAACTACAGTCAGATTTGTAATCCGTGTCTGAGAACTGATCTGAGGAGACATCCTTGTAATAAAATATGCCTCCCGTTTTTGGTTATGTCGCGTTTTGTAGTGTGACTTGTTATTGTCTTGTGGTAGTGTCGTCGTTATTTTTATTGTTGTTTTTGTTCGTATTCTTAAGTTTTAATTGTGGTCCCACGAGTATACCGATATGTACAGTAGCACCCATAGCATAGCCGGGTCTACTATGACGGGAGCCTGCACTACGAGCTCGTTCACGGTTGGCTTGTCTATCAACCATTATTTGCTCATATCACCATTAATTTTTGGGGGTGGCTGCCTCTTGGCTTCGGCTATCTTACCTGCATGCCGTGCAGTGTGGGTGATTCTATCCTGCCCACGCCCTTCAGAGTCATTGGGTGACCTACTAAGCTCTTTCATCACGACAAGGTGGGTAGTCACGAAGGAGTTAAAGTAATGATTAATTTACTTCGATATTGATTGTTTGTCTTTCCATGAAACAAAACATTAATTGCACCCAGTTGATGGCTGAACTTGTTTTCATCCAGCAACACGAAATCAATCACCAACAATATCAAGTTAGGTCCATAAATTGCCTTTTAAAAATCGAAAACCACTCAATTCTATATTTATTCAATCAATGCCAAGAATTGTGCTAAAACCTTTTTCAAATCAATTATCACATATGGACAATATTTGTTAAACAATGACACTGCGCACAGCGTCACTTTTGACATCAGTTTGTTAAATTACACTTACGCAGACTTTTTTCGGCTAGCTGGGCATTTGCGGACCATATAAGCCACCGACGTTAATCCAAAGGCTGCGTGTCAACAAATCTTGCGTCAATTGATGGAATCTATTCGATAAAATACAATGTTTGCGGATGACTCTAAAGTTCACACACGTCATCGAATCAGATTACGTAGCTCGATAGGAAAATCCCCAATTCATTTTATTTACGACTGCCTTAGTCATCCACAGTACAAAAAAGAAGAACTACTCTGTAGCTTAACGGGTAAAATTAATTTAGAAGTGGGCATTGACAAATAAATATTAGAAATTACAGTTCCATATGAGTGACAAAATCTCTCGCAAGTTGTGGTTGGTGTGGAAATTTTACGGAAAATCATCTTGATTAGCATGTTATACTTGGCTGATCTCTGCTTAGTCATGATGGGGATTGGGTTTCTTTAGAAACATACATAGAGCTCAGTATGAATGTACGTGATTTTAATTCTAAAAAGCCTTTCCCTGTTTCCGATTGTTTTGCGCATAAATACATGAGTACATCCCTGGGACTTAGTGTTTGATAAACAGTTGAACGTGAGCTTAATCGTTATTGTTTATCAATTTCTTTATTAAAGTGGTGTCTACTGTTGTGCGTTACATGTTTTGAGAAAGGGATGCGACAAGATACTGTTCTTCAAAGTAAATAATATTTCGGGCAATTGGACCGATTGTTAAAAATTGCATATATATATACACCTTTACTCCTTTCGATAGTTGTACAAAAATTCTTGTCTTATTTCCATTCAAATGGAAATAAGTAAACGATAGAATTACATACCCGATGACAATCGGCTCAAGATGCTACTCTGGCTGAATACTGACGTCTAGTCTCATAAAGACGATCTGCCACGCTTACTGCTGCTCGCCTGGCAACGTCTTGAGGTCCAACCTGCTCTCGGCTTCACTCAAGCTTCGGATATTCAAATCCAATGTGAATTGTATGCATGTATGTGAGGTTCAGATCCTCGTCAATAAATGTTTGATACGAATCCTGAATGTCTTCTGACCGGAATGGATAACAAACGAAGGGAATCTGCGCAGAGTTTCACAGAAACCCATGACAAATTAAAACCGGAGAGCTCAATAGGGAATGGAAATTGTCAGGATGGTACTTACTTTATTACTTACTTACTTACTTGGACCTCACAAGGAGCGCGAAGTCGTCCGTAGTGCATAGTCGTCCGCGCTTAACTTGGAGGGGGGCCGTGGAACAAGAATATCGACAGGCTGACAATCCTGGTCGGAAGTAATTAGGCTGGCCCGAGACAGAGTCGCTCGGAGATCGTTCACAGAATCCCTGATACCGCTAAATACTTCATAGAGGCAATTCATCCTGATATTCAAACAAATATGTGTGGTATTATGTTTTTGTATATTTTATGAGTTTAATAAATATGTTTATTATTTACGTATACATATGTATGTATATAAAATCTCAAAGTATTGGACACAACTAGAGCACCCCACACGTTCAGTAACTTTTATTTATTACTTTTATTATTTTATAATATCCTTGTTCTATATGTCGGATTTTAAAAAAGTTTGTTCTGTTTTATTCATGTTATATGTCATAGAAAACCCAAGGTAACGTTACTTTATGCAAGTACACGGACATTTTCAATTAGTGTACTCTATTTCACATTTAAAAAGGAAGATATGTTTCAAATTTCATGAAGATACTGCAATTCCTATAGGTGGAAACAACTGTGTTTTATGAAAATATTAACTAAATTGTGTGCTTCTAATTACGTGCACCTGACTGTAGGTAATATGTGGCTTTGGTGCACTTAGTGCGCATAATGCCACTCCAATTTTCCAATAACATAGGTCCTGCACGGTTCCCCACAAAACTGAAAGACTGATTGAGAAAATTTCAGCTCGGAGGCGGCTAATTGACAAGGCGGCAGAAAACAGGATTTGAGAATTTGGTGCGCAAAAGACCTGGTGGTCGGTGCTTCATTTCGGCAAAAACTTCGTTTCAAAAAATACACTGGTTGAGCTACACAGCGCTCACTCTGGAAATACTAATTTTAATATATACGTTGCCTAATCGTAAAGCGACTCATTTCGTTCCGCGGAGATATGATACTGACTTTCTGTCAAGATTTCGAGCGTAAAATTGTTTTCCGTCATTGTCAAAATAACCTATGTTTTAAACAAAAAACCACTAAATGTCTCACACTGTATAAGATAAAACAAAAATGTTACTAATTCATTGGTGGGGCAAAATGAAAGCACCGTTTGCTCTATGCCAAGTTGGAATTCAAATTTGCATGATATGACAAATTGCTTCTAAGGACTACAAGAATTAGACCGTTGTCATTCATGACGTAAGATAAAAAGTAAAATTTAGAAGCAAGCGATATCCGAAAGCAATTTTTCGAAGTGTTATTTGTGTTATAGATCTTTCAAGCAACTTTCAGGGTTAGTACAATTTGGTAAAGAAAACAGAAATAAGACACACAACCATCTACAACTCTTCGGAAAATTATCCTAGCGCTTGGTGCTAAATTTTACTTTTTATCTTCATGGATGACACAACGGTCTAATTCTTATAGTATTTTATTTGCAAATAAAAGGATTTCCTGTATTTTCTCTTGTGACGTTCTGAATCCAACAGTATTAGGTGTGAGCTTTTGATCGGAATACGAAATCATTGCAATTATTGACTTGAGGTGCTCTTATAAGGTCATTGTGAATTATGCAACCTAATAGGATGGACATGCAATACAGAAAATGTTTCTCGTCTTAGAAGTAATAAAGCTAATGAAATGAATCATGTTCTAATAGCCTATTTCGAGATTACATATTATTGCTTATTCAACAAAACAATCGCATAAGAACATTAAAAAAGAATCATCTATCCAAAATGCTACATTATGCGAATTTGAACTACAGATCATCAAAGGTTATATTTGACTATTCATTCAGTGCCTAGGCTACCGGAAGTTCACATTTCAATTCCCAACTAGACCAAATTGGCCACGTAGTGCGAATCCAAATACAAAGTAAAAACCTTGAATCTATTCATGGCAAACTCCCCGTCCTCATTTTCTACACCATCGAAATTATCACTAAATTCTCTTCAATCACTTCAATCTACGTTGTCTCGGCTGTTCATTTGTTCTTTCCGTCGTTTCTCAAGAAAACCACGATGGTAGAGGTGTGCTAAAGCAAACAACAAGAAATGACAAAGCTCGAAAAATACTTTTATTGCGAAAATCTATGAAAACAACAGCAGCCATCGAAATGGAAAGAACCAGAACGAGAGAAGCGGAGAGAATAAGAGAGCGAGGGCAAATGAGAGCAAACGAAGGAGATTCAGAACAAACTCGACTGCCCATTAATAAGACCGTCACACCAAGCGTCTATTAAACTTGAAAATAGGTTCAAATCATCCGTCGTTTCCTTTCTATTTTTACGTGTTTTGCTTTGTTGATGGTTTTGGTTTTTTTTATCGGTTTGGTATTGATCTGTTGTGAGAGATTTTCGTTTCGTTTTGAGCCAAGTTTTATTGATTTTTGTACCCAAAATATGAAAGGTTCGCCTTTTGGATGCCATTCTTATTATTTACTCTTATGTAAACTCTAAGTCTTACCATATCATCTTCTTTGCTCTCTTCGATTTTTATAGTAGTTGATTTTCCGCGTTTTTTGCTGTTCTGTTAATTTTTTTTGGTTTCGTTTTCAAAATCGCGGCTTAGAATCAGAATATTAACAAAAACAACACAAAGCGAAGCGAGAGTGTGTTTGAAGTTAACTTGTATGCAGTGTGAAGAGTGTGCAACGTAGAATTATCAGTCTTTCTCTTTTTTGGTTTGTTTTACGATCATTTTCATTTTGGTTTTGTTAAATGTATTTGGTGAATTGTGGGCTTGTGCTAGTCGTTTGTGGTTTTCATTTGTTTTTGTTGTTTACTTCCAAAGAAGACGAGTGTGGGGCAAGTAAAGTGTTGCCATGATGCCTGCCATCGGTTGAGGCCCATAACACACTACACTTTAGGCATTATAAAACTTAGCACTTGTGTGCTATAGCAATTTCGATTCGAAATGGCAGTAGGAAAGAATCAGACAAAATTTCAGCATCATTTAGTCTTGCAAAAAAATTAAAAACTTTACAGAAAACATAATTTGCACTTTAAGCTTTCGATTGTTTCCAATTTCTTCCGGCCACCAATGAGTCAATTCTTGATTATGTGAATTCTCGATTATATGCATTTCTCATATATGTATGCTAACTTGAAAATGTTTACATAATCAGTGGTCAGATTACTTATATCAAGAGAAACTCTGTTTGGGTTTTCGAAAAGCGTGCAGTTTCATTTGAGTGAACCGATCGTTGTCTTTTACTCCTTGAGATTACGTTGGTACATTATAAGTCACTTTTTCGACAATTTTTTCTGGTATCTCACTAACACCACGTGTAATGTTGTCTTCCAAAGCTGCAATTGACGCTAGCTTATCGGAGAGACGAGTCTGACGTGTCGCTATTAAAAACATAGTATTTGTTGTCAAGGTAGTGTCCTATCGGATATCGATAGGACAACGATCAAGATAGTGTTATCGCGACTGAAGTGGAAAAAAGTTGCTGGTGCAGATGAACTATATGCAGAACTTTGCAGGCTGCCGGGTATAATATGGTAGGATACCTGCGCAAAATCATCGGTAAGTTCAAACGAAAGCATGCTTGGTGACTGGAATCTCAGTATCTATTCCCCAGTTCACAACAAAGTAGACCACTTCAAGTGCACCAATTATAGAGGGATAAGTCACATCGTATCATAAACATCATCCTTAAAAAACTTCACCAGCGTTTTGTTTGAGCGCCTGAAACCATTCGTACATAATCCGATAAGAGATTACCATCGACCAAATCTTCACACTATGGCAGATCCTGGCGCCATTTTAAGAGCCCATATTACAGCGTGTATAGAGACGAGCTGTGCAACGCCATGTCTAGTTTTCACATTCCTGCCAAACTCTTCAGACTGTACAGGGTGAAGGATATAGACAATGCGATGCGCTGTCATTTGACTTTTTCAACATGAGGTTGTGCAAAACTCACTCCTCAACACAAGATGCACGGTCATTCAAAAGTCCGCACTTTTGATAGCATACGTTGACGATATTAACGTGATTGGTCGAACACAGCTAGCCGTCAATGAAGCGTTTGCTAGTATTGAACCGAACGCGGCCTGCTGCAAGACACAAAGTCACCACAGGCAGATGTACTTTCGAGCTAGTTAAGAATTTCGTCTACCTCGACTCCCAAGTAAACAGTACGATCATCAGTACCGTAATTAAATGCATAATAACTCTTGTTGTTTCTTTGGGCTCAAGAGCTATTCTCTCAAATTATAATAATCATCTTTGGTGCGGAAGCAATGACAATCTAAAGAGCAGGTGAAGAATCCCTTGGTATTTGCGTTCAATCTTTGCACATCGACATGAGTCTAGCAAGGCATGTATAAAACACTGCTCCAGCCCAAAAGCAGTGTTATGGGACAATGCAATAAAGGACGCCCACGAAATCGATGACGGAAACTAGTAGAGAAGGGCCTCAACCAACTTGGCGTTGGCGAAATTGGAGGCAGCTGGCTAAAAATCGTGCCACCTGGAAAGGCTTGTTAGCTGAGGCCCAGGTCCAAGCCGGACTGTGCCCCAATAGATGAAGAAGAATTACTTAATATTATCGAGAACGACTTTTACCCGATTTGGGGACAAGTATCAATGATACTAGCCGTTTTTTCTTCATCAGTATATATATGTACATATATCGGTATTTTTGAAGTAAGTTTGAAATACAAAAAACGATACGCAGTTGCTTTGATTTTTAAATGTCCAAATGAATGAAAAAGAAATTTAGAGGTATGTTCGAAATCGATGTTAAAATATAAGAAAATCATTCGAAATCGTTTTATCATTTTTATCGGCAGTCACCGATATTATTGGCAGTGTTAGGCAGTGGGTTGTGTTGTACGAGTAAAAATATGTACGATAAAATTCCACTTCATTATTTTTATAGACTTTTGAAAAAAAAGCATGACTATTTTCGTCTTATTTAAATTTAACTCAAAATAAAAATGAACTCTATCTTGGTGCTATGACGATCTTTCGAAGTACAAATTTTCAAATTTGATTTACTATGCCAAGGTTTCTCCATACCATAGATATTTCGTCTCCACAAACATGACCTCCCAAAACCAAACCAATCATAATGATCATAAATCGAATTAAGCTCTTGTCAACTTCGAACGAAAAATAGGTAAGAAACATTGTCCAATTTCAAAATGTACATATTTGGTTTTGAGAATTTAAGCAAATTTATAATAACAACTGAGAGCAATTAATTCCGCTCCCACTAAAGTACAACATAACGAAAGTAAGCTAAAAGCCCATGATAACAATATGTATATGATTTCTGTGTATTAAATCCATCCGTGTGGTGGGCCATTACTCATCATAGTAAACCATATCTATGCATGTCATCTACATATATTTAGACGATGGTTTTATTTCGATTACCTGGTGTCATAAAAATGTCAGCTTGTCAATAAATTCTTTATCTGTATCATTTTTTCCAAGCCGAATAGGCCAATCTCGACCTTGAAAATAATTAAAGGGTTGTCGTTAATCAAATTCGTCATCAACATTGCAATCATGCTGAGCGTTAAGCTTATCACGGTCAGACTCTAGAAAATTAAGTTTTCAACCCACATTTTCGGTATCGAAAATAAGGATATGCGGTCTTCGTAGCATTCAAATTTCGCCTTCCTTAGAACGATTTCTGGAAAAGTTGTGAATACGAGGAAAAGGAAACCATTGTACAAATTTTCTGCTAAGGAATCCGTACCCATCACTTTAAAGTTCACTTTTTCGATGAAGTACATAGGTGAGCTAAGCTGTCAAAGTGTCAGCCCCCCATCACTTTGTTACTAGGATTCGTTTTCAGATTTTAAGTCGTGTTCATCAGCGTGATAGAACGATGGACATTTGACCGCTGTCGGCAGGTAGCCACTTGTGTCTTATACAAATTTCTAGCCCTATTCTCTGCAGAGGACTAGAATGTTATCAACGGTGATTATGCTACGATATTATATATGTATATACTAAAATTATGTACTTAAGAACAGTATCTTGTGTTTTAGTGAAAGGTAACACTTCGCCAACTGTCGCTTTATAGATTGTATACATCTAGCAGATATGTATTACTCTATCTTAATCTAAGAACGGGTTTGCAAAGTCATTTTGCCAGCCTCTAACAAGCGACTTACCTCTACTTGTTACATTAATTTGGTACCCAGAATTTTATTCAAAAATTCTTATATATGAATGTTGTCCAGTTAGTTTGACAATTTATTATTATTATTTCATTGCTATTAAATATGTGATTTAATCATAATGTGGTGATTGGTGGGCGTGGCGTTGTGAGTATGTGCGTTGACCAGAACTTAACCACGCTGCTTTGGTTCGAATCCCGGCCGGTACGAGCAAGAATAATTTTCACTTACTCTTTCGACTCACTGAGAATGCTCAAAGAGTAATAACTGCCTGGAAAAAGCTTCACAAACTTGGCCCTTCGGAGTCGCCATAAAACTGTAGGTCCTCCCACTCGTAAGAGAATAATAGCACGCACAACACAAGTGGTGGCTGAGAAGCAAGGCTCTGACTAGCCGTCTACAGGCTGAAACGCCACCCATATTATGATTATTCAATAATAATGTGGGTCTCCGTGGCGTAAGGGGTTGGTGCGTCGACTCCTACAAAGAGGGTGCCAGGTTCTCTCCTGAATTTACCAACTTTCATAGTTGACGACTCCACCTCTTTCGAATCCTGACAATGCTCAAAGAGTAGTGTAGGTCCCATCCACTCGTGATAGAACTACAGAACGCACGACACATGTGGCCCTGTTCCATCGCGGACTGTCGTGCCCCAATATTATTATTATTAAATCATAATGCCGTCAACAATATTCTCAGAATGGACTAAATATAAAGACATTGAAAATTAAATAACTTCCCGATCGCATTTTCAACCACGACTGACTTAATACTGGTATTCTCATTATAAGGTCAATACAACTGTTTTTAAAGAATAAGTCGAAATATTAATTCTGTATAGTGGCTGCTTATGGAACTTTGAAAATATTGATAAAACGTTGACGCCAAAGATCGAAATCAAAAATTCGTTGCTCAAAAATCGTTAATTGCCAACAAAAAAAAATTAAAGGTACAAACATATACTTTATTGTACGTCCATTTTAAATATATTTATGTATGTATTATATTTTTTAGTGGATAAACAATGGCGCAAATTCATAGTCAGCTTATAAATAGTGCCTAAAGTAGACTTTAATTATAACCGGCTCTAAATAAGAAAGTCAACTTCAACTTTTCGTTATTCACAGACATATTTATGCTTATGTATATCTAGTATCTACTTAAAAGTATTATTGTAGAGGGATTTTATCGAGGGAGAGTGGCCTAACCCAGACTAATTAAAATTATGCTGATCGTCACTATAGAGCTCTAAGGGCTCCAAAAATGTTTAATAACGGTAACTGGAAATCGCGTTACCTTCGCGTGTACCAATTGTTGACGCTTCAGGTGGAATGCCAGCATTTCTATAAAATTGCTGCTTTCTTTCTTTTAACTCTGCCGCTATGAACGGAAATTTGATGGAAATAGGATGTAGTAATGCGATCCGTTTTGATATTTTTTCTTTATGATTCTGTCGACGGCTACTGCAAGTATAAACGTGCAGTCGTACTTGTCAATAAACCAGTTCACTTTGTTATAGTCTTAGCAACGTCAAATTGTGGGGCATTTCTTCAAAAAAATAAAAAATGCAAAGCCACGAGCAATTGCAGATTTGTTGGAAATGCAGTGCACGATTAGTTTGTGGTTCTCCACATCCAGCACTTCACTTAAAAATGTTACCGTAATTTTATCGAACCTGTACCGCGAGTAAAATTCCTCCCCTTGTATATTTTTCTCAATCAAATATCTCAAAATCTCGATCCACTGGAAACATTTTCGAAAAAAAACCAAATCACTTTAAGAAATCGAATCTGACTATCGTTTAAAGCCAACTTTATATTTTTTAAAAGTACGTTCTGCTTAGAGCCTTCTTTAAGATGACTATGAACAACAAAAAGTCTACTTTAAGTTAAATATGTAGGTGAATAATTTAATTACTCTGAATTTACACCAATATTTTGTTTTTTCCGTAGGAGTATAAACATATTCGCATTAATTATTCAAATGAAACGGTGGGGTATATCGGTTGGATGGTTTCAAAGTTTATAAAGTAGAAACATTTCTTGTGTCTTATATACCTAACATAGAAGTGATGTTAAATAAATTGCACACTAGTACGTTTCATTGGTGGGTGGGATTTTTCTTGGTAGTTGCAACTACGACTTTGATCTGATTGAAATAATTTGATTGATTTAGACTGATAAAATCGATGTGCCTATATATATGTAGGTAGAGGATTTGTTTATAAAATGCTGAATTAATGGTCTTAACAAATTTGTTTTGGGAAGCGCTAAAGAATTTTTTGAGCTTACTTGAGGTGGCGCTACATTCCGGGGTGGACCTGGCTTTCAACTAACGAGACTCCAGTCTTAAGCTAGCTGCTTCCAGTTTCGCACGCATAGTTGGTTGAGGTCTCTTGTTGTTGAGGCCACTTGTGTGCGCCATCTGAGCAGGTCTTTCATATACTTAGTCTTGCCTTCGTCGCACTACTCACTAAAGTGTCATTGACATTACGCTGGGCTCTTCCGATAACAACAATATCGTCGGCATATGCGATTAGTTGGACGGACATCTAAAAGATTGTTCCTTTGGTGCTGACGTGCGATTTTTGAACAAAATTATGTTGAGCAGAAGTCGCATGATAGCACTTCGCCTTGTCTGAAACCTTTTTTGATATCAAATGTCTCGGTTAGGTCTTTACCGACATTGATGGAAGAGCGTGCATTCTCTATAGCCATCAAACGGACGAGTTTGGTAAGAATGTCGAAACTAGACATTGCTCTGTCTCTATAGATACTATAGATGCTTTCATCCCCGTTCTTAAAAACGATTAAATGGTGGTGGGTATCCATCTGTTGTTCCTGGGGTTCTAGGTTTCAGGATACTGATGTCTTTAGAGATCGAGCAAAAACTGAGGGTTCATTCATCGGGCATGGTTTCCTCCATATTTTACAGATGAATTAGTGCATGCATCCATAATCAATCATCGCCTACCGCTTTGAAAAGCTGTCTGTAGTACCGTCGTCATTTTCCTCTGTGGGGGCATGTGCGCATATGCGGCTTATGTTGGCGAATTTAGCCTTGATGCGAATCATTGTGAGGCAATCGTTCACATACCTACACGATAAGACTTCTTGCCTAAGTCTGCGTGTAACGACAAATCCACATCCAAACAAAACAATCGCTGTTTTTGTCAATGTCAATTTTTGTCTGTGGCCGGGGAGTTACCCCGATGGCAACCCCCAACCTAGAGGGTCAGTTGTAATCTCTAGTGAACTACAACCAGTACCCGATGGGTACCACTTGGAGGTAAAATAAGTAAAATTGATGTGTAGGAAAAGTTACAACACTGCATCGCCAGGTTGACGTCAATCAGTGCCTACCCGATTAAATAAAAATGGTTCTATTCTTGGCAACGGATGTCGAATGTCTTAGCATCAAAACTTGAATATGAAACGTTACTAGAAAAGCCTTAGTGTTTCTAGAAAAGCCTTAGGGTAAATACAGTCGAATTCACGAGATATCGAAATTAGTTGAAGTTAGAGGGAGTTCGGCTCAGTGGATTGTTTTGTGTATGGAAATTTTGGGGGAAGGCCAAAATATGACCAGTTCGAGTTAGAGAGAAACTTTTTCCAACACGACCGAAAAAACACAGTGACTATTGCCGAGGAGTTTTACCTACGGCCAGCGTGAATTTACTAAATTCATTAGGACATCAAACCAAATTGACAAAAGATACCTTCGAAACTAGGTTGCTATGTATGTCTATACAATTTGACTGTGCAGATGTCATTTGTTGATTAAGTGGTTGGTTTGGTAAATGGGAAGTTTTGATCCAATTGTTATGTGGTATTGTATAGCAGATATTTTAGAACCAGCAACGTGATGTGTTTTTGGCCGTTATCGAGGTGAAAGAAAGGTTTTTAACTTTGGAAACTACAAAGGGAACCTGGATGTACGACTACATTGTATAATTGCATTTTAAAAATATCTTTCAAAGAATAAATCGAGAATTAATAGAAACGACATTTCTGAAGCGGCTTCCGAATCCTCCCATTGATATCTTCTCTAACCACACGGCAACACCAATAACTTCGCTCCAAGCTCTTCGCAAGAAATCTGTTTTCCACATCAAACCCTTCTTTCTCTCCAGTTACCACCGCCATGCCTATATGACAGTAATTCTCGGCTTCTTCACTACAGCCGTGCATACTCCGCCGATCTCCGATCACGACTCGATTATCCTACACACATACAGAGTCAGACCCACAGCGCCTACTTCAATTAGTCTACGTTCACTAACAAGACATTCGGTTTCTTGTTTCCGTTTCTTTGCACTTTGTATCCATAAGACCCCCACGTATCTCAGATATGCACACGAATACGAGTGGGTAAATGTTAATAGATGGAATAAAACGAAAAAGATATACACACACAAGCTCAACTTAAGACCCCAGCAAAGAGGAGAAACAGAAAAAACGAATGAAATGAAAAAAAAAACCGATCGACGGCGATCGTTCGTTGGCTGTCCGCGCAATCGTTCCAAGAGAGCAGTCGAGAGTTTCCTCAGTTTATGTTTGTACCTTCATTCGTTGAGCACGACTTTTGTCAGTGACGACGGGCTCCTCGCGTCTTCTTAGTTAATTATTTTTCTTTTTCCGTCAAAACAGCCCCCGCCTTTACGAGTGTTCATTGTGTTTCGACTTATTACGACTAAGATAAAAAAAATTTCCAAAAATCTTCCCCAAAGTACCAAGAAGGAAATTTAATAAATCTAATCCATATCTGAGGTGTGAATTGGCAAACTTCTGCACTCGCCGAAAGTTTTTTTTTTTTTTTTGTCTTCAAAGCCCCAAGCCACGAGCCGAACCTAGTAATAACTTTGGCAAAGTGTGAGCTTTGATTTGGATGTCGTCGTTGTCGGTGTCGCCTTCGTCGGTTTTGCCAAGTTTTCCTTCGTTAAGTTTTGGGGAGTTTAGTGAAGTTTAAGAGGCAGACGGTCGTGTTTTTGTTAATACATATATATTTATAATTTTAATTGGTTTCCGGAGATTGCCCTCGCCGCTGAATTGGATTGACAGCAGAGGTTTCGAGCTTTTTCCTTGACCGCGTGTGTATTAGAGCTAGCCAAAAATTGGTGCAAAGCGTGAGGAAAGTTATGAAATTGCTTTAAAGGCAAACAAATTTAAAAGAGTGAAAGGAAGATAATTTGTGAAACTGTGAACTGTGAGCGTGTAAGAGAAACGCATTGAAAATGGATTATCTTTGCATTTTGAATGCCTTCGAACAGACATACTACAATCGGATTAAGGAACTACAGGGAGTGACAGCTGGACTGAGAAATAATAACACGAATAGTCCAAGCAGTGGGAGTAGCAGGAGTAATAGTACCAGCAGTAGCAGCAGTAGCAGTGGGAGCAGCAGCAATGGTAGTCCACCAAATCATTTACATGTGGGTAATCCCTATCATAATCCTCATCATCCGCATCATCAGGCGGCTCATGCACATCTGGTCGGTCATAATAATGCAACAAATGTTGCGAATAGCCTTTTATGGCAGCCTTGGAGGGATTTTACATCATCTGCAGCGGTAGCTGCTGCCGCAGCAACACATCATCACTTCTATCTCCAACAGCAGCAGCAACGGCACCATCATCAGCAAATTCAGCAGCAACAACAACAGTTGCAACAGCAAAACTTGCAAAAAGGTTTGTAAGTGAATTCTTGTTCAAAGACGGAAAAGAATATGTGGATTATTGTTTTCGTACAAAAGCTGCAGTCTTATCTAGAAATTTCATCTATCTGAGTGCCAAAAATTCAGGATTTCTCTGCAGTCCTTTATTTATAATTTGTTTCAGTTTAAGATTAAACCAATAGATCATATTCTCTCATACTTGTAGATAGGTTTGTGGATTTAGTCTGAATCCATCCACTGAAACTGTTCAGTATGCTTCAGTACTTTTTAGTTAACTCTATTCGTTGTCTAAGAAGTGGACAACCAAATATCCAATATGAATTGCTACAAAAAATTTAACGGGAACTTGCCGCCAAATGTGATTTCAGATCTAAACATTATTGTTGTATATGTACACACATACGTATGTTCTAATCAAAATGGTATCCCCCCCCCCCCTGCCCATCTAAAACGCTGCCAATTTCATGTTTAATTCATATTAACCCTTGCTGACATCACCTCAACACTTCCCGCCACCCAAGACGAATTTCCTCGTCACCCTGTTAATCGGAGGACCGCCATGAAGTCTAATGTGACTCAAAATCACCACCAAGACGTTATCGCGCCTCAATAACCCCACCAAAAGCTTTGGTAAACAACAATGTGTTGCGGTTGCTGGTGGATTACTCATTCCATGAAATCGTTTCCAGTTTGTTTTTTTATCTGAAAACGTGTGTACCTCCTGACCCCCTTCACAAGAGGCTACAACTTGGTCGCCATTCCCTCTGGGGTGGCGCATGCAGCAATTAAGTCACAAAACACACTCATGCGCACTCGGTAGTCATGTGGGCAAATATGTCTTATTCCAGGCCAAAGCAACGATACGAAAAACCTGAACTTCACCAAAGATTTGGGATACGGCGAAGTTTCTGAATCAACTTTGACAACTCAATTAAATTTGATATCATAACCCGTAAAAGAACGAGTTGTATTAATGGCACGTAAAACGTATACTTTTTTTATATGGGAACGCTGTTTTTGACACTTGTTGGTTGCTTGTGGTTTTCAAACTTTTTTCGCAGTGTCTAGTGTTACAATCTCTTGTTAGATTGCTTAAGATAAAGTTTTGCTATGTTTCACTACTCCCCAATGTTAACTAGTCTAGTTTAGTCATACATGTGGGACGCTACTGCTTGGCATTTTTGGCTGAGTAATCGATGATTACTTGTCTTTCAAACGTAGTATATGTATGTAATGTGAACTGGTATTGTGCCACAGGCTCAGATACTTAAATGAGATAAACTAAACAGTCTTTTCTTGCGAAGTCTTGACAGCAGAACTGTTTTGATGAGCCACAAGAAGATCGTATAAGTATCTATGAATCAGGTCACTTGGTCTAAGCTAATCCATTCATACCATGCTGTGGTTAAAATCGTCAATCGAATCAAACGCATAATATCCGACCGACTTGTTTACCAAAAAAAAATGAATTTTAATGTGAATTCTAATAACAAAAAATATAAGAGATACCGAAATTCTTTGATTGAATATTGTTTAAGAATTTTGGCAATTTAATCTTGTTTTGAATAATACATATGTGATATTCTCAATATGTGGCAGTATTTTTTCTTCAATGGGATATCAAAAACTCATGTGTCAACCAGAGTAAGCAATTAATTCGAGTTTCAATGTCGTCAAGTTAAACATATTCATTGCTCCAACATTCACCTTCCCCATTCAACATTGATAATCAAAAACCGGCTTCAAAGTGGTCCTAAAAATAGACAACACCTTAGCGGTGTACGTGTATATACGTCAACGTGATATTTTCAACAGAAATCAGAAACTTTTTAAATTGAATTCAAGCCATCGTTTGTCGTCGGCGCTCGATGGAAATAATTTTCATGTGGAGAAATATTGCACAATATCAAAACCATCCAAGACAAAATGGCGGCTGACATAACAGCAAAAACACACTTTAACAGCTTGACGTACATACATTCGAGTCTAATTTGCATAATTAAACAATTATTTTGTGAATTTTGCTATATTTTCTTTTTATTTTTTCTGCGTTCATTGGGTCGCCGTCGGTGGCAAAGTTGGTGCTGAATTAATATGTTAAAGCTTGTGTGTCACTATATGCTACCTTCTGTCATTTTAGATTCAGCAATTAATTCACGTTGCGTCGCGGCATACCTATGTCGCGCCACCTCGTTTCACGAGGTGGAACAAAAAAAAAAACAACTCTATTGTGGTTAGTATCATAAACAAGTTGAAAAAGAGAATAAATTTGTTTTCGCGAAATTCATTAGGTTTTCTTCTAAATTAACTGTTATTGTTTGGAAATTTCCGAAAAAAAATTTATTTAAATAAATGTTGATTTATTCGGGAGCAATCAAAGCTCTAGCGCCATCTTTATGGTAAACTGACAGCCCGATTTATGTAGGTATGTGATGAGTCTAGAGGGAGCTCGCAATGAAACGAAATCATGGGTCTAATTCTGATTTGGTTTTATAAGAAATTAATTAATTTGCTATTGTCTTCCGGTGCTGAATTGAAGTATATTCCAAGTGAATTTACGTAATTTTGTATGACTAGACTTTTTTCGAGTATTCTTATAGCGATGAACAAAATAAAGTGCTCTAGACTATAAGTTCGTCTTTCCATCTTGTCCATCATACGATCACTGGTCGAATTAGTAGTCCTATCAACGGAAATCATTTTAAGTCATAGATACCTTCAAACAAGGTTAAGCTTGTGTTGATTTGGCAACTCAATTGTAAGCAATTAATTATTAAAATACTTAGTCCAATTTACAATTTATGCTAAATCCGAATGAATGTTAATGTCTCATGTCACAACATCTAAACTTATCAACAAATTACACCTTTTTTTGATACACACTCCATTCATCTTGTGGGGCACCCCTTTAACGCGTTTTCTCTTTATCCAGTCAAACACCGATCAACACAAGAATCCATTAATCAAAATTAGCATCCAATCATTAAGTGTGCAGATGGTCCGAGAAAGACCGCATAATTTCTAGGGAACTCGCCATAAGCCGAGCAAACTCCAATCCGCGAAGAATGCCAAAGATTGCAATTATCTACCCACTTCATATCTTTCGAAACATCCCGCCTGAATGACAACCAAACATTTTGTATCCTTATGCAGTGTATTTTTTATTTTTATTTTTATTTTTTCAAGAATGTCGTCTCTCCGGCTCTTTCCATTCCATTCAACAAAAATTACGGTTGCAACAATAAAAATTCTGATTTCCTTCCAAGAAATCCGTGCAAGAAACGGGGCCTCATAATACGCATTCTTTGAAACAAAAACAAATTGAAGCTCCCCCTAGAGTTCCTCCTCAACCCGTCCTCGAACATCCTTCGTCTCAGCGCTCCTCCGACTCGTCTTTGCCGAAAAGAACGGCCTTGTATTTGACCTTATGTTGGTTTTCATGTTGCTACGTTGCTGTCGCGCGAATACAACCTGCTTGCATTAACGATATATGTACATACATATGTACGTATGCAAGAGTCCGAGCATTTCTCTCCTCTCGCTCTGACATCGGTCGGAGGGGATGAAGATCCCTTCAATGAATCTTCTTCATCCCTGCGGAAAATTGAAAGAAGTTTTTGAATTAAAATTGGATACACGTCCGTTTGTCGTCGTCTTTGTGGCCTACTCATCCTTACTGTTGATCGGCAGCTACAGTAGTAGTAGCGTATACTCCCGGGTTGGCTCTCCATGTAGTAAGTCCTAAAAGACGAACAAAAAAAAAAAACAACAAGAAGATAACGAACGAGTTACAAAAGAAAAAACCCACCAAACAGCTTCTGTATTTCACGTAGTGACCAATAAATAAGATAACCGCGCGCGCATACAAGGACCGGCCGACACAAAAGGAGGGAAAACAAAAAGAAAAATACAATTTATCTCGTCGACGTAGGAGAAGAAGGCGAGGGAGAGGAGACGTAAAGGTGAATCCATGCCTTCTGTTGGCTATGAATACGACGATGCTCTGGTGCCGTCGCATTTGCGCGACGCCATCATCGGTTGAAGCAGTCTGCGTTGAGCTTCAGAAGAAAACAGCAATACATTAAGAGGAAACGCTGAGATACGAGAGACGATTGTGGTAAACTGGGAACTGGATACGAATTTTTATTACACATTTCCGGCCATCATTTCTTGTTCGATTTTAATCCCGATTAATGCAGAATGAGACGCATGATGTTGTGAAGTGTGTAGATAGAAAAGAGATCGCTCTGCAGGTCATTTTGAGATGGCCGGTGGATCTATTCTGCCGATAATATCCCAACTCGGATAGCTTTTGTTGTTTTGGAATCATGTTTCATTTTGTGATAGTCGTAGGGAGGGGGATATTTTTGAACGTAGTATTGATTTCAAAATTGTCATCTAGATTATGTTTGTAAAATTGCTCTTATTCGAAAAGAGTAAAAGCTATAGTTTTGCTAAATGTATGATACCTGTTGTATATTATAGGGGCACGGCACCCTGGAAATTGACCCGCCACGAACCAGTGTGAACTCAGGTATCACCTATCACAATTTGTTTTAAGTTCTTATCATTATGGTGAGATTCAAGCATTATAATGAGGTTTCTATTTATTCTTGGTAATATTTAAGAGTACTGGAACTGAGCTAAATATTGTAAAACTATAGAACCAAGCTCTTATCACACAGCTTCACCATGACATTAGTGCAAAACTAACGTTTATAGGCTAGCAATCCTAATATGTATTAATAATTCGGTTAGACACGATAACCGAATCCGAATCGCAGTCTACATGAATTGTCCAACCAACGGTAGCCCCAATGAACAAGAACTTTTCCAGGCGCTTGATCACATCATGCATGATGTACTCACAATATCATATGATAAGCATCGATCGTTAAAATTCAAGCTCACATCATTTCTGTCTTTCAATACCTCAATCCCTTCCCGAGCGACAACAACAATGAGAGAGAAATAATTTACGCTAGCAAGTATTGCTGGTATAAAAAAGCATAAAGCCCTCTGGCACACTATTTGAACTAAAAATTTTCAATACCATAACTTCGTTTCTTTCTGGCACCATTTTCGATAAGTCATGCCTTTTACCATGCCATTAATTGCACATGACCATGTGGCAGGATTCACAACATCCGGACCCTCGGGAGAAAAATTAAATAGAAATAAAATTTTAAAAGGTGAATACAACAGCTCTTTCGACTGGTTCCGTGTTTCTGTTGTCGTCGTCCCCATCTCATCACGGTCGTTCCTCTCACAAATTAAATTACATAGCCAATCTTCAGCCGTGGCCAAAAGATAAAGACCCATGGAAGACACACACGTTCATCGCTTGATGTTTCGCCCATGGGCATGGGCTCCTACTCACACGTAGCCATTCAAGTCCTCTCCCATTTAGATATTTCTCCTCCATCCTGCGGTTAATCATCGTTGGATCGACGATCGTCTTGGGGTGTGTCTCTACTTGAGTTCGAGCCGGGGATTCATGGTCTTAAAAATGATAGGATGTGTTGCATATCTGCAACTCTCCTCGTGAAGATATCCCATTCATCTTCTCGTTGACTTGGGCTTGGGACCTCTTGTGCAGATTAAAGCAACAGAGTATCAAGCAACGGAAGTCATTTTGATAATTACTTGTCACCAATTTCAAGTGGCCTGCGATCAAGGCGTTGTTGCAGATCTTTGGGAGTGGGCGAACTATGATGTATGCTTGAATAGTGAAAGGCATAATATACATTGGACTTTTCGGAAATCTGCAATGCATTCAAAGAGTGGAGAATGATAGTAATCATCAAATGCGCGGTAATGTGTATGAGTGGGGCTTAGAGAAAAGAGCATTAAGGCGGATGAAATGTCCACGTGAAGATGGGAGGTTTATATGTCTGTGGTCATCGTTCTTGCATTTCCACAAATTCGGTGTGGAAATAATTAACATAGAACAGGAAAAAGTCAACAACCAATAGGGCCTTAATTGAACGACAGTCGATGGTTGATACATACATCTTAGCTTACGCCGATGCTGAGGTTGAGCATATTATTTATGAGATTTTAGTTGAAATTAATATTCACTCAATGTCATGTTCAGAGGTTTGATACTATGTGTCCAGGAAAGATTTCAAGCCATCGCGTTCATCGGCTTGGGCGTTTTTAAAAGTTGAATGTAAGCAACTTTGTGCTACTCACCTGATGTTGGTTTAAAATAGAATATGACTTTTAGAAATAATAAAGGTAATGTTTTCTGAAAAAGAAAAATTATTTAGGTTGACCTTTATAATTTCTCTCATAACACTGTTGAAGCCTTTTGACAATAACATTATTTACTTATATTATTTATCACTCTTCATGCAGACATACAAATATGGCTACCATTCTCTTTACGGTTCATCCAACCGAAACAACAGGAACCTAGAGTGGCGAGCAAAACTGGATACCTAATTGTAGTGTCTGTGGTTTTTCACCAATAAAATTGTTTCCTTACAAGGGATTTGATTTAAATTGAGAGCTGTTTCCTTGCTTAGTTACTAGAAGAGGTATCCATGAAAGAAATCGTACAATTACAACGGCTGAGATAAAATAAAAACCATGAGAATCCCATGTATCCACTTTTGTACGTTTTCATTTTTTTTTTTTTTTTTTTGTGCATTCACCGCTAGGTGTAAATTTAGCGTATCATACTTTACGATAAATTTCGTCATTATGATCTTGGCATCATACTTATCGCTAACAGCGACATTCTAGTTGCAAACTCAGGTTTTTATTTCTAAATTTTTAAAATTTAAATTTAAAAATATATATATATATACATATATATATATATATATAAATCTCAGAACAACATCGTTTTACTATCTCAAAAAGTCTTTAATCATGTGAAATAGCACAGAAATGCGGTCTATGCCGCCGTAACGTACTTAAGTTACAAAAAGGGTAAAATAATTGCGATTGTGCATAATAAAGGTGAGTGCCTAAAACTGTTTATTCTCACCTTATTAAGATCGGTAGGGCAAAAGCGGATACCACAACACCGAAAGCCTTACGAACATGACGCGAGAGGACTTTTACAAGAACCCTGGGTAGAAATGGGCTGATATCCGCTATTAAAAATAAAAAAAAAAACATCACTGCACGAAAAAAATAAAAAATTCCTGCAAAGAAAATAAAGATATATAAAAAAGAAAATAAAAACTGAATTGCAGAAGACCATAAACGAGTCAAAATCAATAGGTTCCAGTCCGACGGAAACTGAATGTTTCAAACACACCCGTCGTAAGGAAACAATTTTATAGATCAAAAACTAAAATTATGTATCAAGCTCTGCTCATCATTGTAAGGCTATGAACATACAAGTTGCTCTCAGGCAAAGTTGGAGTGGATAGTTAAATATGCATATATTTCAACGCTTTTAAAGAGTTAAAATTTGTCATAGCTTTGTATCTGGAATCCAATTGAAGGGGTTATCCCTAAGTTCTATAGTCAAAACAAATTGATTTGTACACCTTTCATTTATTTATTATTTATAGCCATTTATTCCATAAATCAAATCCAATTGATTACGATGACCGATGGAGAAGTAATTCCAATGACTCATCTTTAAAATATATTCAAAATGCCCATGCCCATGTACATCTATACACTTACATATATATAACTTCCTCTTTAAAGCCGTAAAACTGCCATCAGTTCAAATTAAAAGGTGAGCGCCTGCACAAAGTGCGAGTTGAGTCCACATCATCATCGTCTTGCATCTGCAAATCTGACATAAACCCACATCTTTTCCAAGCCGACTATGGTCATCCTTGTGAATGGCATTTCAGAAAATGTATTCCTCGGGTAAAAAAAAAAAAACTTCAACTTGAGAATCAGTTCGAGATAAAGCAGAAAACGTTGATGGCGAGCTACAACTTTGCACGAATACGAAGACTACTTAACTGCGAAATTCCAATCGGCTTACACAGTTGTATGGTATGTGGATTACAGACATGAAAACAGGAACAAACAAACAAATGAGAAGAAAATCCGTTGAAACCCTCTGCCAAAACATTTACACCAGTGGCCTGGATATGGTAAAATTCCAATCCTTACACTCGTTGCTTTTTACACGATTAACATTCCAGAATCAGTGCCCTTCTCAGACTAGTCTCCGCCGGTGTTTAAGTTCCATCACCTGAAGCTGGCGAAGTTGGACTGCCTTTAAATTTAACGAGTTAAGAAAAGAGAAACGCCATGGTATGGGCACACAACCGAAAGAGTCATCACAATAAAATAATAAGAAGAGGGGAAGAGGATAAAGAACATAATATATCGCGAGATCCATTGCAGAGAGTACCAGATAAATTATTTGTAGTCCCATGCAAAGTATATAAGATTTCAATATTGAATTGGAATTTATCAATTTTAACGTAAAAAAGGCGTGCATTATCTGAATCCTGTTAATCCTACTAAAACTGTCGGATTGGCTTGATTTATTTCCCCTAAACAATGAAACAGACGCTCTTTATCAATTCTAACTGCAGATCGGTTACTGGTTCTTAAGGTCAATTTCGCAAGAATGCACACTTGATCTGACTTGATTTAATAATATTAATATGGGGGCGCGGCAATTAGAGGACCTGCACCTAGCTTTAGCAACCACTCGTGTTGTGCGTTTTATTTATTTTCCTTTCACTAGCGGTCGGGCACTTCAGTTTAATGCCGACTGCGTACGGCTAAAGAGAATATTTCTTTATAATTTGACCACGCACAAGGGATTATTAGTTAAGTGTCGTGTACCCGTGCTGTTTTCTAGACAAGATTACTATTTGAGCATTTTCAGTGACTGGAAGTGGTAGAGCCGTGAATAACGAAAGTTTGCTAAATTCGGGATTGATCACAGACTCGCGTAGGAGTCAATAGAACGACGCACTACGCCACTGCGACCCGATTTAATTTAATATTAAAATAATATGGGGCCCAGTTCAATACCCTATTAAGGTCTTGAAGAGGTCTGTTTTCTCAACCCGATATAGATGAAATAAAGCTAAACTTATATTAACAAAAAGACAGTTCTACTGTGTCTGGTCACGCTTCGGATCAGGAAAACGAGGCTCCGCGCGTTTGATAAAACGACATCAAAAATACGCTAATTAATGTGAGACGTGCTGCCATACATCCACGATATTGATTCTAACCAGTTTCCGATGGTCACACTTTATAGAGCACGACTCTCTAATGAAATAAAGGACTACCTTGGAAAAAGACACAGGTGTTTGAGTTTTGAATGTTTAAGAGCTGGTAATGAGAATCGAGACCTTCAATAGAAAGAAGATACCACGAAAAATTGATTAACTGGTTGTGATTTTTTGTCGAAAAAGTTTTTTTTTTCCCGTCTCCCGTCTTTTAAATTTGTTATATTTTTCACGCTTTTGTTAAATTAGCTTGGGAAATCCGACTGCATTAATGTCATTTTCCAAAAGATCACTTTCACAGCTGACAGCAACGCAAAACTAATGCTATTTGCATTATTGTAACTTCTTTGTATAATTCGAAGCTCTTTTTTCATATGTTTTTTCCCCAGTCTAATTTGATTTAAATAGAATTGGAATCATCATAAGAAGAACATATGATGATTCGAAATATTCTTTAGAGCTGCATATGAAGTTTTTATGTAGTAACAGAATTGGATTCTGTTGCCTCCAAGAGTAGGTTACCTTAGGTTTTATCGGCTGCCTGCTTGTAGACAGCATCCGCACAGCGTATGTAGTTCAGCCAGGTTGTTAAGGTAGTAGCTTTCTAGACAGCAAAAAACACACTTATAGTTAATTGCAGTCCAAGTTTCTCATATTTGATATCCTAAAGCAAGTTGGTTGAACATTTGCTTCAAAAGTACGATAACTGTGGCGCCAAGAAATGTTAACGATATTATATTGTAGGGGTTTAAAAATAGCATTTTTTAAAATGGAGGGGTCCATCTTGCCCCGTTTCTGTTTTTAAATACTTGAATATGTTAAGCAACCCAGTTTTTATCTGACAGTACTTCAAAAGCTAACAACCTGGTACATTTAAAAAAAATATGCAGAAAGGTGTCGTTTAACTTAACGTAACTGAATTACATGGATAGCTATAAAATGCATAAGTTGCCGAAGGATAAATTCAGTAAGATGAAAAAAAACGTTCGCACAACCAATCCAAAAAAAAAAAATCATATTGCGACGCCCTGTGAAACCCTCTTTAATTCTCGCAATCTGCTCCCACGCGATTATACCATCGCAAATCAACTCCATCTCATCACATTCACTCAACAGTCTATAATCCCAATCAAAGCCGATAAAATGTATTGCAATCTATTTCCTCCGTGAAAAGCTAAAAGCCCCGTACAAGATATCACAAAATCCATCCGCCCGCCCCTCTAACATCTGAGTGGGTGTTATGATTCATATACAAAATTTATAACTTAAGAAAAAGAAAAGACAGATATACAAAAGTGGCTATACACTCATAAAAAGTCGGATCTTCTATAGAAGCCCCTCTCCTTAGAGAACCCCTATCTATCCACACAATGAATGAATGGGCTGTAACTTAAAAGAAAGAAAGAGGAACAGTCGGGATCAAGCTCAAGACAACAGCGAGATACGACTTTCAACAACAGATACAACAACAAAAATGAAAAAAGAAACCAAACTGAATACAAAAGTGGGTAAATAAAAAAAAAATCTGAAAAACTAGTTTGCTACTCAGTTACGCTTTAAAAAGTGAGCAGATACAATCTTTTCGGAGAGGCTTGTGTGCTGTGCATACAGCGTATACGGCGCGCAAACGTATAGACGTAGGTGTGTTGTGTGTGCATAGATATAAAGATACCGGGATACACATAAAAATGAAATGAAATAGAATACAACTCTCCTTCTTCTTGTAGATACAAAAAAGGCAAAGAGACTAAGAAATACAACACTACCGATGGACGTGTGCAGATACCCCCTTTCCTTCTTTGAGTTGAAGCTAAAGATGATGTTTTGGCGCGCAAAGAGAAGCAAAAGCAGCAAGCAGTCAAGATTTTTGATTTAAAAATGAATTAAGAAAGGAACAAGAGTCGTCGGGATGATCAACGACTTGGCAACATGAAGTCTATTCACATTTTTAAATTTATTTTCACATTTCGAGTGTAATGAAAGAAAGACAGGGTAACGTGTCATGGACGTGCAGATATACACTTAACTCGAATAGATTAGATATTGTACAATTCCTGGTAATTTGGACTATTTTACAACCCACTTTTGAAGTTGTGTTTGGCAACTTAATGGACTTTTTAAGAGTCAATGAATGTCAATAGCTGGGGTAAGCTATTTGAGAAGTTTATGTAATGTATTTCTTGAATCAAGTAGTAGGGCTTAGGATTCCTATTTTCACTTTTTGTTTTTTTTTTATTTTATCTTGGAATTTGATCTGAATAAGGAATAGGAAATAACAACGATTCGAAAAAGAAATCGAGTGAACGTTTCGGCGGCAACTGAAAGAGACATTTAAAGAATCAAGAAATGAACATCATTTGTCAACGAAGGACAATATCGAAATTAAACCCAAAAATGTTACTCTCTTTCATACGAAAACACGGACTTGTGCTTGTCCGAAGCAAAAATACGGATAATCGTGTCAAGACAAAAATTGCGATCTGCTGATTCCTCTATATTCAGAATTCGTCGTCTTCTTCATGGGCAATTAAGCAACTACAATACATTGACCACATAAAGCGTTACATTGAAAGTATTAAGCGAATAGTGATAATGGAAGTTTTTGTCATTGAATGTAAGATCAATCTCCATTACTGAATTTTCTGTGTAATGCTCAGATTATTGATTTCATTATCTTAGAAAAGTGTATCCCATGTGTCGTTCTATCTAATCGTCCTTAATGACTAGTATCAATAAGTCCAATTGTAGATTTAAACTTAATTAATGTGGAAACACCGTGTCTTTTCTCCGTTTGTCTGTATAAAAATTAACTGATATTAGAAGCACGTTATGTATGAATTAATTTTTTTCATAAACCTAAAAAACTAACGCTACCTTATATATAATTTTTACTTACATATCCATTTACATACAAATGTAACGCTAAGTGGAGAGATTTTCGCGTAGGAATAATTATTAATTTCAGGCAAGCTTACAGTCTTTAAAACTCGAATGCCTTTTTTTGGATTCGATTAAAATTTTCATAAAATCGTATGCACTTACAAAGAGAGCACAAAACATCTGCAATTTTTGACCTTTTATTGGTAAAAATAGGTCAAATCGTGGCCCGAAAGTACTCTTTTTTTTCAAAACACTAGTTTTTCTGCGTGAACGTTTACTGAATTCGTCTTTTAAAATTTTTATTTGGTTTTCTAGCCGGTCATTGCAAACTACTTAACTTGGCCAACTTGCCGATGGTGTAGCCTGGGTCCAAAGAGATCCCAAGCTAGACATTACAATTACTTCTGATGTTGCCTGCTCACATCTTGCACATCTCGATCCCGTTTTGCTGAATTGGAGGAGCTCCTCCATGCTCAGTACGCGTTTGTCCGACCAAGGTGAATGATTAATGTGATCGCCTGATTCTCCTGGATCAGACCCGTCTGGTCGAGATATAGAAAAACTTTGAGGGATATAGGTGCCAATATATCTACGAATCATCTTGATTAGGAAATTCTACGCTCATATCGAGTTCGCCCTGTTTAGAAAATAGTCTCGTTGTAAGAGCGGAAGCACTTCTGACTTTGCGCACGTAATCGTAAAATTCTTGTTGCCACCATTTTTAATTTTGAACGTACCAACAAAAGTCACGTTGCTATCCTTTACCACGAATTTTCGGATGGTTTATCATATCAAGCACCATGTACAATAATGGTTTTTTTAATGTCTAGCCTGGTCAGACAGCTTTATGTGTTAACGGCGCTTTCCATCCTCCAGTGAAGTGTTTTTCTGCTTTAATTAATGTCGACAGCTACTGGGGCAAGTACCGAAGAGCAATATTCGATATTTCATTGATTCCCGCTGATTTCATGTTCTTTAATGATCCGTAGATCTTTGGAAGTTCTGCATTCAATATGAACATTCTTCATTGGGCATGGCATTGAATGACAAGCTTTCATCATCGAAACTAGTAAAACTAGTGTTAGCAAATCGCCAGTTCTCCATCTCTTTTCGAGGGCAAGAACATATGTCACCAAGTCCAGCACTGATTCGTTTTGATTGCTGTTTATCCCATTAAATAAATCAAAGACGAATTCAAAAGTCCAATACAATTCATCACACCAATGTCGATTGATTTATTCATCAAAATCGAGTAAACGAAATGAAGTACCGACTCGCAATTACCTTACATCAGTTGTTTTTTCATTTGGAAAATTTCAATAATTTATCTTCATCAAAGTGGCTATTGTCCATATCCGTTCACCTCGCGTGCTTCACAGACGAAAGTTCCGCTCGTCAGAGTCAAGTTCGGAACAAGAATGAATAAACAATAAAAACATACTAAAACGAAGAAGAAACAGAAACAACAAAGAGTCACAGACATAATAGCCCCGTAGCTCAATTCGAATTAATTAAGCAGAAATCACATCGATAACTTGAAAAGGTGAAGAGCGTGTGCGCCCGCTTCATTGAATTTTTAATTTCGAAATTATCCAAAATGGCGCGCAGAACGTGCCACCAAGAATTCCAGTCATAACTTGAACAAGAAAATTATTCATAATTCTTTTCGGGTATCGTCTTCCTTAGCTTGCATCGATGTGAAACCGGAAACGTCTGAAGCTACTACAACCTCTATGAGATTCATTTATTTCATGGGCGGAACATGTCGTCGACAACATTTGGCCACCGTCGGGTGTGAAGTCATAAACGGAAGAAGGTGGAGAATTTGACAAAGCCGTGCCTACATAACTTGTTCCCTCGACAAACTGTGTTTAATTATAACTCGAACATGGTTGATTCCGCATCTATGTATATTCATTTGATGGATATATAGCAAATTCCATTTGAGTGACCAAATGCATTTTGCATTTTATTAACCCCTATTCGATGGATAGATTTGTAAGAGTTACTCTCTACACAAGGAAGTAAATTGACAATGGGTGAAATGGCGGCCACCACCGTCGTTATTAATTATTTGCTGTGGGTGCCATAGACCACCTTATGAAAGCGATGGTCGTTGGCTGGAGCGGCACATTCATATGTGTACAATGTATTGTTTCTGATAATGTGCTTAGATTGCTTTTTGTGATGGATGAAACCTCAATTGAGAGGTGTTTCACAATCTCATTTTGACCAGCATGATAGTGGAAATTAATAAGGGATTAATTCATCGAGTTCTTTGTCTTAAACCTTTGTTCAAACCTTTGTTTTATACCTTTTATGCCTTGGATTTCCTGTTTTAAGCTGACAGATGAAAGTGTGAATTTAATTGCATAATGTAGCTTATAGCCTTAGACAAGTCGTTCCTTGAAGGAATCACAATATGTACTACACTCCTCAGCAAATGCGATATACTATGACTATTTTTATAATTATACAAATAAACCTAAGTCTGCCCGAACATCAAACCCCTATCCAAGCATGCGCTGCCAATTTGTATCCTTTTTTTATCTCGGCTGATCCCAGCGCAACTTCTGGATGGCGGTGATGTCTGCATTGTGGGTTTCTATTGACTCCACTAATTCATCGTCTACATGGTCTGTTAAGTGAGCTCACATTCCACGCGCAGAACCGAAAATCGTTGTTTTTATTTCAGCAGTAGTCATCCGTTTCCGAAGCTTGATGTTGTGTCTGAAATATTATTGAACTACATTTTTTATACGTGCGGGAAATTACCCTCGCGTTTAACACCCGAGCCTGGAAAGCCGGGTCCTGGTTTAACCACCGCACAGAGGGGCCGCTGCATAGATTAGGTCGCCCCTAGGCGGTTGCTGTTGAGGCGATCCAGAGGACGCCACGAGGAAGCTGTATGTCAACTTGACATGTGCATTTACATGGATGGTTGCTGGCATTTCGCCAAGTTGAGAGCAATCAACAACTTTACTCTTTATGCATACCCTCTACTACTACTTATTACTACTACTTATTTCTTTCCCGCTTAAACAGGTTTAATATGGCACACGTATCGCAGATATTTTAGATGATACAAAATTATATATTTAATTGCCTTACATACATTAAACCCAAATTCAACCTATTCAAATTCCTTGTTACAGTTTAATACAAAATTTGTTTCTCTTCCGTTTACAGAATCCCGTTTAACTGCCAAAGAACTGCCCACAACAAAATGGCGTCGAGACCGCCGCACGCGAGCTGCTTCTGAATATCAACACTCACTCTCATCGCAAAATACACCATCAGCAGTGGCATCACCACCAGCTTCACCACCAATGATGGTCGTTCCACCGACAACACTAAGACCGTTGTGCGAGTCAACCAATCGCACTCCATTGCCCATAACTGAAAGTCCAATCGATATGTCTGTGACATCAACAACGATGAAACCAAGGGCATCACCACCACCTCCGTATAGAGAACCTTTACCAGGTTCAACATTTGCATCGACTCTAGCACGACCAAGTGTTATAACACAAGCACCACCAAAACGTGGTGATTCCCGTGACAGTATACTGATCTCTAATCGTGAAAATGATAATCAGAGCACTGGTAAGTTCATATTCATAATATTCTACTTTCCAATATATCAATGACAGATTGTTTTTTAAATATATTATATATTCAACAGAATCAATTTCCATGTGTGACACGGTTATAGATGAACATTTCCGCCGCTCTCTAGGAAACAACTATGATGCTCTCTTTGGAAAAAAATCCCCAGTGCCGTCAACACCATCACCAACACCAACTCCAACACCGCCACCCCCAGCAATTCATCAGGTACCTTTAGCAGCCGGTACACCAACTTTACTTCACCAAACCGTAGATCGACAACGCACATCACCATCTCCACCATCACCAGCACTTGCAACAGTAGCCGCCTCAGTAGCATCGTCATTGGCAACACGTATATGTATGACTCAGTCATTGAAAACTAAACCCACCATTGCCATGAGCCCAGTTAGCCCACCAGAGCAATCACCACCTCATGTAGCAGCTATGGTAGTACGTGTTGAATCTCCAGCTCCGATTGTGCTATCCCGTTCAAACGACACTGCGTCAACGACAACGACAGTTTCAGTATCTTCGCCATTGTCGACACCATCCGTTGACGATCATTTCGCCAAGGCATTGGGTGATACATGGAAAAAGCTACAAGCAGACAAAGAACAGAGGAACTAGAAGTGAACGTAACTTTGAAGTTTAATTTGATCAGTAACTGAATAGCAAGTTCTAGGGAAGCGTTGTGTAAGAAGATGAGACGTTTATTAGATTGCTTTATTTTTGTGAAAATATTGCTACCCTTACGTACTATTCTTTAACTTAAAACATGGCAGAAAGATCTCAAGAAAAATAAAATGAATCAAGCAAAAAATGATAATTCAATATTTAGTGATAAAGTTTGTATTTGTAAAAGTAAGTTAATTGGAAGAGGAATGTGTGTCAATTATGAAACCAATGTTAATCTTAATCTAAATTTTACGCATATTGTATATATTAGGGGGATACTTAAGTATTTGACGTAAATGGTTTTACGGTAATGATCTGCCCAGTGATATTTCTATAGCCTTGTATGTTAGCCGATGGGAACACTGAATTTTATTTCTTCGCGTGTTAAAATTTTATATTATATTAGTGGATATTACAAAATATGATTTAAACTTAACTGGTTTTACTTCATATCCAACTCCAGGGTATTCCTACATGAAGCAACCAAATGTACATATGCCGGCTATGTGTATAGACCAATTGGCTAATTACCTTTTTAATAGACTTATATTTGTGCACTTATAATCCCATTATTATTTCGCAAGGAGGTACATACTCGAAAAAAAGTCGATGATCTTTAACAATATAATCAGTATGAAATATGAAGGTGGGTCGTCTTGGTTTAGTGGGATGGTGGTCACGCGCCGCCACCTCTTTCGAGTCACTGACAAAGCTCAAAGAGTATCTCTTGTTTAGTTCTTTAGAAAAAGCTTCTCCAACTTCGCCGGTCGGAGTCGGCATAAAACTGTAGGTCATTTCCAGTCGTAAAAAATCATAGCACGCAAAACATGTGTGGTTGGTGTATGAGCTAGACCCAGGTCCTCCCACATTATTATAATTGTTATGAACATATTTTTCGTGCGAGTGGATCACGTTCTTCCCCCTAAAAGTGCGCTCACCTAATAATAAACCAATTGGTCAATTGAATGTTATATTTTAGTGTCTAAATGTCTTCACACTGAGAAACTATTAATTTGAAAATAGGTTTTTGTCTTTTTATATATCATTGAAGAGCAGATCAGAGAAGACCTTAGGTCGACATCGGGTTTGTAGCCTCTTGGACATTGCCTTGTTAAACTTAAGTATCCCACCTTTTTATTCGTCTACAAGTGACTAAGGAAAAATATTTAAAAATAATGCAGATTTATCTTTGCTTTCAATCGTTAAGTAGGAATTTTCATTCTGACATCAGAAAACCTTTAAAAATTCTTTTGAAATAGTAGATTGTTTGGGAAAAAATTCTGTGCATCGATCTCACAGAAGTTTTACACGCAAATTCCATTTGAACCGAATCTTTTCGATGCAAAGTGAACATTACTTTCTGCAGCACCCAAGTATGATTCAAATTATCATATAGGTATTAATGACCATAAAATATTAACAAAATAATAAGAAGAAATCTGACAAAAAAAAAAGTAAAACATCAACTGTGTGTATTATTAAGACGGCCAATGAATTCCTATTATTTGTATAATTTGTGTTATTTTAACTTTTCTGTAATTTTAAATTTATATTTGGGTTAAGTGATATGTTTCTCTCTATCTATCTCTCTCTCGCTCCAAATTTTTTATCTCACTTTTAGTGTAGAATTTGTTCTCTTCTCTCTGATTCTCTTGAAAGAATCAAATTAGAGTTGCGCTCTCATTTGCATTTTGTATTTAAAATATTTCTTAACTAATTGTAACATTAATACTTATATATATTGTCGACGAAATGGAAAAATATAAAAAAATATATGTATAGAATTTATTTAAGGTCTAAAAAATAAACTATTTATGTATACTATCTAAAAAGTAAAAATAATAAATATTTTTTATCACTTGTCTTGCTTTTTCATCTAAAGGGGTCTCTTGAAGAAGATACTGTTGTTACCTAAAACCACAATTGTGATCTATTTGTTATATCTACGAAAATGATTTGTAAAATCATTAATTTACCCTAGCTCGCTCTATTTATTATCTCTTGCAATAATCACAAGTGCAAGTTCCTACAATTGAATATCCGGTTCGATTTATGAGAGCAACACCGTCGCTTGCATATCTGACCATCCTCTAATACAGGGCCCCTACTGACCGTTCTCTATTGTCAGTAGGTACCAAGCGCGAATCATCGTAGACTCCAAGGTGAAAACATTTCTCTTTTTTTATGTATTTATAAATTATTGATGCTTATTATGAATAAATTTCGCTCGGGATTTTTTCTCTTATTGGGAAAATCCGCTTCCGGAGTTATGGAGGTCCAACGTGCCTTGGTATCTAATAATTTCTTTTCATTTGTCTCGTATTCGATTTTTTCAATTGTGCGGAAGTCGATGAAAAATGTCTATAAATTGATAATAATTAAGGGTTTTGCATACCCATGATTTGAATATACATATAAACTTAGTTTCATATTCAATTCTTCGAAGGCCATTCTATTCATAATAATAGGCATATTTAGTTGAATTTTCCTAACAAAATGATAGGAAAGAAAATTAAGGAAAATTTGTGAAATTTACCATGGGAAAGTCCTTAACAATAAGTAGTGCTTTTCCTTTGGAACATTCTGCACAATAGCGGGTTTTCCAATATGAATAAATATTTCTGTTACGTTTTCTCCGTAACATCTTTGTGAGGATTCCGAGTGCAATCTTGGATTAGGTGTTAGAGTCATATCGGTGTTGCAGGTAGAGCAGTTTGGCTGAGATTCTTTATTCAGGTAGTGGAGTGTGGCCGAATCGAAGTTGAAATATTTCAATAGATTTTCACATTTTGCTGTATAACTGGTGCTCTGTTAGCGAATTTGGCAGCTTAATTTGTACGTACGTTTTCAGGTCTAGAATGAAGGCATCTGGTTGAATCAGGTGGTTAAAGCATGGTTGTTGTGTACAGCTGGAGGTGCAATGTCATCGTTGTACATTATATTATTGTTAATAGCGGAAGATATTGCTATTATTATAACTTTATTAAATTGTAAGTAAATTACAAAATTAATAATAATAGTTGATGATCTACAACTAGTTAATAAGAAAATATAAATATAATAAAAGTTAGATACAGTTTTCGAGATAAGGAGTGGTTATTATGTTATAGACAATGCTGATATTGCCAGAGTTTAATAATAATAATAATATGCGTGGCGCTATAGTCCGAGGCGGACCTGGGCCTAGCTTCTCTGCAACCACTCGATGTATGCATCCTATTGTTCTTTCACAAGGGGAAGGGACACAGTTTAATGCCGACTCTGAACGGCGAAGTTGAGAAGCTTTTTCTAGACAGGAATACTCTTTGAGCATTGTTAGTGACTCGAAAGAGGTGGAGCCGTGAATTATGAAAGTTGGTAAAATCGGGTATCGAATCTGTCACCCGCACACGACCCACATCAGAGTTTACATTGGATAAAAGAAATTTGAAATTATTGTTGGAAATATTATTGCATACTGATGCGGCTTTACTACAGGAGAGAAGGTGATTCCTTGTTAGTTGCTGCCTCTTCACAAAGATGGCATAGTGCGTGTAGCTCATTATTAAAAATATGTTTGTGGGTAAGTCTCAGTCTCGTGTATATTTTTATTTCCTTTTGAGAGACATTATTGCTATATAGGGGCTTGATCCCATTGGGATTAAAGTTTTTATATTAATGGTTGTAATTTTCCCAAGCAATTTTTCTTCTGTATTTAAAAAATTTAAATTAATGAGGGTCCTTTTTACTAAACACATGAATAAGGGTTCATTAATTGCAAATTTTGCTGCCGTGTCAGCTCGTTCATTGCCTTTGATACCAATATGGGTTGGAATACATACGATTTTTAGTGTTGCACAATATTTTATCAAAAGTTCTCGTATTGTGCACACGATGGTGATGGAGAAGGAAATGTTTTTAATGGCAGATATCTGAAAAAATAATGGTCTTTTTATTTTGTTGAATGTTCTTTTGCCTTGAAAACGGAGCTAAAATTTGGAAGAAGACCTTTGGAGATGATTGATCCATTTTCATCGACAACTGCAAATGATACATGATCTTTTGTCGTAGAGGCATCGGTAAAGATAAGGTTCCAACCAAGATTTATTACTTGTTTGCGATGCTAAGAAATGAGCCTTTGTAGGTGTTGGAATTAGTATTTGATTTACTGTAACTGCATAGATCTAAGTTTATCGTGTGCTTAGAAAGGTTCCAGGGGGGTTGATAGAACCGTCTAAATATGTTTAAATATATGGATCGGAATAGTTAACTCCTTAGTTGCAGAAAGAGCGTTGCATAAAGCTGATTGATGTTTTTGGGATCTTCGACGAATTAAGGACTTTTTCACAACATTGTGGATAGGTGACGTATGTGGCGATTTGATTTTTTGAATGATGTTTGAAGTAAGATGGTCAAATCTGTCAGTCAACTGGGGGAGTCCTGCTTCAGTAATTAAATTCTTGATGGGAGTTAAGCGAAGAGCTTACATACTTGTCCTGAAGTAAGGTGTTGTTATTAGTTGAAGTGAAGATTTTGAGCATTTACCATATATTGGTAGACTGTTGTCAATTAGCTCTGTTATTTTTACAGGATAGATACTTAATTAAATTTACCCTGGCAGTGAAATTTTTTCTAATGAGTGTACAATGGTTTTTGAAATTATATTAAGAGTCAAATAGACGTCCAAGTATTTTTAAATAGTTAACATTTTGTATGTGTGTGTTGTTCAAATTTAATACAATAGTTTTGTTACATGCATGCTTTTTAATTACGAATTTTGAATAGGAAAAAGAAGCACCTGATTACTCACCACCTTAGCAAAGCATCGCCAATGTGGGAGAAAGTATCAGACACCGCTATTAGATCTTTACATCTGGAAAAAATGATAAGATCGTCGTATAGTATAGTGTATAGTGTGTGCTCAACCTTTTGAAAGTTGTCAATTATAAGGCTAATTTCATTAAAGGTTGTGGCAAATAAAACTGCTGATTGTGGTGATTATACATTTATGGATATTCGAGTATATGTCAAAGTGTCTGACTCGGAAGTTCCTGTTGCACATAAAGAATTTTATGAAATTAAACATTTAAGGGCTAATTTTCCATTTTAAAAGTTGCTTTAATACAATATGTGCCAGAATCCGCTCAAAGGCTTCATCAAAGTCAAGACTAAGAATTGAAACATGGCTTCTCTCAGTAGAGGAGTTCTCTCAGTAAGAGACACGAAGTGGTCAAGGTGAATAAGGGCATCTTGAGTGGAGATACCTGTTTTGAAAGCTGTCAAGTAATCTTT